>PVIW01000061.1:74500-562325 GCA_004026585.1 Noctilio leporinus
GAGTGTAAAGCGTGTGAGTGAGTGTGTGTGTGTGTGTGTGTGTGTGTGTGTGAGATCAGAAGGATGTTAGAAAATGGTTACTGAGTGAAGAATGCATTAACCCCCGGGAGGCTAGGCAGGGCATCTCTGGGTCGGCAGTGCACACGCCTGGCTAAGGTGCATGCCAGGAGTTGGGAAAGACGTTCTCATCCCTATTTGGTGGAATTTCCAATTCAACTGAAGGATGAAATAACACAAAAAGGCTCTGCTTAGCAAGAATTTCTTTCTTTCTTTCTTTCTGTTTTTTTTTTTTTTTTTTTTGGTTGAAATCAAATTTGTTTGCATTGCTCAGCACAGACTCATTACAGGAAGACAATGGGGTGGGTGACTTCTCCTGTGTTTCCTCAGCTAGCTCCTGAATGACTTGGGGCCACCTTGTGAACATAGTTCTGGATCAAGTACAGCAACCCAGGGCTCAGAACCACACCCCATCCTCTTCACCTTTGGGATATAAGTCATTGGTTTCTTATTTGTGTGGCCAAATCTCAGCAATGCATGTCCCCAGGGTCTTGGAAGGAAGTCCAAGCAAGTGCTAGTGGTTTGGGAGGTCCAGGTGGGGGTTACGGGCAATTTATGAACATCCAATTACCAAATGTGGTGCTGAAAGCATCTTTGAGGGTCATCTCGTCCAATGAGGCATGTGATGATTCTCCTTTTCCCCAGCCTTTGTGCTGAAAAGGAAGTTCAGCCCATGCTCAGAGCCCACCCTTGAAAAGGAACACCCCTCACTTTGGGGCAATCCATATGGTTTTAACTGCAAAAGACTTTTTTTCTTTATTTTTATTGTTGACACTGTTACAGAGGTCCCTGTCCCCCCCACCCCCCCGCCCCAGCTCCATGCCCACATCCACCCAGTTCCCATCCCCCTCCTCTCTGGCCACTGTTTGTTGTCTGTATCGGTGGGTTATTCATACTTGTTCTTTGATTACAACCAGTCCTTCTCTCCCCCTCCCTTCAGATAATCGTCAATCTGTTCCAGGTGTTCATGCCTCTCTTTTTATTTTGTTCATCAGTTTATTTTGCTCATTAGTGATTCCACATATGAATGAAATACAAGGTATTTTTCTTTCTCTGATAGGCTTATTTCACTTAGCATAAAAATCTCTAGGTCCATCCATGCTGTCACAAAAGTTAAGATTTCCTCCTTTTTTTTTTTTTTTTTTTTTAATAGACACACAGTGTTTCATTGTGTAAATGTCCCACAGCTTTTTTATCTACTCATCTACTTAAAGCAAGTTGGGCTGTTTCAGGATCTTGGCTATTATAAATATTGCTGCTATGTTCTTCCTGTAAATTAACACCCACAGCCCCTTAAAGCAAGTCAAATATTCATACATTTGAAAATATATGGCTATTTTGTCCTCAGACTTCTCCAGTCTGAACATAAAGAGTTCTTGATTATTCTGCATTTAGCTCTTCTCTTCTGAACACCTTCAGAAGACCTGTTAAGGCATGGTCCCTTCCTTTAATTACACTCCTTTACAACATCCTCACAACACTCAATGAATATTCTGTCCAGGGAAAGGAAGTAGCACCACGATTAGCTCTATCATCCTGAGATTTCACTTCTGTTAATGTGGCCTCATAGTTATGTTTCTAACAGCCTTATGTATTTTGGGATTCACAATTAATTTTAAACTTATTTCCCTCTAAAATTTGAGTGAGGGGAAAATTTATGATATTGCTGGTCATCAATTGTCAATTTCTTTCTATTCCCAGGCACATGGGAGGTGTACATGTCCCCACTCATTGATGTTAGCTGTGGTCATGTGCCCAGCTTTGGCCAATGGAAAATAAGCAGAGGTCTCATATGTCAATTCAGGGCTGAGGCATTTAAGTACTTATTCTCAGCTTCCCAGCCCATTTTTCCCCGCTACAGCCATTGTCATCACATGTGTTGATTAGGAATTGTCACGGATTGAATCAAGCTGGGATGCTGAGTCAACACCCAGAGGACAGATGCCCTGGCAGGTTGCCTGGACATACATAACAATTTGCTTGAGTGAAAAAACTTTTGTTGCCTTATGCACAAGATTTTGGGATGATTTGTTATTGCAATATCGACTAAACTTTTCTGACTCAATTTATACATTTTGTGCATAAGTAGAATCAGGTTTCTCACCCCACACATCCCCTTACACCAACTTTTATAATTTAATAACTGGTTTTGGAGTCTGAGTCAGGAACTTATATTGGTTTTTCTCATGATAATTAGTTTTAATCATTTTAGTTCAATGTCCAGTTGAATTAAAAAATCTTTTGTGTGCCTTGGTTGCATCAAAGATACATATTTATTCTTTCTATTATATCCCTTATACTTGAAACATTGATTAAAATATACAGGGTGGGGCAAAAGTAGGTTTATGGTTGTTCATATGGAAAATAATACTGTAATTAATAAATAATAATATAAGAATAAACTATGTGTTCCCTGACTAGTATGGCTCAGTAGTGGAATGGAAGGTCACTGGCTTGATTCCCAGTCAGGACACATGCGTAGGGTGTGGGCCAGGTCCCCATTTGGGAGCAGGCGAGAGGCAACCAATTGATGTTTCTCTCCCTCTCTTTTTCCCTCCCTTCCCCTTGCTTTATAAATAAATAAATAAATTTTCTAAGAAAATAATTAATGTATGTCTTGCATATGTAAAACTGTAAACATATTTTTGCCCCACCCTGTATTTAAAGACTGGAAAGAAGACATTTCTGGTAACATGCTTTTCTTAGCTCCCCATCTTCTATTTTCACGGTAATGTTCAACCCTGATAAAGGCAGATCCAGAGTCAGAGGCTAAAAAAAAAAAAAGTCACTGGGAGAGACTAATAGCCACTAGAGATCTTGTTTTAATTAGCTCTATGAGATCTTAGTTCCTATAATGAAAACAGGAGAAATATGATTGCTTCACTTTATTCAACTACAAAATCATTCCATTTTGAGTACTCTGGGGGGAATCTAACGATACATAAGACCCTATTACTATTCTCAAAGAATCTAAAGAAAGCATAGACTACTGAAAAATATAGGCTGGAATCAGGCACACAAGCTCTGTCCCCCACCAAAAAAAATTAGCCAACATACTGTAATGATGAGGGGAATCCAAGCAGCAAGTACTGGTAAGGTGCTTGGAACATCAGACAGCACTGCAAGGGGGCAACTCTAGGACATGTGCTTTGTCATAGTCCAGCCTCAGAATGACAAATTCCTATAGACTGAATGATTGTGTCCCTCCCCACCCAAATTCATGTGTTGAAATCTAATCCCAATTGTGATGGTATGTGGAGGTGGGCCCCTGGGAAGTAATTGAGTCATGAGACCAGAACCCTATTGAATGGGATTAGTGACTTTATAAAGGAGACCTCAGAGATCTGCTGTCTTGTCTCTTAAGCAATAGGAGGGTAGAGCAAAAAAAAATGGGCATCTTGGTCCAGGAAGGCAGCTTTCACCAGACAGTGAATCTGCCAGTACCTTGATCCTGGATTTCCCAGCTTCCAGAATCTTGAGAAAGAAATGTTTGTTGTTTGCAAGCCACCCAGTCTATGGTGTTCTATTAGAGCAGACAAACAGACTAAAACACAAGGCCAGCTCCAATACTGGTGGTGGCAGAGAATCCAGCTTCAGTGAGTTTCAATAGTGATGCTCGTAACTGACAAGACATGCTGGTGGTGCAGTGGGCACTCACAGGCCTTTGGTGATGAGACACAGCTGGAGGACATGCCTTGACATTTAGTCAATGACAAGGAGCAGAATCCTGTTGTTCAGTGGGAACTGTTCAAGACATTTTCCAGAGATGCTAGGGGAACACTTTTCTGGCATCTGAATACGCTACATCATACAGTGTCCCATGGTACCCTAGAGTGGCATTCTCTAGGGAAACATGAATTACGCTTGCAAACTAAATTAAGATGGGGGTGGAGGGGCGCACCTGGCATGTCATGGCCAGGTGCCACTGGGCTGTGGCAGCTGAAACAGACTTCCCTCCTCTTGCTACTCAGGTATGTCCTGCTCTCTGCTCAGCTCTCTCCTGCAGGAATTGAGCATTTTAATTGGGGTGGGATAGAGGAGGGAAGGCAAGAAAACAGGAGCCAACTGAGGGCCAGAGGAAGAGAGGTAGCCTTGGGTGTGTAAGAGGGGACTGGGGATAAAAGGGGAAACATTCAGGAAGAACATTTCCTTTTCCTCCCCCTCATCCTCCGGCTCATACAGGAATATAATAATCGGCTCCTTCTCCTCTTATAACTTACAATAGTCATACTGATTCTTTCAGTTTTCCTCTTAGCTACTTTTACAACTTTAAATAACACATTTATGTCACTATTCAGAGAGAACTACTCAGAGGAAAAGCAGAAGGTTTGGTCTATCTGTGAACTGATTGAGCTAATATTTAAATTGCTTTATTGCAATATGATTGACATGCAAAAAGTTGTGCATATTTAATGTACATAACTCAATGAGTTTGGGGGGAAATATACACCTGTGAAACCATGACCACCATCAAGGATCTAAACATGCAGATTTTCAGGAGGAGGGTGTTGGTGAGAAGGGGAGGGAGAGTTGGGTGGAGTACTGTTTATGTGAGGGTGATCAGGCACAGGCAGGCGGGGCTGAGATGGGTGCCCTGTTCCTTCTCTGTGCTCCACAAAGCAGGCCACACTGAACAGAGTGGTTCAGGCCTGGCTGACAGACATGATGCAGACCAGTCTTCCGTCTTACTTTCAGGGAACACAAAACACCCCAAGGCAGCTGGGACCTGAAGGAACCTGCTGACACCTTCAGGGTTCTTGAGTTGGGGGCCCCAGGAAATATGTTCCACAGAGTGGAGGGATCTGGCATTCTGGCGGGATTCTCACAGGGGCTGGGAATGTGCCAAGGTACTGATTCAGTGGCCAGTACCTGCAAGGGGCTGGTATGGACAATGACTGTCAGAACCAGGTGTGAGCACAGGTGAGGCAGCCCTGGAGATGCCCAAAATACCAGGGGAGGCTAAGGTCCCACTTCATGCACATGGGGTGCAGACCCTTGAAATATGAATTATGACAGCTCAGGTGGAGACCTGCCCTTCGGGAGACCTATGGAACCATGAAGTCATGCTGATAAGGCAGACAAAACAAACTGTCACCTCACAATTTTTTAAAAAGATTTCATTGATTTTTAGAGAGAAGGGAAGGAAGAGAGACATCCATATATGGTTGCCTTTCACCTGCCTCCAGCTACGGACCTGGCTGGAGACCTGGCTGGAGACCTGGTTATGTGCCCTGGCTAGGAATCAATTGAACCAGCGACCTTTGGTTCGCAGGCCACACCTTATCCACTGTGCCACAAGCCAGGGCACCACTCTACAATTTTTAAGGGGCTCTTCCTGGTAATAACAGTAAGCTACCAAGAAGCCCAATGTAACTCAATCTTTTGAAACCAGATTAAGCTGGTCAATTTCCAACTCCTCATTTTGCAAGCTGATAGGAGAGGGAGAGTGAGGACAGAGAGAGAGAGAGAGAGAGAATGAAGTAGAGACAAATTGAGAGACCTATTATATTACATCCTCTACTCCTTATCCCTATCTCTTTACTTCCCTTCACTTAATAAACAAAAAGTATTTTGCCCAATATTTTTATTAGGGCAACCCCTCTCCCTACTCCTAACCAGGTTTTCTATGTGTAAAGGAATAAGTATACTCATAGTCTCAGAAATAAAATAGAGTTATGAATTCAAATGATGAAGTTAAACTCAGCTTCCAGAACTTCAAAGCTTGGGGGAGGATGGGGATCATCCAGGAGAGCACTTTCTAGATCTATGTGCTCTTGGTCCTTCCATCCTCCTGCTTCTACCGGTACAGAGAAAAACTAGAGTAGACTTTAGGACTACATGATACTGAAGAAAGTCTAACAGTGGGCATGAGAATGAGCCGTTTGAACACAGAACATGAAGAGAAATGCCAACTCTTGAGAAAATTTCCTCAATAGGGGAAAAGACACTTTCCTTTGACTAAATCTCAGCATTACGATATGCAAAAAGAGAAAAGTGGCTATAGGAATACATATAAAAGATGAAAACTGGGATGGACCAGGAAGGGTGGAACTCAGGAAGTGAACTAGGAGGATGGAAAGAAAAGGATTAGAGCAGAGAAATAGTGCAGGAGGAGAAAAACCCTGCTGGTGGGGAGGGGTGGGGAGGCAGAAAGGGAGGGTCAAGGCAGATAATGGCAGCCTAGGGATGGTGAAGCAATTACAGGAGCTGAGAGAGGCAGGGAGTGGACCCAACAAAGGGAATTCACAGCCCATCTGAGAAGGGGTTGGGAGGAGGAGGGAGGCTGGGAGAGAAGAAAGGATGGCTGTGTCCAGGGAGCCTCACCCAGGGAAGCCTGCGTCGTACTTACAGTCTCTCCTACAGGAGACTTGCCTCTGTCCCTGGGCTGTACAACTACTTGGAATCAGCAGTGCAGCAAATGAAGAAGTTAAAAATGTTAAGGGTAGTACCAGCTATTGTTGCCAACTTTACAAAAGTAATGCGATTATTGCCACTGTTCAGGCATTTGGAGTCTGTCTTGTCCTTGACTACTCAACTACTCACACAGCCTGCTATGTCATTCTTTTTTCCTTCACCTTGAAAGCCCTGTGGTTTCCTTTCCTTAATATCACTCTCCATGGAGCTGGTGCCGTCCTTCACCTCATGCCGCAGTAATGTGACTGGGTGTCAGAGACTTGAGCGTTTCCTATGAGATTACCTAAATCATTCAAGACAGTACCTCTGCCTTTGAAGGGCTATTTAAAAGACAGGTGAAATACTGTCCATAACTCTGTAGAGAGGTAGATGTTCTATGATCATTGTTTCCCGGGGTGATAAGTCTTCAAAGACAGCACAGTTCAGAGCAGGCAGCCTCTCCTCCCTCCATTTCATTCTCCTTAGTCACCGAATGATGACAGGGCAGGGATGGGAGTGGGGATTGGATTAGATCAGAGATGGCTCATCTGTTTCTTCTTGCGTCTTGGAAATATTTGCTATGGTGAAAGAAATTCTGAGACTGTATCATGGCTAAGTGCAAAAGTGCTAATATGGACCAGTGGGAATATAGCAATTTTTCGAGTATTCTGTGGAAGTCGCTGTTCTAAGTGATTTACATGAATTATCTCATTGTTATCCCATTTTCTAGATAAGGCTAATCAAAGACAACCTTCATTGGTGCTGTCTGCTGTGACCCTGAGAAAGGTCAGAGGCAACATAGAGGCCTTGGGTTTCTGAATTCTGTCTGCATCCAATAATCTCTCAATTCTTCCTTTTTCTTTGAATACTCTAAAAATGTATGAGGGATTCCAGCAGTGATCTGCCTTAGGTCACAGTCCTAGCAGGTGTCCCTTTTGTTAGTTCTGGTCTACATCATCCTTCTCTCCAGGATCTTAAGAGCTTCTGCTTAAATTCGTTGAAACAATTATGGGTTCTATGGCAATTTTCACATTGCTGAACCAGGAAGGATGATGAAACTGCTTTGCTCTGTCTTTGACCTCACATACATGCTTGGTTGGATATGCTATATTGGTTGTTCAGAATTTCACTGTTTTCCCAGTGCTGCTAGAGACCTGAGTTTGGTGGCTATTCTCTGCTTTTTGCACATTATCATTAGAAATGTCCATCATCCTTAAATTTCCTTCTGGCACATGTTGAGATTCATGACCATAGGTGATAGGTCAACTCTGCCTCTACAGCCCTGGGAGGGTGCTGAAAAATAAGCAGGCCATTTTCCTCCTCGTTGTAGTCTCTATGTGTGCTTCCAGAGCCATTAAGCTGTGTATGTGTGTGTGTGTGTGTGTGTGTGTGTGTGTGTGTGTGTGTGTGTTGCTGTATGTTAAACCTTGCTTCTATTTAATTAACATAATTAGACTGTGACATTCCCAATGACCTTAATTATTTTAGAGCTTATTTATAATATAATTTTTATTTTTAAGATGATGAGCCCTGCCTGGTGTGGCTCAGTGAATTGGCACTGGTCTGCAAAGGTCGCTGGTTTGATTCTCAGCCAGGGCACATAACCAGGTTGCAAGCCAGGTCTCCAGCCAGCTCCCTAGCTGGAGGCAGGTGAACGACAACCATACATTGATGCTTTTCTCCCTTTCTTCCTCTCTCCCTACCCTTTTCTCTGAAAATAATTAATAAAATCTTAAAAAAAAAAAAAAAAAAAGATAATGATTACTGTCTAACCAAACTTCTTTGGTTATAATCTCTTGTCTCCAGCGTTCTAGTGTCTGTATTAGTAATAACCTTAAAAGTATATAGAATGCAAGCCCTGGCTGATGGCACAGTGAATAAGGCACTGGCCTACAAACCCAAAGGTCACTGGTTCAATTCCCCAGTCAGGGCACATAACCAGGTTGCAAGCCAGGTCTCCAGCCAGGCCCATAGCTGGAGGCAGGTGAAAGGCAACCATACATTGATGTCTCTCTCCCTCTTTGTCTCTCTCCCTTCCCCTGTCTCTAAAAATAATAAAATAAAATCTCTATTAAAAAGTATATAGAATGCAGGGTTTACACAATTAGCTTATTTTTAAGTTCCTTCCCACAACTAAAGTGGGTATTATTATCTCTATCAACCAAGGAAGAAATCAAGTCTAGGGAGTTCAGATAATCTTCACACACAGCAGGAAAGAGGTGGAGAAATGGAATTGGAATCAAGATTGTTTGACTAGAAGCCTACAGAATTTATAAGAGCAAGAAGTTGGTAAAAAAAAAAAAAAAATCTTGGAAAAAAACTTGAGTGAGGGGGATGGGCAACTAACTGTGCTATAGGTCACCTCCATCCCTTGCTCTGTCTGAATAGGATCCAGGAAGCTGGGGTCAGAAGCAGGTCACAGGAATAAATCTATAATTACTGAGTGAAGCAGCTGTTGAAAGGAGCCACAAACGTTTGGCTTCCTCTGCCCTTTCAGAATTCTGTATGTTAGTGGTTCCACGCTACATCCCGAGGAGCCTTTGAGTCTGTGAAGATTCCTAACATGACAGCAGGGTGGAGCACCTCTACCACCCCACATTCATCTGCCTGAGATATTAGGCAACTGCATGAGATTTCATTTGAAGATAAAACACCCCACCCACTACATAGGAAAAATCTTTTAAAATCATCATTATACAAGACTATTTAACCTCTTGCCTCTTCAGTTCTCTAGGACATCTGGATAATGTTCAGTTAAGGAATTTACCACTGAAAGAGGTGAACCAGGACCTAAAGTGACACAGAAGGACCTAGGAGCTGAGGTAGTCATCAGGCTTAAGACATAAGATCAGAAGCCACAGGGACATGGTGGCCATCTGGGGTCAAAGGAGGCACCCACCAAGGCTGTGCTGGTGGGAACTCGGAGCTGAACAGGGAACCGCATCAGGGAAAGTGTGTGGTATGAACAGGAACTGAAAAATGGATGCAGAGGACCAAATGCCAGGTTTTTCTTATGCCTACACCAGAGTTTTATAGTGTCCAGTGATCCAGCTTGGGCTTCACTCCCAGGGGCCTGGATCAGCTAAGTTCAACTGGAAAAACCCACCAGCCACATTGAACAGAATGGGGTCTTGTCTTTTAAGCATTCTACGTTTACCTGCTGCTTTCATAAATGTGTGAAATCGACATTCGATCCTGTCGTCTGCTTACGATCACGGACCTCCACAAATTCTATTAGTAAGCCTAGCTGATTTCAGGCCAGAATCTAGGACTGGATAAAGAATTAGGAACAAGAATGGATGCAGATTGAAATTTGATATAAAAATAACTAAATTTAATCATAAGCCACCATCATCACCATCCTGAATCTGTTATAGAAAGCCAGGAAACAGTATTTTTCACTACATAGGAAAAATCAGAGATCTTGTCTGAAATCATTTTGGGGATTCTGAAATAAAGACATTTCAGAGGCATGCAAACAGGGCCAGCAGTGTAATTAAACACTATGCTTTCCTTGACCGGTGTGTCACAGAAACAACAGCTGACATACAATATTACCTCAGAGAGGAGAAAAGGCCTTGGAAAGGTTAACCCTGGGTATCCTTGGCCTAGGTGGGGCGCTGGCCTGTCTGTGAGTTGTGCATGTTATAGTTCAGTACTGCAACCACTCAGCCTAAGTCAGCCCCCTGGTGATTACACCTCCCCGTGGCAGTGCCCCAAATTCCCTGTTACATTAGGCAATTGTGGCAAGCTAGTAACCCGATCGCAGCACGTTATGTGGGAACTCTGGTTTCTGGAACAGACTGAGGTTCCCAAGCTCTTGTGCTACTTGGGTGTGTCTTTTATGAAACACTCTTTATGTAAAAAACAGACTAAAACACTGACACCGTCTTTAGGGCGCCTTTCAATAGGAGAATGAAACTGACCCATGTCTTTCTAAGGAGTCTTGCCAAAAAGGAGGAAAGTTGCTGAAAACAATAAATAACTCCCTTCTCTGTCTAATATTTGTCACCTAATTTGTTGAAATTCTGTCCTTTTGGGAAGTTATGATTTTTATAAATTAAATTGTAGTGAAGTAATTCTCCATCATCTATTTAGTAGGTACCTTAAACACCTGGCTCTTGAAGAGCTCACTGAACTGGATAGGAAGACAAAGTGTAATATTTCAGATTTAATAAAGGAAAATGGGTGGGGAAAAGTAATGATGGTTTAAGTCCCAATTTTCATGGTTGAAATAAGAACCAAATTCGCTGGGCCTTGTCACTTACCCTTCGCAAAAGCTGCCTTTGAGAAAAGAGAAATAGAAGAAGAGTAGAATATTGTTACTTTCAACCTGAGGGACTTGTCATTAGGTGCTCAGGGAGATAGGAAAAAGGGGAAATTGAATTTCACGTCCAGTGGCAGCCAACATGATCAATTTGGGCCTTACAAGATGCAGCCCATGTCCTCAGAGAGGGGAAAAGGCCTTGGAAAGGTTAACCCTGGGTATCCTTGGCCTGGGCTTGAATATGGAGGTGGAGCACTGACCGGTCCATGAGTTGTGCATGTTAGATTTCAGTACTGCAACCACTCAGCCTAAGTCAGCCCCCTGGTAATTACACCTCTCCGTGGCAGTGCCCCAAATTCCCTGTTACATGAGGGTGAGGATTCTGATGTGGTACAGGCATTGGACTCCCTAAGCAGCTACCCTTGAATGTTACTCCTAAAGCCATGTCAGGGGAGTGGGAGAACATGGATTTCCATGACCAGGTAGAGTGAGAGCTTGGAGAAAAGGAGAAAATCAGGGTGGAGAGATGGAGGGAAAGTGGATTGCTGAGCAAACTGGGATAGGAGGGGAAGAACTCAGAAAAACTTATGAGATTTTATTCTCTCTCTCCTCAATATACATGAAGGAGAATTTGAGGCAGGATTTGAACATGCAAAATGAGGAAGGAAAGCTTTGGATAAACATATTTAACGTTTGTGTCAACAACTTGGCTTGGCCACCCAGATGGGTAGGTGCCAGGTCCCTACCATCACAGGCAAGAACCCTCTTGGCCTATGTCCCTTGGGAGCTCCATTGTCCACCATGGCTGTGCCTTCATGTGGGATGGGAACAGGTGAGGATGGCTCATTTCCCATCAGACTCTACGGACAGGTAAGTTGGCTCAGCTGCAGCAACCCCATGGCCACTCCCTCTTAAATGAGTTAGGGAAACACCTATGATTCCATCTCTTAGGAGCTTCCTTGGGTGAGATTTTTACATTTGAGAGATATCAGCAGAATTATTTGCTGACAGCTTTCATGTAAAGAAAAGGTTCCAAGAGGCAAGGAAGGGGAGCGGTTTAGACAAGAACCTAGTATAAAGGAACCATGGACATGGACAACAGGTGTGATTGACTTTGGGGGGAATGGGTGGGTGGGGAGGGGGACAGAGGGGAGCAAAAAGGGGATGGATGTAATACAACAACAATAAAATTTAAAAAGAAAAGAAAAGGTTCCAAAGAAAACAGGGTGATCACTCAGTTATCCAAATTTTCACTAGGGAAAATTTCCAAAGACACTTACTATCACAGGATATTATCTTTTTTGATATATTATTTGTATTCTTAGAAATTTCCCATTTAAAATCAGCATTCCGATATTTTTACATCTTTTTACCAAATCCAGTGTGCTGCATGCTACAGTTTGGAGCTGTAAACTCTGGCCCCATTGTCTGCTAAGAGACTTAGCCTTCAGCTGGAAGGGGCAGGCCCAGGCGGCCACAGAGTTCGGAGTGGTACTGCCTGACAATGTCATGTTGGGCAGAGCGGTCTCTGATTAAGGGCAGCTCAACCACAGATGAGTTGGTAACCAACAGTCTGGTGAGAAAGGAGGAACTGGTCCAAACATCTTCCTTTCTTGACATTTTTGGACTTGGAAAACTGAGATATTGACTTCATAGCTATAAGAAGATCATGTAAATTGGGGGTGGGGGCTGGGTTTGCCATCATGGGGTATGTGCTACATGAGAAGAGAACAGAACAGACACAGAAGAAGGGGAGCACAGCAAAGAGACAGGAGAGAAAAATACCCTTGGAAAGAGTAGTTTGGGTTTCCGGCAATATTCCAGGTCCCATGAGCCCTTGTGGTTCTTCATTTCTTATTTTTGAATTCCTGCCACTCTTTTTAGAGGCATCACAGCTCCCTACCACAGTCCCCAAAAACCCCTTCTAAACTACCAGCATCTCTGCCAGTGGGCTTGCTGGGCTTTCTGTCCCTTCCAGCCATGAAGAGAAAAGCCTGAGAGAACACCTCTCTGACTCTCTTTGGGATAACCTTTAAAGACACCAAACTAATAGAAGTACAAAGTATCAAAAAAAGAAGATAGAAAATATAAGTGAAAGAGAAGGAAATAATAACAAACTGAATGTGAGAGATCTGACCAACATTTAGCTGAATTTGTTAAATTTAAGCTCTTCAAGTCACATTGAAACTAAAAAATGTACACCCTGAAAAAAGGAAGAATGAACCAGAACAATACAGTGAAGAGAAGAGAAAAGGACTCAAAAGTTTTTTAAAGAATGGATGGTAAAAGGAAAACAAAACAAAACAAAACAAAAACTAGAGAGAACGGTTTTTGTTTTGTTTTTTCTGAGAAATGCCAAAAGGGGATACCTATTATGTGCCAGTTGCTTTATACACATGATCTGGCTGGAGTCTCACAACCAGACCTATTTTATAGGAGCACGAACCATCAAAAACAGTGAAGTAACCTGCCAAAGTTGGAAAGCAAAAAAGAACAGAATCCCATGTCTGGTTGGCTCCAAAGATGATGCTCTGAAGGAAAGTGTGTCTGAACAGTCTCCAATCAGGCAACTGTCGGAAAAGGCTCATGGACATTGAGATGGAGTGCCCTGAGAGGGAGTATCCTTCAGCGGGTTTTCCCACCTACACGTCTCAGCCACACAAAGCTGAGGATTCTACTCTATTGAGTGTTAGGCATCGTTGGGACTTTCCATACAGCTGGATGTTTTACAAAACAAATCCTGGCCTGAGACATGATTACCAAGTGAGACAGCTGTGGGGTGGGACTTGCATGTAGCCTCATCTGAGGTCAGTATTGAGCAAACAAGATCAGGCACATCTTGTTAAAAAGCCTTGGTGATAGATACCACAGGAGGAAACTGCCAATGAGAACAGCACAGCCTCAATGGCAGGTAGCTTAGATGCCTAGATGTGGGACATTCCCCAATGAGGCTGTCCTTGCTTTCCAGGTATTTAGAAGGAAGGACTTTACCAGGAGCAATTAGAAAAACAATTCAGCTACAGAGGTGGGAACAGAGGTGCTCTGTGGCTTTATTAGAGCTGGCCCAAGAGGCTTTGAAGCTCAAAGAAAGTTTGTAACCCCTTTCCAAAAAATGATGACATTTGTGAGGTACCCTTACTCCACAAGGGAGCACAATGAGGGAGTTATATTCGGTTATATACTGCAAATTACAAATGTGTAATTAGAAATAATTTTTTAAATAAATAAATAATTGAAAGGTAGAATTGAGATAATCTTCCAGAAAGCAGTACAAAAACGTGATGAACAGTTAAAAGTAAACTATCCACACCAAGGCATACCATCATGAAATGTCCAAATATGAGGGATAGAGATAAATCCTAAATGCTTCCAATGAGACATAAAGAATCACAACAGCAGCAGATTTCTTAAAAGTAACACTTGCAGCTCTAAGACAATAAACAAATGACTTCAGGATTCCAAGGAAAATAATTCCTTTCTACCTAGAATTTAACACCTGGATAAACTTTCCTTTCCATATGACATTAGAACAGAGGTAGTGCCAGATAGGTGAGGTGTGGTAGACATATAGTCACCAGTATTTGTTTTTCCATTCCTTCCCAGCACCCAGAAGACGATACTTCCCAGCTTCCTCCTAGTTAGGTGAGACCACGTGTTCTGATCAAGTGGCTGTGAGAAGTGACATGTGCCATTTCCCAGTCAAAGCATTCAAGGGAAAGGCGTGAGCTCATGTTGACGTGGTGGAGCCACGGGACTGAAGCAGTTTGGATCACTGAGCAACCAGAAGAAAGACAGATTCTCTGGAGAGATGGTCACCTGACCTCCAGCAGACTTTTTTGAACCAGAAGAGACTTGACAAACCATAAGTTGTGAGGCTTATTTGTAACATATTCTGGTCTAACCAGTATATAAACTACCAAAAATATTTCTAACTGAACCATTTCTAAAAAAGTGAATGGGTGCCATGTGTCCTAGCAATTCTACTTCTAGGTGATATAGCCAAAAGAAATGAGTGCATGTATCCAACAAAATATAACTACAAGAATATTTGTAGCAGCTGTAATTATAACACCCCAAATACTTGACATTTATGCCACGTACCAAACTATAAAAACACAAACAAAAGAATAAATTATTGGTACGTGCAACAACATGGGTGGCTCTCCTAAACTTAAAGAAGAGTCAAAAGAAAACCAGTTATAACAGTATATACTTCATGATTTTCTTATATGAAAATCAAGAACAGGCAAACTATTGATGGCAAGTGAAGTTAAACTTGTGATGGCCTGGTTGGAGGTGGTGTGATGGTGGCGGGGCATTGACAGGGAAGAGGCAGGAAAAAGTCCAGTAATGTGAGGAGGTATTCAGCCTCTTGATCTGGAGGGTGGCTACATGAATGTTTACGTATACAAAAAATTACTGAGCTGGACACATGTTTAGTACACTTTAAAATATTTTTTAGTTCAAGTACAAAAAACATCATAGTAAATTGTTTACTATGTATTCTAAAATCAAAATAAACAAGTAGAACAAAGACAGCATCATAGATATAGAGAACATTTTAATGGTTGCCGTATGGAAGGAGTATCAGGGACGTGTGTGAAATAGGCTAAGGGAGTAAGAAGCATAGATAGTTACAGAATAAACATAAGGAAAGGTTGCTGGTTCGATTCCATAGCCAGGGCAACATAACCGGGTTGCAAGCCAGGTCTCCAGCCAGGTCCATAGCTGGAGGCAGGTGAAAGGCAACCATACATTGATGTTTCTCTCCCTCTCTGCCTCTCTCCCTTCCCCTCTCTCTGGAAATAATAAATAAAATCTTAAAATAATAATAATAATAAAAAGAAGAAACTCATAATATGTTTGCAGTTGTAAATGCACCATCTTAAGATTGATGCTATTGCTACCTCAAGATTCTTATTTTTTTAATTCTGGTCTAAACTTCAAAGAGAACATCAAAAAGAGTGGGATATTTAGAAGGGCAAATAGGCCTTTTCCATGATAAACTCTAGGTGAAAAATAGCATGTCGTCCTACTAGAATAAACATGAGGACAATGTAATGCTTTGGTGAAACAAAGGCTTTAGGTTTTTTTAATTAGATCTAATCATCTCAAAATAATTGGCAAACCCTAAGAAAGTCCCTAGAGAAACTCAAACTTGGGGGAAATCCATAGCATATAAAGCTGTAATTTAATCATAGTGATGGTGCATTGAAACAATTTGTTTAAAAGGTCAAAAGATGTGGGACTCTCCTGATATTGCTAGATTAAGTCATTTACATTAAAAAACAATTAATAATCATCTCACATAATGACCATAAGTATTGAAACAGATATTACTTGTTTTAAATATATGTGTATCAGAAGTAAGTATAAAGGGGATATAAATAAGTGTTGAAGGTTGGAAAAGCTGCCTAAGTTCATAATTTAAAATCTTTCTCTACTTTGAGGTTTTAATTTGCATTTCTCTGTTGATTAGTGACATTGAGCATCTTTTCATAAGTCTATTGGCCACCTGTATCTTCTCCTTGAGAAATGTCTATTCAGGTCTTTTGCCCAATTATTTTTTAAATTTAATTTTATTGTTGTTGTATTACATCCATCCCCTTTTTACTCCCCTGTGTCCCCCTCCCCACCCACCCACTCCCTTCCAAAGTCAATCTCACTTGTCCATGTGCATACTAGTTTTTTGACTAAACTGCTCCCCTTCTTTGCCTCTTCCTCCCCTCTCCCCCTCCTCCCTTCCCCCTCCCCACTGAAGGTCTATTCACTGTATTCATGTATCTGGTTCTGTTTTGCTTGTTGTTTGTTTTGTTCATTATTATCCTATAATGGGTGAGATCATATGGTATTTGTCTTTTACTGACTGGCTTATTTCACTAAGCATAATACTCTCCAGTTTCATCCATGTTGTTGCAAAGGGTAAGAGTTCCTTCTCTCTTTCTGCCATGTAGTATTCCTTTGTGTAAATGTACCAAAGTTTTTTGATCCAATCATCCACTGATGGGCACTGAGGCTGTTTTTAGCACTTGGCTATTGTAAATAGTGCTGCTATGAACATAGGGGTACATAGATTTTCATGAATTGGTGTTTCAGGATTCTTCAGGTATAGTCCTAGTAGTGGAATTGCTGGATCAAAAGGCAGTTCCATTTTTAGTTTTTTAAGGAAACCCCACACTGTTTTCCATAGTGGCTGCTTTAGCTTGCATTCCCACCAACAGTGCACCAGGGTTCCCTCTTCCCCACATCCTCATCACAGACCAACTCCAAGACACATTATAATTAAAATGGCAAATTTCAGAGACAAAGAGAGAATCCTAAAAGCATCAAGAGAGAAACAGCATATAAAGGGGCTCTGATAAGGCTATCAAATGATTATTCAACAGAAACAATACAAACCAAAAGAGATTTTGCCCAATTTTTAATTGGCCTGTTTGCTTGTTTGTGTTGGTATTGAATTTTATGAGTTCCTTATAACTTTGGGATATTAAACTCTTAACAGATGTATCAGTGAATATAGTCTCCCATTCAGAGGCTTATCTTTTCATTTTGTTGGTTGCTTTTGCTGTGCAAAAACTTTTTAGTTTGATGTAGTCCCATTTGTTTATTTTTTTCTTTTGTTTCCCTTGCCTGAGGTAATATATATATATATATATATATACACATTGCTCATAGTACGATATATTTGATGTTCTCTTTTAAGTTTAGACCAGAATTAAAAAAATAAGAATCTTGAGGTAGCAATAGCATCAATCTTAAGATGGTGCATTTGCAACTGCAAACATATTATGAGTTTCTTCTTTTTATTATTATTATTATTTTAAGATTTTATTTTACTGCCTATATTTTCTTCTAAGATTTTTATGATTTTGAGTCTAATATTTAAGTCTTTAATTCATTTTGAATTTATTCTTGTGTGTGGCATACAAAAGGTGATCTATTTTCATTTTTCTGCATGTATCTATCCAATTTTTCCATCACCACTTATTGAATAAACTATCTTTATTATATGTTCTTACCATTGCATACTAATTGACTGTAAAGCATAGGTTTATTTCTGGGCTCTCTATTCTCTAAACAGATCTATGTATCTGTTTTTATGCCAGTCCCATGCAGTTTTGATTACAATGGCCTTATAGAAAATTTTGGTATTAGGTAGCATGGTTCCTTCAAATTTTGTTCTTTCTCAAGATTGCTGCTGCTATTTGGGGTCTTTTGTAGTTCCATATAAATTTTTGGAATATTTGTTCTAGCTCTGTGAAATACGTCATTGAAATCTTGATAAGAATTGCTTTAAATCTATAGATTGTCCAGTGTAGCATGGACATCTTAATGATGTTAATTATTCACCTCCATGAACATGGCATGTATTTCCACTTATTTCTATCTTCTTCAATTTCTTCAGTGTCTTAAACATTTCTGAGTACAGGTCTTTTACATTCTTGGTTAAATGTATTCCAAGGTATTTTATCACTTCACACTTATCAGAATGGCCATCATCAATAAATCAACAAATTACAAATTGCTGGCTGAGGATGTGGAGAAAGAGGAACTCTTCTGCACTGTTGGTGGGAATGCAGACTGGTGTAGCCACTGTAGAAAGCAGATGGAGTTACCTCAAAAAATTTAAAATACCCCTGACTAGTGGCACAGTGGATAAGGCGCCAGCCTGCGAACCCAAAGGTCACTGGTTCAATTCCCAGCCAGGGCAACATAACCAGGTTGCAAGTCAGGTCTCCAGTCAGGTCCATAGCTGGTGGCAGGTGAAAGGCAACCATACATTGATGTCTCTCTCCCTCTCTGTCTCTCCCCCTTCCCCACTCCCTAAGAATAATAATATCTTTAAAATTTTTTAAAAAAATAGACTGCCTTATGATCCAGTGATTCCCACTTTGGGGAATTTATTTGAAGAAACTAGAAACACTAATTTGAAAGAATATATGCACCCCTATATTTATTGCAGCATTATCTACTGCAATAATCAAGTCAAGATTTAGAAGCAGCCTAAGTGTCCATCAGATGAGTCCAAAACTGCTGAATACTCAGAGCAGTGTGCGTAGGTGCACTCAGACTTCACCCACCATGAAATGAGTGAACATGCTGAAAGAGTCTTCAAACAAAGATTCTCTGCAGCTGAAGGCAGCCTCTCACAACACAGCTGGCGCACTGATACGGATGGGACCCTGGAACACTCACCTAGTGGGGGGAGCCTGCACTCCAAGGGGCCCGCCCTCCAGACGATAATTCCATTTTGTTGTTGTTGTTTCCCCCTCGCACACAACAGATTACTACTCAGCCTTGAAAAAGAAGGAAATGTTACCCTTTGTAACAGTATGGATGGACCTGGAGAACATTATGGTAGGTGAAATAAGCCAGTTGGAGTAAGACAAATGCCATGTGATTTCACTCATATGCAGAATCTAATGAACAAACTGAACAAGCAAAAGAGAGACAGACTCATAGAAAGACAGCAGGCTGACAGTCCTAGGCGCAGGTTTGCAGGTTGCAGGGATTGAGCAAAAAAGCAAGAGAACTCATGGACATGGTCAGCAGTGTGGTGATTAGGAGTGGAGGGGGTGGAGGTGGAAGAGGGTCTAAGGGGGATAAATGGTAATGGGAAAAATGCAATAAAAGTGAACTGTTAAAGAAATAAAATCCTTCTCTACTTTGGTATAATAGGACATCTGATAAATGTTACACTCAGCTGTGAGTACAAGGCATTTAAAACATAAAGTTGTGTGACTGAGTGAAAAATTACACAACCTTTGACCTTTTTTTATCACAAGGTTCCATAATTTTAACAAATGTTAAAAAAACAAAAAATGAAAAAACATCATTCTGGTGTGCATCTGGGGTCAAGAGAGGCTGAGCAATCATTTTAAGATGTCTGAATGTCATCATTTGTATTATTTTGGTCAATACGTTTGTTATAAATACTGCAGCTAAATATCTGATGAATACTCTTGTTTAGGCTGAACTGCTGCCCAGTAGAACCATAGTACTTAATTTGCTCTTTTCTTAATCAGATTATTTATTTAATCCTATGACCTTTTAACCCATTGGCATTAAGATTGCTAAACAATCTTAAATGTGGAAGTAAGACTGTTCTGCAAGTATGGATGGTGTGTAGCATGAGTCAATGCTTTACAAAATAATGGGGAACTTTTAGACTATTCTTTTAGAAAAAAGAATGAATGGCAAGTGAATCTATATTATTTTCTCACTATCTCACTGTATGTATTCTCTTTTAAATGGGCAAATATTTAACAACTGTTTTTGTAAAACAGCCTCTAGGTTAACGGATATTTTAAAGCAATTTTTTCCATTTTTCAGTTACAATTTGCCAATGTTACTTATATTAGTTTCAGGTGTACAGCATAATAGTTAGACAATCATACTTTACAAAGTATTCTCCCTGATATTTCCAGCATCCAGTATCCACCTGACACCATAAATATAGTTATTACAATATGACTGACTATACTCCCTATTCTGTACTTTACATTCCAATGACTATTTTATAACTACCGATTTGTATTTCTTAACCCCTTCAGCTCTTTCACCAAGTCTCCCAACCCCCATCCCCTCTGGCAACCACCAGTCTGCTCTCTGTGTCTATGAGTCTGCTTTTATTCTGTTGGTTCATTAATTTTGTTCTTTAGATTCTGTGTACAAGTGAAATCATATGGTATTTGTCTTCGTATGACTGATTTGTTTTACTCAGCATACCTTCCGGGTCTACCTATGCTGTTGCAACTGGTTAAGATTTCATTCCATGGTGTATATGTAGAATACTTATTTGATATATTTTTCTATTTATTACAAACATGAAGAATTTATAACAAGCAAGTTCATTGATTTCTGTGTTTGTATTAAGGTGGTAAAAATAATCACAAACCAAATTCAAGATGTATTTTCAGATGCTTTAGTGATACACATTTGACTCCAAATGCTCAACTCTGCAAAGTTCTCACCAGGCAAACATGACGGATGTTATGAAAAGAGCCAAAGTTTTCAAGGACCTAATTGTCTGGCTTCATCATAAAGATCATGACAGTAGATCCTACTGAATAATTATGAGGGATGAGGCCTTGTGCGAGGCAGTTTGAAAAACAGGACAAATTTACTCTTCCAAGCAAAGTAACAGAAGTATCATTTCCCCTATTTTACCAAAACCTCATACTGAAGCACAGAGAGGCTAATTAACTTGCCCAAATCCAGTTAGTAAGGGGTGGAGGGAAGGCTTGGATTCAAAGCCCTTAACCACAGTGATTCTCCAGTAGAGCTAAGAGTGGCAATAACTTTTGAGTTTTATGCTGGGTTTTCATCTCCCCTGTTTGAAGGGTGTGTCTTTAAAACATGATGGGTTTTAATTTTTAAAATGCTTTTTATTTTCACTATGCCATATTATAGCTTTATATTGAAAAGTGAGAAAGGTGATATATCAATTTCTGTTACTGTACTTCATTTTTATTTCTATAAAGGAAGGCCATAAAATAGTGTTTTGGATTATGGTATAAGAAAGCATATGTGTGTAGTATAAATGGAATAAATCTTGGTGATACTATTTAAATTTCTTTCGATTCATCTCTGGAAAAGAAGATATACTTTATCACAATGAACAATAGAAAGAAGTTTGATGACAAGTTTTAAGACAATCTTAAGTCGAGTTTATAGTGCTGTGTTTCAGGCCTTTAGAGAAAAAGTATTTCAGATCAGGATGATAAATGAGTCTTTTCAGTCCTCAATTTTTTCTATTACTGCCTATCATGGGCTCTTTATTAGGATAATATTTCTAGATTAAAGATAAAAAATGGAGACCTGATGTTGTTTTTATCAATTCTTCTTTGCTTCAGATATTTAGAAAATTATCAGAGACTTATAGAAAATTAACAAAATTACTGCTATGTGATTATAAACATTTATTTTGTGACATTTTCAAATCAACCCAATCTGCTTTCTTCATGTTGCATTTAGTTCTTAACATTTCAAGATAAATATTTAGCAGTTGTCAATCTTTCAAAGCAAGAGATGTTCAACATGGTATTTATTTTTATAATGTCTACACTATTGAGAGACAAAACATAAACCAAAAGACAGAGAAAATGCTGTCAAATTGCCACCCTTTAAAAGGGGTAGGGGGCCCACAGTTGAAACTTTTGATTTTGATAATTTTTATATTATAAAATTCATTTGACCAAAATTTAGATGTGGATAGGTAAAGATGAGGCAACAAAGATATGTCTCCTCTCTTCTTTGACATGAAATAGCAATTGGTAGGGCCAAATAATACATGTTGGTTTGAAAATAGCTTCTAAAACTATATGAATATTTCAGACAGAATACAATAAATAAAATGTCTTGTATATATTTAGGTTCAGCTGAGGAATTATGTAAGTTTAGTGGCAGCAAAATGCTCATGTATTCATTGGTTTAATAATTTTTTAACCATGTGAAAAACATCTGTTCCTCCCTCTCATTTGTGATATTTGGGGAATAAACGTACTGATAATTCTTGCAACGCTTACATGCACGCAACAGGACCAGTTGTAAGATTGGGACCCTACGAGGTACCAAAGCAAGCATTCACTTCTCTCACGCTTGAGGTCACACATTTTGCAAGTCAAAAATGTTGAGCATGCCAAAAACAGCACACTACACACTACCAAATAAAAGAACACTGTTATTCTTACAAGGAAAGGTTTGACAAGACAGGAAATAGGTAGGGTCAGAGAAGTTTATTTAATACTGAGACTTATTTAACCACCATGAAGCCAAAATACAATGACAGTTAAAAAAAATAAACAAATAGCTGTGATACAAAACAAACCCCCAGGATACATGGTCTCTACTGGAACTGATTATTAGATTTTGAGTAAATATAGGAAGTGGATAACCCCAGGGAACCCTCGCAAAATTTCTAGCCATCTTCGCCATTCACTTTTGTCACATGAGTTTCACTGAGATCACGTGGATTCAAAGTTTTAAGGCTGCGAGTAGAAATATGAACAAAAAATGTGGCTTCAAAATGCTACAAAATAATTTCATTGAAGGGCAATCATTTTAAAAGCCTCACTCTCCTATAAATGAGAGGAGAGAGAAAAAAAAAAAAAAAAAAGAAAATGGAAGATAGGAAAAGTCTAGCTGTTCATTACAATTTTCCAATTTTTGTTTAATCACAGCAGGAGGGCAAGCTGCTGGCTTCCCTTCATCCTTGCAAATGTCAGGAGGTATTATGCAAAGGCCCGCAACCATCCCCATGTTACTTAAAGATATAACGATTGCTCTCCTGTAATGACTTTTGCCTGCTTTCACTCAAATATTACTGCATCTTACTTTCTGCCAGTTTGGACCCTCTGGGACCCATAGATTCATAATTGCAGATAAACCTTTTTTGTTTTTTGTTATATAAAGAAGTATGTGTACCACGTTTACAAAAAAGCAAGCATCAAGTGACATCTAGTGGATGTCTGGATAGTATTTTCTAAGTCCTCTAAATAGCAATGTTCTCAGTGATATGTTGTCTTAATATTGCTTATAATTTTTGTTTCTTGGAGTCTCTGTCTTTTCCCAAGACAGAAAGATGGACAGTCAGATAAGAAAGTTGTCATTTCCTTTCTTAAAGAAAATAATATCTTTCCATTGCATATGAATAATGCAATGCCTGATGCATTCTGGAAATAATGCACCTGTAACCCATGCTACAAGTGTGCAGAAAAAAAGGGCATGGCATATTCCACATGGACATATGTGGGCCATTATCAACTATGTAGATGGTTCTTAAGAGAAGGTGACATATCAAGTACCATCTATAAATTTAAAGAGAATTATTAATTTGCCAAATCTATACTTAGTCCAACTATTGTCCCTATTTTGTATTGTTGTTTTTGGGTTGGTTTTAGACTTTTTCCCCCTTGATAAAGCTGAGGAGAATTATGCAAGTACCTAGGTCCACTTTCCATAACTTTTGATAATGTTTGCTGGTCCACCACAACTTATTAAAGAACAGTGACTTACCCACGGCTTCACAGAAGGCAGCTGAAAACTTAATTGGGATTGTGACGAACAACTCCTTTCCAGTGATTTCATGTGTCTGGAAGGCTTTGTGGAGAATAAATGCCTTGCTTTGATGTCTAGAGACTACATTTGTGAAAGAGACAGAAAGGGAAATTATTGCCTAAAAATTTGAAAAATGGCATTTAAATTTATTATTTTCTTTCTTTCAAGGAAAGGAAACTTGGAATGTGCAACTGTAATACAGATGTTATCGGTCTGGCTGTTCCCTGGTTGTCCGGTCTTTTAGAGTTACTCTTCATTTGAATAATAACACACACATACACACAGGGTCTTGTATGAAGCTCTCCTCTGACTTTCTGTAGAAAACCAGCATACCCTCCTTTCCCTTCATTCCCTAAATCATATCAAGACTACGTGGGAGCTCTGCTCATTCTTAACCTCAGCTTTGCATCAGGCTTCTTAGGACTGTCTTGTTCTTGACCCATTTTTGCCAGAATGCAGACTTTGTTGCTTTTAAAAGGTCTCAGGCCCTGGCTGGTGGTGCAGTGGATAAGGAGCTGGCCTGTGAACCCAGGAGTCGCTGGTTCCACTCCCAGCCAGGGCACATAACCAGGTTGCAAGCCAGGTCTCCAGCCAGGTCTGTGGCTGGAGGCAGGTGAAAGACAACCATACATTGATGTCTCCCTCCCTCTCTGCCTCTCTTCCCCTCTCTCTAAAAAATAATAAATAAAAATCTTTTAAAAATTTTTTTTAAAATAAATAAAAATAAAATAAAAGGTCTCATCCAGTCCTGGCCCTTGTGGCTCAGTGGATGGAGCATCGTCCAGTGGGCTAAAAGGTCGAAGGTTCCATTTCTAGTCAGAGTACGTGCCCAAGTTGTGGGTTTGATTCCCAGCTGAGGAGCATATGAGAAGGCAACTAATTGATGTTTCTCACATGATGTTTCTCTCTCTCCATCTAAAAGCAGTGAAAACAAAGATGCCCTTAGGCGAGGATTTTTTTTAATGCCTCCTCCAAAGACCACTGACACTAAAGCAGGATCTAGAGTCAACTTTGAAGGTTGGGTAATAGGAGGGAGGCAACATCACAGGAGATTCAGCAAACAGATTTAAGTGTAATCTATGCAGTGATACAATGCCTTGGGTTTGTTTAGAAAAAATTCATTGTGGTAATACTACTTAGCCACAGAAAGATGAAATACTGCTATTTGCAACAACATGGATGGCTCTTGAGGATGTTATGCTAAGTGAACTAAGTCTGAAGGAAAAGGACAGAAACCATGTGATTTCTCTAGTATGTGGAATATAAATAAAAAAGTAACAACCAACCTAACAAAACAAACAAAACCTAGCTCAGCTTCAGACACCAAAGGGGAAGGTGGGTTGGAGGGTGAATTGGGTCAAGTGGGTCAAGTATATGGTCACAGAAGAAAACTAGACTTTGGACAGTGAGCATGCAATAGAGTGTACAGATACTGAGTTACAATGTTGTACTCCTAGATTTCATATGATGTCATTAACCAATGACATCAATAAATTTAATTTTAAAAATAAAAACAGATTTCTCTGGGAGTTGAAGGTGAGGAAGTGGGTGGGGATAGAGAAGAAACAAAATCAGCTGCGAGTTGATCATTGCTGAGAGTGTGTTGAGTAGGTGGAGTCCGCCATACTATGCCTTCTACTTTTGTGTGTGATTGAAATCTGCATGACGAATATGTAAAAGAATAAGCCCCTTGGTCATCCCTGATGCAGAAAATTTCTCACTAGTTTCCGTCCCTTCTCCAATTAGCCTCTTCCCACAGTTTGGGACCTCCTCCCACAGCGTCTGAGTTTCACTGCCTATCATGCTTCCCCAGCTGCCCCAGAACGCCCTGGGCCCTGAAAACCACTCTAATACCTGTGCAGCCCATCGGCCTGGTTTGCTAACTCCCTAAAGTTAAAGGAATCAGCTTTCATGCTAAAAGGATTTCTGCCCCAGGTTTCCAAAAGACCCTGTTCAGGTCCAAGCAATACGACTAGCATAGACAGCATTTTAGAAGGTTAGTTCTCTTCCTCCTACTCTTTGTATTCTAACTGAAGTTCTGACAGTTGATTCTAATGAAGGTTGACACAGGGAATTATCACAGGACAAAGCAGTTTAAAAGGTGATCTTCTATGCCTATAAATTAGTCTTGGGGAGAAAGCACAAATCAAATGTGGCAAATGGGTGATTATTCTGCATTCTAAAAAAAAAAAAAGATACACAATGTCGATATTGGGTCATACATAAATAAAACTGTCTTTTAAAATAAGCCATGTAAACCCCTGGCTGATAGCAGAGTGGATAAGGAGCCTGCCTGCGAATCCAAAGGTTACGGGTTCGATTCCCAGTCAGGGCACATAACCAGGTTGCAAGCCAGGTCTCCAGTCAGGTCCATAGGTGGAGGCAGGTGATACATTGATGTCTCTTTCCCTGCCTGCCTCTCTCCCTTCGCCTCTCTCTGGAAATAATAATAAATAAAATCTTTAAAACATAATAAAATAAAATAGATAAAATAAGCCCTGTAATAACCTTCTGTCAGCGCTCAGCTGTGTATACTGCAGCAGCCTAGCACGGACAGCTGATACCACCTGGTCAGTAGCGGGGCGCCGGAAGTCTGAGCCCCCCTCCCACCCTGCCACCCCTCATCCTGGGAAGTCTGAATCCCCACTCCCACCCTGTCTCCTGTGAATTTTGGGGAACCAGAGGCATGTGGCCCAACATGATTAGCCATCCTTTTTCCTGTCTTAGTCAGCATTGACGGGCAACGGCTCCCTCAACTTTGTCTATTTTGGCCCGGAAAAGACGTGCTTTGCATAGCGCAGCTCTGAGGTCAGCTGAGGTTAACGTTCACCCCTGCCTCTCCCCCCACGAAGGTGCGCTTATGAAGGGAGGAAGTAGAGTCAGGTAAGGAAAGAAAGTTGTCACTTCAAAACACGTGTGGGGATCGGCCACACAGAGTTCACTCTGGATTGCGCTAATAATGTAAAGGTGGAAAATGCCCTTTGAACCCTTGCAAGAGGGAGGCAAGGGGCTTAGAGATTTGGGGGCAGGGAGGGATAGGTAGCTGTGGCTTCTGCAGCCCCTTGCCAAAGGCCTCTGAGCAAGGGACTCGGAAAAGTGGATGGTTACCTTTGGCATGTGTCATTGTCCCCAGACACATGCGAGACAATGCCAGCCCTTCTGGCTCTAGATTGAAAAAGCACTTCCTCTCTTTCTGCCAGCACCATCCTCCTCCCACTCACCCCCGGAGTCTGACACAGTTTCCATTCCAGGCAGACCTGGTAACGATTCCAAGGAGACTGGGTAACACATTCCAGGGAAAGAGCCCTGGGACAGCGTGAGACAGGCGCGGGGTAAGTTTAGCCTGAGATGAATTAGGAAACATTTTCAAGTTCCTCTTTGAAGCTTTTATTGCCTTATCATCAAACAGCTTCTCTTCCTTGGCTGTATATTGATTTTTCTATGAAAAAGTGTTTCATCTCTTCTATGATAATCAAACACAGTCTCAGTTAGAGGTAGCCTTTTTTTTAACAGTATTATTCCACGTATTATGGAATTACCCTACCCTCCTGCACAGGTCCGATGCATAGCGTTAGACTTCTTCTAATGCGATTTTTCCTATCATCCGCAACAATATAACATTTCCATTCCAAACATTCAGCTGCAAGGCATTATGTCATTATTTGCCTTTGCTCTAGTCAAAGTATTTTATGAGCGCTTTATGTCACTTGTCCTGATCTATGCTACTATTTGTCAAAACATCACCTCCGAAATTGCCTGCTTCTCTAAGATGCCAGAAAAAAAAATTCTTCACGTCAAGTAAAAGTTAAGCCCTTATAAATCCCACAGGGGTTCCAACTGGGGCACACTTGGGATTTCATTTTTCTCTAAGAATAATGCCTTTTCTAATACTCAAAGGGAATGGACTTGTAGATGAATCATAGTATGTCCCCAAAACCCCTGACACATTAGAAAATGGTCACAAAAATTTACTTCTTTCCTATTCACTTGTGCAGTGTGCGAGAAGGCTGACCTCGTTTGATTTGGTGTTCAGACCTGAATGGAAAATGGGTTAATATCTTTTCTGGGTGGAAAAGCAGGTATTAGACCCAGAATCCGGAAGCCCAGAGTTAGGTCCTACTTCAGTTGTCCCAAAGACATCAAGCGTCTCTTCGCCTCCCTGGGTCTCAGGCAGTTCATTTGTAATCTTACCATGTCTTCAGTCACCTTAGAAAGCTTCATTGACAACCTTGCTTCTGCAGTGTCTCAGTGTCATTTCCACCCACCTTTCCTTTGCCATCCCCTGTGCTCACTACCTAGCGGTTTTGACAATGGCTTTTTTAACCCCGTTATCATGGGTGTTTAGTTTAATAACAGTCTTTTCAAAGCCCAGCTCTGGTGATGGTTCCTTCTGCTCCAAATTATTCCATGGCTGGCCACTGCTTCCCTGGTGTCTAGGGCTCTCCAGAGTGGACTGGCCACCTACCATTCCAGAATAGTTATGCAATTTCCAACATAGCTTCTCTACTGTGGTTTATTTGAGCTTTGTTTCTGCCATTTCCTGAATGTGCCTTGTGCCTTCTTTGTATTTGCAAGGCATATCGCATATGGCATAGATTTCTGTAGTTGTCTAGAATATAGATGGCAACTTTCTATATGCCCACTGGATGGTAGTTAACCTTCTAGATAACCTTTCTGAGGAGAGTTGCTCACATCTATGGACCAAATATTTTTCCTGTGGACGATGTGAGATATTTTACATCATCTCTAGCTTGTCTAATAGTGTTAGGTAGCTATCATGATCTTTATTTTTCAAATGGGAAATAAGGGACTCAAAAGTCATTAAATGATGTTCTCAAGGCAACATAGCAAGCAGGGACAGCTCAAGTCTTAGTTGTTTCACCTACATCATCTAGAAAAAACACTAAACTGAATGGTAGTCAGTAACACTCATAATTATGCATGGTGCTAGGTGTGAGTACTAGACTTACTGAGAGGGGTGGGGATCAGTTTGTAAATTACTGTTGAAACACCATGCTTACACCTGAAACTAATATAACTTATTTAACATCAACTGTAATTGAAAAATTAAAAAGTAACTCCATAGAAAAACACAAAATTGAGTGAATTAAGATGCTTGCACTTGCCCAAGTACAGGTAGCTAGGCAAATATAAGCGTGAATGAAGGAACAACAGTGATGTTCTGCCTTAACTACAACCCCTTCACTTTAAATAACTGCCACCAGGTGGCAGTAGTTTGCCACAGCCTTATGGTCTGGTCTCAAGATGCACAGGAAGGACTAGGAGAGCAGGAAAGGACCCTGGAAATTAACTGATGCACTCTCCTTATTTTAGGTATGAAAATTGAGAATTTGTAAGGTTACTTAAGTTATTCAGATCTTTTAGCAAGTCAAAGAGCAAGACTTAAACTTGAGTCTAAAACTGCCAAAAAATGGAAAAGCTAGTGTTTTTTCATTATACCATGTATTTTTTTCAAAATTTATCATTTCCCCTCACATTTTCAATATTAAAGTTATTAAAATAGTAAATGTCATAAAAATTAAACAAAAATTGTACTATAAAAATCTAAGCATTTTAAACCAAGTCCTACAAGATCTGTCTCAAAAGTATCGAGCCAATGTCAATATAATTAAAAGTTTGCATGGCCGATACTTTCGGAAGAGACTTCGTGTAGCTTTCAGGTTTAAGAATGCTAAACTATAGATAATGTAAAAAGGAAATAATTACCATAATTTCCAATGGCCAGGAAGAATGATTATTTTGGTTCATAATTTCCCAGAGGTTTCTTTACCCATCCATAAAGCCCATTTAAAAAATGTAGACATAATTTTTATTTTAAATTTAAAAATTAGACAATTTCTTTACTCATTAAAAAATGTAGATATAAGGCCCTGGCTGGTGGCGCAGTGGACAAGGTGCTGGCCTACGAACCCAAAGGTCTCCGGTTCGATTCCCAGCCAGGGCAACATAATCAGGTTGCAAGCCAAGTCTCCAGCCAGCTCCGTAGCTGGAGGCAGGTGAAAAGCAACCATACATTGGTGTCTCTCTCTCTTTCTGCCTCTCACTAAAAATAATAAATAAAATCATTTAAAAAAATAAAAAATAAAAATTAAAGTATTCAAGAAAAAAGTAGATATAAACCAAAACATAATTTAATAACTTGTTAAATATTAAAATTTCCCTATAATCTTACTTTCATAAATAGTTAAGACATTTTCATTAGAAGACTGCCTGAATCTTTTAGAATTCTCCCAATGTAACCATGTTTACTTGCTGATAAGGACAGACCATTTTTAATATACTTTTTTTTTTCTTCATATACTTCTTGAGATTCAGTGAAAATTTGTTTTATATTTTTCTTTTTTCATTTTCTTTTCAGTAAAGACCAATGCCAAAACACTGTGTACCTAATCCATCTCCAAATGCAGATGTGCCTTTTCAGCAGAAGGCATTTTGTTTTCACCTTTGAGAAGTTACTCCTTTCTAACTCACATCTCTTAGGATGGTAATACCATACTAGAGGGTATTTCTCAGTTGAAAGGATCAAGTCAGGTACATAAAATAGTATATTTTACACTAACAAGCATAAAATAAAATAGCTTTAAATCCATGATCAAAGTTCAATCACATGATTTGTACTAGAATGATTGATTACATGCCTCTTAGTACAGGTTTTGTCAAGTTTTCTCTATATACAGGGATGCTCTCTGAACCTGTAACTATGGCTACCACTTTTAGGAAATGTTGGCCCACGTAGTTTCTATCCCCTGTAACTGCTGTTCTTGCCTGTCTATCACCATTACCTTATGGGTATGCAGTAGAAGTTAGCAGGAAGGAAAAGGAAGGTGAGGGGGCAGAGATAAGTACCAACTATTAGTATCACCCTAACAGGGGTGCCTGCTGGAGTTAAAGATGCAGGGGAAAGAAAGGCAAAGGAGAAAGAGAAAAGGACCTGGGGTGATTTGGGATAATGACAGCAAATGACTGAGGTAAGAGCCCTGCTAAGACTGTCCTATATGACCACTTGGACTCCACACTCAGGTAATTATGTCAATATTTCTGAGGCCCATTAATACCACGCTGATATATTTAGTCGTAAAACTCCAGGCTCCTGTGTATCTCAGGCCTCTAACCTTCCATTGTTTTACCATTGAAGAGATAGAAAATGAATTTGAGGAAATAATCATTTGCTATCTCCTGCCAGGTGGGATGGAGATGGCCATGTGGCAGGAAGAGTTACAAAGAGGTGCTCCGCGCTTTGCCCACCCCATCCCCTCTCAGGCCAGCTGTTCAAGTTCTGGTATGAGGAGGCTTCCTCTGCAGACAGGCGCCAAGGTAAACTAAGTGGTGGATCAGATTAGTATGTAGGAGTCACTCCTCTTCTGATGTATGCAGGACCAAAGACAGGAGGGAACAGTAGGCATCCTTAGAGGCAGAACTGCCAAGGATTAGAAAAACTGCCTGGTTTCTGCTCACAGTTACTAAACTGTTAAAATCCAGTTCCTCCCTGCTGTCTTTCCTTCCCTGTGTATGTCCTTGACTACTCCCATAAAGTACTTCACTTCTGGTTACCAGATGTGTGGAGGCGTTCCCTTACACCCTACACCAAGCAATTCTCTGTGACAGCAGCTGGGTGTCCTAAAGCTTAATTCTGACACCGTCCTCCTGAATGAAGACGGTGTCAGATCCCACAGGCAAAGGGCTCAGTCCCACAAGAATGCCCCCGACACAAACATGCCCAAAGATAGTCTTAAGCACAGATTATCACCTGTGCTTCTGGCCATAACAGGTGTTCACGATCCATCCTCCTCGAGTTTAGTGTTCAAGAGCAGCTCACATCACTCAGGGAAACACTTATGTTCAGTTTACTAAAGGATATGATGGACACAGATGAGAACCCAGTCAGTGAGAGGGCAAGGTATACGGGAAGGAGAATGGAGTTTCCATGCCATCTGGGCAAAGTTGGAGGCTCTCTGATCCTGAATGTTTTGGGAGTATATGGAAGCTTCATCACAGGTATGATCCATAGTTAGCTCCATTTTTAGGCCTTCTCCCTTCCAAAAGAATGGGGGGGTGGGGCCAAAAATTCTAGGCTTCTATTGTCTTTCGGGTGATTAGTCCTCATCCAGGAGCCATCACGGAGCCCACCCAGTCACCTCTATCACCCACAAAGTTACAGGATTTCAGGCAGGAACAGTGAGAGGTTCAAGACCGTTAAAATTAATATGCCTCTTACCACTTAGGAAATTATAAGGGTTTGAACAGCTGAGTCAGGAACTAGGGGCTGAGACAAATACATATTTTCTATGATCTCACAGGTAACACCTGCAGTTTAAATCTATTGATCCTGGTCCCAATCCCTCAGGTCTGACTAGCCTAATTCCTTTTGAGTCTGGAGATCCTAGAACATCTATCATACCCCAAGGATCTTCTGTAGCTACTTGTCCTCCTTTCCCCCTTCCTCCTGTTCACAGCATGCACACTTCTCCCTGAACAGGATGCACACTTCTCCCAACAGCCAGGTCTTTCATCTGTCCCCCTCGGACATGGTTCTCTTTCACAGCAGCTGCTGATCTGTGCATCTTCCTCTAAGCATGGTGCACAGATGGAAAACTATTTCAGGTACGAACCAGATAAGGACTCTCATTAGCCATCCCTTCCATTCTATAGTCTACCACTTGAAAGATGAAAGTACTGCAAAGAACATTTTAATAGTCACATTAGCTGAAATGTCAAGCAAGTTAAACACCTTTCAGCCTATTTTTGTCATCTACATGTATTTTATCTACTCTCCCACAAGTATGCTATTGAGAAAGAAGTTTGTGAAAGTGCTTAATGTAGTATAACTAACATTAACCAGTGTGAAACTATCTCTTGGTAGTCACACTATTCTTCCTCAACCGTTACTATATACGAGGTAAGCTCATGGTTCAGAGTACCGAATCTTCTGGCTAGTATATTGGAAAAGGATTTATATGAATTTTATTGAGTTGCAGGGATAATTTATACCATGATCCAGTACACACATATGTAATTCCAACAATGTTCACACTATTTGCCTGCCTGACATGTGTTGTCCTGTCTTTCTATTCATTTTTTTAAAATGCTAGTTATGATCCACTTTGTTCATTTCATGACTAATGAATCATGACCACGACCCACAGATGAAAACCACTACATTGCAGGGTATTAAACAACCCAAGGAATCGCTGGAAGGGCAAGAGGAAACAAGTTAGCCTGTGCTCCCAGGGCTCCGGTGGCCAAGACGCCAGCCAGCTCCAGAAGCACTCTGCTGCATGACCCATCCTCATGGAAACAGAGTCCCACGCTAGTGGCCTGACTGCTGGAGCCTAAATGACACCCAAGCTTTGCTGAAAGGGGTCTGGGGAAGCACATCTAGAAAGCTATAGTAAACGTTCATCAAATTGATCCTCTCAAACAGCCCCATCCACAGTGAAATGACCCTTAAACATATTTAAACAAATGCACATGGGCTGACCATGTATCTATTGTCTTTTATCCCAATTAAATTGCATCTTTTCTTGGATAGTTTATTATTGCTGTGAGAGAGACCCATATAACTGTAACTCCTACACTTGATGGAATGAACTTCACAGGGAATCAACTATAAATTCCCGTCACATTTCCATTCACAAACACTACCCAGTCAACACAGGGTCCACCAAAAAGATTTTAAAAATAATTAACTAAAAACAAAAAAACAAAAACCCGAGGCTTCTCTTTTCCCCGCAGTTTTAAAGAATATATGTATGTGTGTAATTTATAATTTTTGGAACAAAAAGAATGAAAAGTAACAATAATGTTAACTTTTTATTATCTTTTAGTTCAGTTTATATAATCTCTATCTGTGGAAGAACTCAAATCTGTTGATTAAAAGGCTTTGCTGCCTTGGCTGGTGGCACAGTGGATAAGGTGCCAGCCTGCGAACCCAAAAGTTACAGGTTCGATTCCCCAGCCAGGGCACATAACAAGGTTGCAAACCAGGTCTCCAGTCAGATCTGTGGCTGGAGTCAGGTGAAAGGCAACCATACATTGATGTCTCTCTCCCTCTCTGCCTCTCTCCCTTCCCCTCTTTCTAGAAATAATTAAATAAAATCTTTAAAAAAATTAAAAAAAAAAAGGCTTTGCTTATGATTTATAAAGCAAACTGAAAAATAAGTTGTTGAAGGGGCAATATTTAATGTTAAATGGTACAGTCCTGGGGGGGGGGTGTCTGTAATTGATGTAATTTTACTGAAAAAATAAACTCAATTAGGTTACCATGCATATTTATTCAGTAAAATGCAGAAAAATACAAAAACATCCTCTTTTCTTGATAAGAAAACCAAGTATTTTTAGAAGCTAAAAGCTATTAAGTTTACAGCAGCAAAACACTACACAAATTTTTTTTTTTTTAAGAAAAAGCGTGTTTTCTCATTTTATATTCTTGGCCTACGTTTTAATTGTTTCCAGTGGAGCCAAAGCCTCCGGCACCCCTTTCTGTATCATCCAAAACCTGCAAAGACAGAGAAGCGGGAAAGTCATGTAGTTACCCTCAGGTCCTCTGTCAGTACCCACCCCCGCCCCAGCTCATCAGTAAGGCTTTCATTCTTGCTATCCCATTTTTAAAAAAGATTAGAAAAAGAAGTTCAATTTTCAAAAGGCTCCATAAATTTAAATACTGAGTAACTTGCAAAAAGCTAAGGAAATAGAATTCCACAATGTCTGTAAATAATTTATTATCTAAAGTAATGGTATAGCTAGGAAAATTAGTTCAAGAAATTCTAAAACTAGGACTTTAATTTTACTTAAAATGGGGATTAGACATGTATGCTACTATTTATTTACAAATAATATATTAAACACTCAAAATTTTAATTTTCCTTCACTGAAGATGTTATATCATTCATCCCCTAATTCAGTTTTTATACTTACTTGAACCTCCTCTATTTCTGGATAAAAAATTCGTTCACAAATGAGCTGTGCAATTCGGTCACCTTTTTTAACTTCAAAGAGAAAAAAAAACAACAATTTATTATTGATCTTTTATTAATGCATTTTCTATATCCTGTGATAATTAGAGTATATGTCCTTTTGACATATATAATTCAGAAAACTTGCTGTATCTATGTGACTATGCATTTAACATACCTTCAAACTTTTCTTTGCCAAAATTAAATAGTACGACACCAATATTTCCTCTATAATCTTCATCTATGACACCAGCTGGAGAAAAGAAAAATAGTGTTAGCCTGCTTTATGCTACCAAAATACCATGAGTATATAATTACCTCAAAATCATTCTTATGTGGCCCTTAAGGTTTTTATACAACTGAATAAGTGAATCCTGCTCTGGTTCTATGTAAAGCCTCAAAACTAAGAATATTACTAATATGCAAATAAGAATTTAGAAGATAGCCCTTGTTTTCCACCCTGTCACCCTTACAAACAGTGACCATTTCCGGCTCTAAACTGGGAGCATGCAATCAGCATCTCAGTTCACTGACCTGCTCTCTCCGAACCCACTGTCTACCTGCTGCACACCTGCCAAAACAGACCAGGAGAAAATTATGATTTGGGTTTTAAAGGCTTTTCCTGGTAGCAGCGTCTCACTAACATCTACATTGAAGTATTATTGAGTCGTAAGTAAAAACGTCAAGACGTCTGCAGTGGCGTTGATACTGATACTGTTCAGCAGCTGTCAGGCAAATATCAGAACATCCCATTTTTATAACAGAAACGCAGCTGAACCTTCCAGGTGATCATTTTTCACTCCGTTTAATTTGAGCTTCCATCATTCCTTTGAGGATGCTCTCTTAAAAGACATTTTCACACAAAATCCTGTGTCAACTGTACCAGTTTGAGATTATAAACACAAGGACAAAAGAGAAACACAAGCCAGGGCCCAGCTTTGGCCTAGAGAGGTACATTCACCAGACTTGTTAGCATGTACCTTTGGGCCAAGAATTTCCATAAAGAATGTAAGTGCACCAGGCCTTCCCATTTCCTTTATGTAACATTGAGACGTAATTCACAATTCAACTATTTTTCATGTATTGAGTTGCATGACCATCACATCGATTTTAGAACATTTTCATCACCCCCAAAGAAACCCCCTACCTACTAGTCGTCACTATCCAACCCCCATACCTTCTCCCTTCCAATTTCCTTTACAGATGTTAATTCTTTACCCTCAGATTGTAAAATGTTGACTAGAATTCACCTGAACAGGATTAAATGAATAAAACCTCTTATCAAAGGAAAAAAACAAAAGTAATCAGGAATTTAGCTCCATGGATACAACTGCTGGTTGCCGTGACTCATTATTTGAAGGTCAACTAAAAAAAACATGTTTTGCAAAACAGGTAAGCATTTCAATTTTCTTATATAGGGAGAAAAAAGTAAATTTTTAGAGTTCCACAGCTGGAATACTCAGACAATGTGGACTGACTGCTGAATTCTTTTATTCCTATTTTACGAGAACACTTTTAGACTGCATAAATAGTACAAATATGTATAAAGTAAATGTTAATAATGTTCTCCTAACCTCCCTCAGGTAGCCCATGTTATAGTACTATATTTCACATACTATTTTTCTTTCTACTTAAAATATCAGTCATCCTTTAAAATTAATATGTATAAATCTTAGTACTTAAGTCCAAGATATGGAAATGCAGTGCCATTATTTGTATGCATCTCCTACACATTATCACACATTCAGGTTGCTTCCACATTTTTGCTATAATCAAAGCAGCCCTGCACATATTCTGTATTTGTACTTTTTATTTTTTATCCTCACCAAATAATTTCCATAAAGCACCTTCCTGAGTCAAGGGGTGTGCACATTTTAAATTTGAATGGACAATTTGCAAGAGGTGTAACACTTCAAACCCATCAATGATATTTAAGACCCATTTCCAAAGTCCTTGCAGTACCAGACGGTAACCCTCAGGGCATTACTTTATATTTCCCTGTTCATTACCTATGATGCTGAACTTCCCTTTCATCTGATTTTTGCACATTTCCATGTCCTCTCTATACTTTGATCTTTTTAAAATCTATTTGTATATTATTTTTTCATGTCTTGCAAGTATTTAGTTTAGTCTATGCTATCTTCTACCACACACACACCCTTTTCGTTAAGATCTTTCTTTGCTCACACTCAAATGGCTGGGTATTGTAAATTCTGCAATACCAGGCGATCTACCAAGATTTTACCCTTGATACAGAGACATAGGAAAAGCCTTCAACTAACTAAAAGAAATGAAGCTGTTTGAAATCAATTAAAATGTAGAGAAGAAAAAAAAAAAAGCTTTGAGTAAAAAATTTTTTTTAGCATGAATGCCAACAGTATAAAAAAATCCAATAGTTCTTAGTTCATTTACCACCCAAAGGCAATTTGACCTTCAAGAAAAACCCACATAAGGGTCATACGTTATATCAAGGATATTTCTCTTCATGTGAAAGCAGAAAGCATTTTGAGGTTATCACTGGAAAAATCAGGCATTGGAACTGGCAGAGTGATTAACTAACTGTAGGCAAAATTGTACTGTGTCAAGACTTTGGCATGTCATTTGTTGGAAACCTTCTTTAGTGAAAAACTGTCTACACCTACAGATGTGAATTCTGAACAGAATCCTGCATACTCAACTTTTTCCTTTGACCCTTATGTACAGCCTGAAATTTCTAACATCTTTCTTCTGAACTAAAAACTGTGGCCAACTATGATAAACTAGTGCCTAAGAGACATTTTTAAGATATTTTGCCTCCAAGAACACACCATAATGTGATTTTATAAATACCATGCAAGCTAACTTTCCATTTCTTTTACAGGAGGTTTTTGTTTTGTTTTGTTTTGTTTTTAAATCAGAGGGTTGTTTTAAAGAGCAAAAATTAGTAACAAAGTTTCCAACATTAAAAAAAATCTGTTAATTCCTCAGGGCACAGGAAATATAACTCGCAGGATCCAACATGTGGCAGTGTTAGATGCTTTACATACATTATCATTTAATCCTTCAACCTCCAACCCTTCACAGGCGGTCACACCAATTTTCCCTGTTTTTATTCCAAAGCTCATGTTCCTTTACCAACCCTTTGAAATTTCTTTCAAAATACACACACATTTGAATTTTTTTTATACTCACCAAAGGACTTGCTTATTGATTTTAGAGATGAAGGGAGGGAGGGAAACATTGATGCAAGAGAAACATCAATTGATTGCCTCTCGAACATACCCCAACCAGGGATCAAAACCTTGATCTTGTGGTCCAAGGGACAGACGCTCCACTTGAACCACACTGGCCTGGGCTATGTACATTTAAAAAAAAAAATCTTTAAGTTATATGCTTAGTTATCATACTTGACCTTCAAAAAGTTATTTTTTGAAAATCAAGCGTAATGAGCCCAGACAACCTCAACCCTAGCGGGCGATCCATTTACTGGTTCATCAGGCTCAGCTTCTCTCTGAAACTGCTTTTGGGCTCCCCTCTTACCCCACAGCACCATCTAGTGATTCCACCAGGAGCCTCAGGGGCAAGCCTCCTCCCATGCTTCACCTATGAGGTGCTTGTGACAATGAGCTAGCTGACTCAAGGCAGAGCTTGGTGGGTGGTGGATGGGGCAGGGGTGATCCACAGCATTTAATTGTGCTGGAAACAGCACAATTAGAATCATACGAATGGAGATTCCAGCTTTTAATGTGGAACTTGGGTTCTTCTTTGAGCCAGTTTTCTCATCTGTCAAAAAGCAGCTTTATGAAAACGGAGGAAGACAACGGAGAACACCTACTATCGAAGGCCAACACATCTTGTGAGTGAAGCACTCACTGCTGTGGGTGGGGATAAAGAAGGGTCAGAATGCTGCTAGCTATTTCTGATAGTAATACCAAGAAAAATGGGTGGTGTTACCTTTCCTGATCACTTCCAAAACACTGTTCCACGAAACTCTTCATGAATCTATCAATTACAGATTTATCTAAAGCATTTTAAGCTTTTAAAAATTGTTGACACTATTACAGATGTCGTCCCCACCCCCCAACCAACCTTTGCCCACCTCCACCTAGCGCCCCCTCCCCTGCCTCAACATGTTTGTTGAGGATGGATGTGCTTAGAGTCACACTGGCAGAAATTCGTGTTTTCAGAAGGTGAATATAGGCTTTTTCTTTTTCTAATTATTCCTATTTCCACTTACAATGGAAAAGTCAACTAAGTATTAAATATGGTTCTATGTTAACACAAAGTAAATCAATGGTTACCCAGGGCTGTTGGTTTTGGGGGAGAGAGGGAGTGAGCACTAACGGGTATGGGGTTTCTCTGAGAGATGATGAAAATGTTCTAGAAATAATTGTGGTGATGGTTGCAGTTCTGTGAATACATTAAAACCACTATACACCTTACATGGGAGAATGGTATGAAATATATTTTATATTTCAATAAAGCTATTGTAAGAAAATTACTTTAAATGATATAAATAATAAAGAAAATTGGAGGAAAAGAGCCAGGATGTGAAAACTCAGTTAGTGGGCTCTGGACCCCAGTAATGACGGGATCTCATGCAAGGGAAGCACACCAGGAAGGTGAGGGTTTCCATACAGTGGAGGCAGTCAGAGATCTTACAAGGGTGGCTGGCAGAAAAGAGGGCTCCTTCATGAACATGACCTGGTAAGGAAGCTTTGAGACATGAGTAAGGCGTGTAGGGGACATCGGAGCCACAGAGGCCTTGCCCAACAAGAGATTTCAACAGGAGAGCAGTGTCTTCTCTCCTGACTTTAGGAAAAGATTCTCTTTATATTTTGCCAAACATAGATACCTCTCTTAAGGAGGTAAGAAAATTCTTACAAGATGGAACTGCATTTTCTAAAAATTTTTGCTTATTATATGTATACTTAGTAATTACTTAAGCAAAACATAATTGCTTAGATGACATAAAAGTTTTTCCTTCTCATAGTAACAAACCTTGTATGAATGCAGTTATCTTTGGACTCAAAGCAGATTATCACTAAACCAAGGCAAAAGTCCTATATGTTAGGTAGTGTCTAATTAGCCTAATAGTAAAACAACATGTATTTCATATAATGGTCATTCAAAAATTAGATATAATCAAATAGCATTGGAAATATCCTAATTGTCTATTATTCAGATAGAAACTTCTGAAAAGACACAAGTCAGTTTCCTTGACTTGAAGATAAAAATAAAGTTTGTCACTTGATTATTTCCTCTTAAGCAAAGTAAATACTTAGAAATGTTTAAAGAATAAAAATGTAAACATAATACCTCCAACATCTATGAAGTATTTTGCAGCCAACCCAGAGCGTGGAGCTAAAAAACAAAAACGGAGAAGTAGGCTTTTTTAAGGTGGAAGGACAATTACTGGACATAATTGACTCATATCCTACCATTGATATCTTTATCTTAACTTTAGCAAATGGTTCTGAATTAAAGAATATCCTTATTATACTGTATTACCCAAGTAGAATAGTTTAGAAAAATCTGAGGTTAAATCAAAGCCAACTTAAGCCAGTCCCACACAACTTCAGTGACTTGAGGGTCCATGGTGTATAGCCATGGGCTGCTGGAATGAACTGCAGGTGAGAAGGTGGGGACAACTGCAGGCAACTGTGAAGAGGACTGGCCACAGTGGGAAGACTGTAGCTGGCAGGGCACGGACAGAAGAAAGGGACTTTGAAACATCAATCATTTGCCTCTTGGATGAGCCCGACTGGAGACAACCCGCAACCCAGGCATGCGCCCTGACTGGGGATTGAACAGACAACCTTTTCACTTTGCGAAATAAGGCCCAACCAATTGAGCCATATCGGTCAGGGCTGGGACTTTGAGGATGACCGTTCTTAGCATGTTGCAATATATTGCAGATGGGAAGAAGTATAGCAGAACTTAGTCTAGAACTTGGAACTCTGATTCATGATACAGATGCCAAGACATATCTGTATGTAACAAATGAATCAGGGTAAAAGGCTATCAGTCATGCAAAATGCCAGAAACTAAAGCTTAAAAACTCAATTTACTATGCTTATTCTTAAAGTGAAAAAAATGAAAAGCTAAGTTTATACATTATACTTGCTGACTTGAGTATGAGCCCTACCATTTATTTTATTTCAGGATTATTTAAATCAGGAATATTTGTAAATAAATTTTGTCCCTTCCTGCTTTTATTTTTATTTCACTCCATCTCCTGATCCTTATCCCACCCCCAAATACATTAAAAATGTGGTCAGTGCTGCCAAAGAGATAGAGGGAGCTCATCTCTTTTTTCCTTATAGGCTGAAGTATTAGCAGTTCTCACACCCACATGGCTAACAGGATAGTGGGAGTCTAGCTACCACTTCCCACCCCAACTCCAGGAGGAGGGTCACAGTTCCATTTGCTCCTTCATCACCAACTTCACGAAGAAATCTTGGCTTCCTATGCAATCTGATTTTTTGAAGGGGGAGTTGGTGGAGGTAATACTAGAATAAGTGCCAGTTAAAAATTACCTATATATATATATTTTTTCACCTAGTTAGCTATGAGAACCTCTTGGGCCAATGTGAGCCTTCTAAAAGCTCCAGGAAGGAACCCAAAAAATAAATAAATAAATAAATAAAAAGGCAGATAGAGGCAAAAACAGATCCAGGAATACTTTGTTTTATTGTGTCTCATTTACTGTACTTTGCAGATATTGCACTTTGTACAAATCAATCAATGGTAAGCCCCTCCACCAGCAAAAAGATTACAACTTGCTTAAGGCTCAGGTAATGATTAGCAATAAAGCATTTTTAAAATAAGGTATGCACATTTTTTTTTTAGACATGATACTGCAGCACCCTCAATAGACTACAATGTAGCTTAAACATTAACTTCTATGTGGACTAGAAACCAAAAACAAGAGTATGTGACTTGTTCTATTAGGAAAGTTGCTTCACTGCAGTGGTTTGGAATGTAAACACAAGTTTTCAAATGGCTGTTGCTGCACTTCTTTATTTTAGGACTCAGGCCAAGCAATATCCCATCCTTCACTTATACCACAGATAAAACTAAGATGAAGGAATACTATCACAAAGAGCATGACGAGTGTGAGGTCTCTTACCTACTCTTCCATAGCACCCACGAGGAAGAGCGATCTGAAGGTCGGTCTTCACAAGGGCTTTCTCCATAGCTGGCACTGTGTAGTCATAGGCACTAGGAAGATATTAGAAGAAAATAACTGGTTATTTAGATAGAGTAATCCTCTATGAATTTTGCTGGTGAAAGAATGTGGTCTTCCCTGAACAAAATTTGTTTGGGAAATTGAGGTTAATAATCTAGCAGGAGGGGGCCGAAAAGGCAGACTTTTGAAAAGGTTAACACTGCACTAATGCAGTATGAAAAGAGAACTAAGAAACCGGGGCAAATAACAGCTAACATTTATTAAGGCCCTTACTATGCCCAGGCACAGTTCTAACTGCTTTTTGTAACAACTCACATATTCTCACAACAGTCCTCTAAGGGCTTATGGAAACCATGCAGAAGGGAAGGGGGAATCGGGTGAAACAGGGAACAGGATAGAGCTGGGTTACATGTGTTCCGCTGGTCTTGGTAAGGTAGCAAGCACACCAAGCTCTGGCCATGACCTTCACTAGCTGAGGGAGAGCAGACCACTGGAGACCGGCACTGCTAGGGAACTAATTCTCTGACATCTACCCAGCAAATGCTGCTACTGGTAAGATTTTATTGAGCCCCTTCTTGATAGAAATTTAAAAAACAGAACCAAAAGTTACTTTGAAGACCTTGGTTAAACTGGTAAAACAGCAGTGTATTTTTACTTTCCTCAATGAAATTTGCTCTGAAAGGAGCACTAATGTATTAAAGAGACCAGTTACTCCCATGTTTATTTCTGGGTGTGAAGATGCTCCCAGTACCTAAAATTCAAATCTCTTCTAAGGCTCACACCAGTGCCCGGACATGGTATAGACAAATTACATGTTGTCTAACTATTTTTATTCTTGAAAATTAAGGAGCTGAACTATACCCCTTTCAGCTACAAGTCTATACCTCACTTTTCTTCTTTCTTTTCTCCCTTATCATCACACACTTCTTTCTCCTCTTCTCCTGTACTTATAAACTTATGACTTAGACCAGTAGTTTGCACATTAGAATTACCTAAGGCTCAGGATTTACTCATGTGATAAGCATTCCCTCTTTCCAGTGTCACTCTCCACCTATCTGAGGGTTCTAAGAAGCGGGTACATTAGTCCAGGGGGAAAAAGCACTGAATACAGGGTCAAAAGTTCTATTCCAGTCAAGCCTTTCGGCTAGCGATTCAGTTCTTCACAAACCCGCTCGTCTACCTTCCACTTGGAGAGGGTGCAGGGATTGTTGTAGAACAGTGCCTCAGGAGATAGTTATATATATGTACTTCTTCAAACTCTTTGCCCAAGTCCCTACTGAATTTATGCTGGAGAGGTAGGCTAAAATTTTCAACACAAAGATGTCGGAAACCGTACAAATATGCAAAAACCGTTCCTGTCACCTTTTAGGTGACTGTTCCGGGCTGCGGCATGGCAGCAGAGGGCTTGAATGTAAGCTAAAGGGGCTGAAAGTCTACAATTCGGGCATTAGCCTTCTCGGGGAGGGAGCAGGCATGGCGGGACCTGCAGGCGGCCCTCTCGCGGGCGTCACCACCCACCTGTACAGGTCGTAGCCCGCGGCCCGCGCGGACCCCTTGGTCGGGGCGGTAGCGTGCTCGGAGAGCCGGACGAAGCGCAGCCGCATGTCCGCCTCCTCCGCAAGCCGGGGCCGCTTGCTGGGCGTGGGGCTGGGTACCTCTTCCGAAGACGGCATGGCAGAGCAGAACCAGGCACCGGTGCGAGCAGGGGGACGGGAAGGCGCGAATGAGCCCAGCTGCCAGGTCAGCGCCCAATTCCGAATTTCCCGCCCGCTGCGCCCCGCCCCCGCCGCCCCGCCTGGACGAGCCCAGTTTGATGGAGAGGGGAGGCGGGATTCAAATTTGGGGCTGGGAACCAAGCTCCGAAAGCAGATTTGGGCTCCGAACGCACGGCGCCTCTTTAAGCTTTCCAAACTTAACGCACAGGGCTAACTCAGGGGGCGCCCCCGCCCACGCAATAAAAATACCACCCTACCCCCCCAGGGTGACCTGAATGGACTCGCTCCCGCGCCTTCCGGACTGCGCGCCCACCCTCGATCCCAGCCAACCGAACCCCGAGAAGTTCCCGGGGTCTCGCTCGTTGGCCCGCCTCTTCCCAGACCTTCGGGGGGGCGCGGGGACAGCTGGCCGCGCCCCCTTGCTCCCCACGCCTTAGGAAACCCGGGTCCCGACATTACTGGCGCAATGACATCCTCGGCTCGGGCTGAGAGCGCCGGGCAGCGGCGGGAACGCCCCCGGCAGCGCCGTCCCGGGCGGGGCGGGGGCCCGGGGCCTGCTAGGCCGGCGGAGCCCCGCTGTCCAGGCTCCCTGCCTGGCGCTGCGCGCGTCTTTACACAGCGAGCGGAGCCAAGACGGAAGGAAACGACATCTCAGCGCGGGGCGAGGGCAGAGGGCTGTCATTTGCCTGGAGCTTAAGCGCTGGTTGGCTGTTCCGCGCCTGCAGGCCCTGCCAGGTCCGCACCACACAGTGACCTCGGAAGCAGTAGCCGCCGTCTGACGGGGGGCGCACAGAGGCGGTGCCTAGGCCGCCGGGCCTCCGGCTACGCGGCGCGCTCGGAAGTCCGGAATCTGGCTACCGCCTCCCGCTGTGTCTGCCTTTCTCCTCCCAGGCTAGCGTTTCCCGGGCCCCCTTTCCCCGAGGCTGTCCGCACGGCCCTTTGCACCGGGCCTGCCTGGCTGTTGAGTTACCTGGGGCAGCGCCGCGCGCGGCCAGGACTCGCCGGGTGGTTATTTCAGCTGCCAAAGCAACGGTACCGCAGGACACGCCCGTGGCAGCTCGCTGCGCTCCCGGCTGTGCGGAAGGCTGCGTTCTCCACTTCCTGACGTTACTTAAAGTGCCGGTGTATTGTTACTCTTTAAGCAGGGCGGGGACAGGGTCTTAAGGAAAACATCCACGACCGCGCAGTTGAAATCCTAGCGCTGTCTCGGAAGATCCCCCAGCGGGACAGTCACCCCCACCCCCGGAGCGGTGATTCAAACAAAGGTCCTGAGCCACGCTGGTATAACTTACAGTGAGGGTGAGCAAGTCACCGTGTGTATTAGTGAATTGATTTTTCTAAGGTACAAGTAACCTACATTTATCTCCGGAACTGACGCAGAAATACAAATACGAAATCGTAATGCACTTAAGCAAAGTACAAACTACAGCCCGGGGCGGATGGCGGGGGCGGGGCGCAGTTTTAGAAAAATGGCAAAAATGTTAGGGCTTTGTTGGGGAATGTTTCAGATTTCCGTGCTATTTTTTGTTTGTTTGTTTTTGCTTACAAGCCCCACCTTTCCAGTCTCTGACAGGCTCTTTCTAAATGTTGAAATTCCTCTTGATGAGGTTCATGGGTTAGACTGTCCCCTCTTCTAGTGGCTTTAAATACCACCTATACACTGAGGACTTCTCCCACTTATACCTATGGCAACGTAGGATCTGGGTCCTGCTACTTCCCCAGCCTCATCTAGAGCCATCATCCCGTTTACTTCTGATGGTTTTGAGGTTTCTAGACCCACCAGACTTTCCTGCTTGGGAATATATAGCGTCCATCCTTGGTTGGAGCTTCATGGGTTTCAGGTCTCAAATCATCTCAGAAAGGCCTTCCCTGACCAACTTAATTAAGTAGCAGCCCTTCTCCATACACCATTTTCTATCACAGTTACTAGGTTTTGTTTTTCCAATTACACCACTTATCACTGTACTTCTTTTATACACTTATTTTATTGTTTACTATTTGCTCTAGTAGACATAATCTCTTGAGTGCTGGGGCCACACATGTCTTCATTCACCACTGTATTCCTGGGGCCTAGCTTAGTGCCCGGCTCAGAATGGTGCTTGATACCTATTTGTTTATGAACGAATGGTAGCAATATTGTTGCCTCTTCTATTGGGCCCCTGGGTATGATCACTTCTCAAAGTCTTTTGACTTTTCTGTTCACAACTTTAATTTTTTTAAAGGATTTTATTATTTTTTAGAGAGAGGGAAAGAGAGAGGGAGAGAGGCATCAATGTTTGGTTGTCTTTCACCTGCCTCCAGCTACAGACCTGGCTGGAAACCTGGCTTGCAACCAACCTGGTTATGTGCCCTGGCTGGGAATCCAACCAGCGACCATTGGGTTCGCCAGCCTGGGCCTTATCCACTGTGCCACCAGCCAGAACACATCTTTTATTTTTAATCAAAGGATCTCCGCCCCCCAATGCTTCTATAAGGCCCACAATGAAAAACAGCCACCCTGCCTTACCTCCTCCACAAACACCCTCCCCCAATCTCACGCCTCAGCGGCAATACTTGGGATGCAGAGAAATCTGATTTAGGTCACCGTGCGGGTACCGGTGGAGGATGGGAGGAGGGACGTGGAGGAGGGTAGGAGGAGGTTGCCGGGGCAAGGGAAAGCGGTCTAGGAAAGCAGTCTAGGACGGGATTGGCTCCGAAGCTGATTGCCGCCAGAGCCAATGGAAATACAAAGAGGGCCAGTGTTTTGGCGGAGGAGCTTTTCTGAGTTTCCTGCCTCCCGAAGTGGCCCTGTGTCAGGCTCAGGCGCCGGCTCGGGCTCTGAAGGTCACTCTCAGGCTCTGCTTCCTCGAGGATGTGTGGATGATGGTGCTGCAGCCGCCTGCATTTTCCCAGGAACAGAAGGTATTTTGTATGGGAAGGAACTCGGGACACAGCCCAGGATCAAGCTGGCCTGGCAGAGGGTGGCAGGTTTATTCTTTGGATGTTCTAGAGAGCAGAAGTCTGCCATTCTTCCAGAATTGTGTAGCTTTTGAGTATTACGCTGTTTTAGTTTATAAACTAACCTTATAGAAATGAACTGGGGGAAACGTTAGAACTCAGGTGTTAGAGGTTAGCCTTCCTTGATAGGCTTCAGCAATTAGAACTGTGACTTGATAGGCATAAGTAGCTGCTTTTGAATAAAGAGCTCTTTCCTTTATCACCAAACCTTTGCTTCTGGGATTTTGTCAAAAACAAAACAAAACCCCACATTCTTTGGAATTTTGTCTAGAAGGTGGCAGCAGGGCAGGACCCCAACTTGCTGTTCTGTAACTCTTCCAACTATTTGGGGCTCTTTCTATTGAAATGTACCTCCCTATTTCTAAATTATATGTCCTGTTTTTTTGTTTTTTGTTTTTTATTGGCACAGAAATCTTAATCATGACTATGAAAGTATTCACTGCTAAAACAAGTAATGTGATACTATTTTTTTTTCACCTCTCCCCTCAAGTTAATAATTGCCTTGATTTTCCTGTTTTCTTTGTTGGTGATGGTGTTTTTAATTCATTTATAGCTTGTTTTTTCCAAATGCTCTAGTGGATCCAAACCTTAAACATTTATCACAGCAAATGAAACACTGAAACACATCAAATCCTCTTAGCTGTTCCATTTTCCCTTCCCTTCTCTTACTCTTACTCCAATGTGTGCAAGTGACCCTCTAGTCCTGCTGAATAGCTGTCATCCTGAGACTTGCCTCTCTTATATTAGAACCATAGTTTTATGGGTCTAGTATCCTCCTCTTAGTTTACTTCCCCATTTTGCTGATGTACTTTTTCTAGTATTTCCCTAAGGAGGTTCACAGGAGGGAGAAATCATTTGAGTATTTGCATACTTTGTAATGAACCAGATAAAACTCTCCTTCTTTCATGAGATGTCCTTACAACCAGTAGTGAACTCTGAATTATCTTATCTCATAACACTATATCATTCATTAGCCTTGTACTATCGTGTAATTGTGTACTCATCTCATTTATGCCAACTTTATCTTTTACATTAATAGGAGTCATATGATAAAACCAGGCATCGTTTATAGAACAAAACCCACACCCACTCAAACACAAAAGTTATCAGTGTTCTGGGAACATAATTAAAAGCATGGGTGGCAGCTATCTTGTTTATGGAATAGTGCCACTAATAGAGCCATCACAAGGAGGGTGAGTACAGTACAATCAGATATTTTGAGAGAAAGGGACCATATTCACATGATTTTATTACAGTATATTATTATAATTGTTCTATTATATGTTTTTTGTGCCTAATTTATAAATTAATTATAGGTGTGCGTGTATAGGAAAAAAACATAGTATAGGTAGGGTTTGGTGCTATCTGGTTTACTACTGGGGGTCTTGGAACGTAGCCCTGCCTGATAAGGGAGGACTGTAAAGGGATTTCTCTCTTTTTATTTTATGTTATTTTTTTAAGGTATAATACAACATCATTTATTTTTTGCTTTGATACAAATACATATAATTGGTTGTTGTTTTTCTTTCTTCTTTTTTTAAATTTTATTATTGTTGTATTACATCCATCCCCTTTTTGCTCCCCTCTGTCCCCCTTCCCACCCACCCATTTCCCCCCCGCCCAAGTCAGGTTTCTCTCTTTTTAGCAAAGACTTACATAACTTTATGCCAGGTTTTTTCTAAGTATTTTATAAATATTAACTCATTTAATTACAATAAGAGGAAACAAGAGGAAATAAGAGGAAAAGTGCTATTATTACCTTTATTTTACAGATGGGAAACTGAGGCACAGAGAAGGTGTTTTTTTCTTTCCTTAGAACCAGGATTCAGCTCCAGGTAGGCTGGATTCTGAGTCCATGCACTCCGCCTCTCTGCTCTGTGGGTTTATGTGCCTTATTGAGACTGCGATAACTTTTTAATACTGAACCTGCGCCCCAAGTCTGGGAAGGATGTGTGTAGTAAATTAAGCAGGCATTCCTGGTTTCACAGTTGATCATGCTCTCCTTGTTGAAACAGTTCCTTACTAGACCACATGTGGTTTCCCTCCACCTCACTGGTTTCCTCTTCTGCCTCCTCCTGGCTTTGCTCAACCTCTCTTTCTGCTCAAGATAAAAAAGCCCGCAGTCTTGCTTCTTTTTCTCTCAGATCTTCCCTTACCTAAAAAGTCTCCTAGGCAACACCTATTTGATTTTTCTTCATAGCATGTATTACTACATGAAATGACTTATTTATTTTTCTTGTTAGTTATATGTTTTCTCCAGTAGCATGTAAGCTCCATGATGGACTTAAAACTACCTTAACTTGGGTCCTTTTTAGATAGTCTGTGTTTGTTTTTCCTCTTATTCTTTTCAGATGTTCTGTGCCCAATTTAAAAACACTAAACCAGCATGTAAGTTGTGAACCCTACAAAAATGTTCTGGCTGGGCTCTTGGGAAGAACACAAAGATCAGAAAAGCAGCACATGGATCTTAAAGCATGAAAGTAGATCATGAGATTGATTCAAAGTTGAGTGGCAGCTAAATAAACAAGTTAGAAGCTAGCAGCTGGTCTATCACGCAGGTATTTATCGGTACAAAATTACTTTGGACTAACAAATGACTGCAGCATTACACTGCAAAAGTTGAATGGTATCAGAAGAGTTAACGTACAAACGCAGAACTACAGTTCTCACTGACAAACTGAGCCCAAATGCTTAACATAACTAACCTTAGTGGAAAGTTGACTGAGTTATGTTTGTTAGGAGTACCAGGCGGTAAAATCCTGTAATCGCAGCCCAGAGAAGGACCATTGTTATTTCACTTTAAAGCATCATTGAGTTTTCAGGAAGTTAAGAAAATAAGAGCAGGTGGCTTAAGAGTCAGCGTACACAAGAAAATCACCTAGAAAGAAAGCCTGGCCAAATGCACATGTGCAAACCCCACTTCAAACTGACTGCTTAGAATCTCAAGGGTGATTCTTGTTGCTCATTCCTAGTTAAGAGCCACTGCTTTAGGGCAGTGGTCCCCAGCCTTTTTGGTACCAGAGACTGGTTTTGTGGAAGATAGTGTTTCCACAGACAGGGGTGGGGAGGACGGTTCCAGGATGATTCAAGTGCCTGACATTCCAGCTCACCTCCTGCTGTGAGTCCGGTTCCTAATAGGACTGGCAGCCCAGAGGCTGGGGACCCCTGCTTTAGGGGATTTATTTTTAGGGAATCTGCTGGGATTAAGCCATGCTGGAAAGAATTCCTTTACATTTAACCAATATTACAAGCTTTACCAAAACCACTATACTCCGGATTGTTTTGATAGAGACTCCATTACTTAAATATAGAGGCAGGCCCAAGGCCTCTGTTCTTAGCAATACATTTGGAGTATAATTTTACTACTAATAATTGCCAACTAGGCAACATTCAGAATGCCTGCTTGTTTTTTGGTTAACTCAAATAGAGACCATTAAAGCAAGTCACAAATGGTGCCTTATCAACGGTTATGTAGGACTAAAGGTGTGAAACTCTGTAGAATATAAAGTGAAATTTTGAGTAATAAGAAACTTGATGTATTTGACAGTTTTAATTGTAAGACTAGACAAAGAGGAAAGGGTTAGTGGAAGGTGAATTATATGTATTAAACTGGAATGCTGTTCAAGAACTAAGTGGTAGAATTCTGCTGTCTCTCCTGACTCATATATTTCTTTCATGTCATGTTGTCCTCTTTCATCTTTGAAAAGCATCTGATTAGACTGGAAAATGAGCTATATAATGTACAGTGTCACCATCCTTACTGATTGATCCCTGGTTCAGAGGTTAATTGTATGATCTGCTTTGGACAGGTTGGCAGAACGGATTTTACTCCAGCACCCTGTTTTTCTCAGTAGGGCACTGTAGCTGGCAAACCATCTGGTGTGTTACTGTTGGTGATTAAACTCCTGGAAAATTCTGGTGGCTTCTTCCAGGAATCTTTTCAGGTCATCTTTAACAGTGTTTACCAACCTTCCGGCCCTACCTCTGGCAGGTCCAGACGAGACACCTCAGATCCTCTGATACTCAGAGGAGCTTAGGTTGAAAAAATGCCATTTCTGGCTCTTTTTTTTTTTTTTTTTAAGATTTTTATTTCATCATTTTTAGAAAGAGGGGAAGGGAGAGAGGCAGAGAGGGAGAGAGACATCAATGTATGGTTGCGTTTCACCTGCCTCCAGCCACAGACCTGACTGGAGACCTGGTTTGCAACCTGGTTATGTGCCCTGGCTGGGGAATCGAACCTGCGACCTTTGGGCCTTAACCACTGTGCTACCAGCCAGGGCTCCATTTCTGGCTCTTGAATAGAGAAGTCAAATGAATAGAGTAATCTTTGACAGGAGTGAGTAAAGTAAGAGTTTCTAAGATGGCCTGGAGACTAGAGAAGCTGGAGAAACTAGAAATTTTCTGTGGTGCTAATCCAAGTTTGAGGTGATGAAGACTGTGTAAATTTTCTATTGCTACTGTAACAATTGACTACATCGTATTTTAGTGGCTTAGACAACACAGGTCAGAAGTTGGATATAGGTCTCCCTGGACTAACATAAACGTGTTGCTAAGGCTTCAAACATTTTCTAGAGTCTTTAAGAGAGAACCCATTTCCTTGCCTTTTGCAGGTTCTGGAAGTTATCAACGTCCCCTCAACAGTAGGTTGAGTCCCATTTTTCTTATGCTGCCATCTCCCTGGCTCCCTGATTATAGCTGGAAAGCTTCTTCTCCTTTAAGGACTCATGTAATTAGGTTGGGTCCACCCAGATAAGCCAGGAGGATCTCTAACTATAGGTCAGTAATCTTAATCACATCTGCAACTCCCCTTTTCCTATGTAAGGTAATGTATTCACAGGTTCCATGGATGTCTTTGAAGACCATTACTATGTCTGACATAAACCCCTAGAACAAATACCCTTAAGCAATCTATAAAAGGACTTCCTTTTTAGCTGAGTTGGTGGCCCATAAAGACAGTTTGATATGAAAATGGGGTAGAAAGAGGTGGAAGTAGCTACTGAAAGCAGGCATTCCTCATTTGGGTAATTTTATCACTTTCAATCATTTTAACACAGGAGGTGGTCTGTTTGCTACCTTTTAAGGATAAAATCCTGGGAATCTGGAAGTCATGAACCAATGGCTATCTTGGGGAGACTTTTAGATCTAGAATCAACAAGCCTTTCAAAAGCCTGGTCTGCTCAGGAGCGTGATTCAGGGGTATGCTTATTTTTTTCACCTTCCCTGAGAGCACGGGTGTCTCCTGTAGGCTCCCGGCTGCTGGGACCATCTGCCTTTATCTGCCCCTCTCTTCTCACATGGCCCCCAGCACACTCAGGCCCACTTCCTGGGTGGAGCCAGGGTGCCCAGGGAGCAGGGTATGGAGAATGGTTGTGAAAACAGAAGATGTTGGGGGCCATACAGGATCTGTTATGTGAGTGGGACACACTGGTTGATGAGTTTCGGTGAGGGGAATGTGGTGACACTGATTCTGAGCATGAGAGTCTTTCAGTACCATCAAGGGTGATGCCAGGAGAAAGATGCCTAGTGAAGACGCTACCGCAGGCAAGTGTGATCTCTTTATTTAAAATCTTGTTGGTTGCTCCTGATTTTCTCCATGACACTGAACAACTGTTGTATGGTTTTTCTGTTGGTAGCACACAATTTTTCCAAACTAAAAAAAAGAAAAAAAGTTATACTTTTCATCAATGTCTATATACAAAGACAGTACTTATCAAAACTCAAGTTGCTGCGAAAATATTCATTATTTTAATGTGCGCACTGCAGCTCTTGCAACTAAATCTCTGCATATATCCTGGGAAGTTAATCCTGATTTAGGAAACAGAAAAACTGATGAAAATAACATTGGGCCAAGATCATGATTTTTATATTCATAAGATTCAAAATTTCTGCAAGGAAATAGGCAGTGTTTATTGAATTATCTTCCAGGGCAATAACAAAAAACAAAGCAACAAAAATGGTAAAATAAGGGTATCCATGGATGAAGGCGTATGAATTAGGCTTACTATGGTTTCAGTTGATTGTGACTCAACTTTCTGTTCCTGTCAAACAACCTTCACTTAGTAGGTGCACAATCTCAGTTCTCTCCAGTCAAAGTAGATGTTACCCATTTTTCATCTAGCAATACTTCTTCACGTTTTACACTTTTAACAAGAGGTTTTTCACTGAACTTTGAAGATAGCATTATTAACCTTACAGTGTTTTAATCACTGTCTTTTTTATTGCCTTTGGAACAAAAGAGCAGTTATAAATGTTCAAAGAGACGCCAGGAAGGTGAGAGGCCATTGTTTTGGTGCCTGTAGGCATGGGCTAAGTGAAATTGAGTATTAAGGAAATAATGTAGAAAATTGGAGTGTCTGCATTTTCTTTTCATAAAGTAGACTAATTGGAACATCTTTGCAACATAGCCTTCTTTTTTCCTTCCAGACCCACTCTCTGTTCCTGTCTCTGTCTACCTTGCTCTCTGCCAAGGGAGGCTGACCTGTGTCAACCTCAGCAATGATCTCTTTCGTCCCTTGGTTTGCTTTTGGGTTTGACTGTAGCAAGCTTCAGGAGGAGGGATGGGGAGAGGGGGAGGGTAAGTCAGGGTCCCGTCCACATGGTCCTGCCCCTCTGCTGAAGACCACCGCTCTCATCAATGTCACCCTTTCTTCCAGGCCCTGGAAGCCGCTTTGGCCCACGTTCCCTTTAGGTTTGGCACTCTCTTCTGTGGTTTTGACTTCCCACATCTTGTCCACACCTATATAAATACCCTCTGCAGTAAACTTTCCTTCAGTTATCCTAATTGAATTGTACTGTTTGATATTACAACCCTTACAGAAACACAGTCTGATTCACTTAGTCCTGTATCTAAATTCTTCCCACATTCTGGAGCCACAATCATCTCCTACCAGTACTAATAAGTGATCTCCCTATGTCTATTCTCTGTGGCTCAAAATCTCAAGATTTCCCATCACAAATACAATAAAATCCAAGTTCCCTACCATGACTTAAGGTTCTTGTGAGGCTCTTATTAGGATAAGAGCCACGATCAGGCTCTCCTCATTCTGTTGCAGGATGCTAGAAGCAGAGAAGACTTGCCTGCTGACCTATCGGTCTGGGTCTGGTTTCAAAATATTGCCAGGTGTTCCATATCACAAGAAACACTATGTTGGCACAGGGAGAGAAAAATTCCTTCAAATTATATGTGTCCTTTTCACTGTCTGGGAAGGAAAGCCTTTGAAACTGTGTACATCTTAAGGCCCTAAAGGCCCATAGTGCCTAAAGAAAGAAGCCCATTAACACCTTTGGGTAGCCATGCTTCAGTCCTGGAAAGCTGGCACCACCTTGACCTGTTGATCAATATGTAACTTCTTCACCCCCATCTGGCCAAAGATACAAGCCCTTAGAACAAGTAACCTCTTGGTGCCCTTGGCCTTCGGGCCCCCTCAGCCTCTGGTCCTCGGACTGTGGCCAACCTAGGGCAAGCTTGCCACCTTAGCCTTTGGCTACACTTGTTTTTGCTTTCCCATTCATTAATAAATTTTGCAAGCATGCCTACCGGCTTGCTGATCTACAATTCTTTACTGCATTGGCGAGAAGAACCAGGGTTTCTCCAATAACAATTCCATTTCATCATCATAAATCACACCTACCTTTTAGGTTTAGGACACACCCAGTTCTCTTGCTCAAGGAATTTTGTCCATATTACTCACTCTGACTCTTATGCTCCCTGCTCTTCATTGTCAAAAACAAACACTGAATAAAGAGAGATTTTATGCAGGCTATTGCAATAGGGCAAGCATCCCAGATCTCAAGATCAGAGTGTATATTAACTTTCTATGGTTGCTGTGACAAGTAACTACAGAATTAGTGGTTTAAAACAACAGAGAGTTATTTTCACATAGTCCTGGAGTCCAACTTCGAAATGAGTCTTAATGGGCTGCGCTACCTCTGGAGGGTCTAGGGGAGACTCTGTTTTCTTTGCGTTTCCCCACATCTAGAGCTGAATTCTGTGGCTTGTGGTCCCCTCCTCTGTCTTCAGAAGCATTGATACAGCATCTTCTCCCTGACTGTGTTTCTCTCTGCTTCCATTCCATGGCTGCCTTCTCTTCTGTAGTCATCTCTTTCATCTCCTTACAAGGATGCTTATAATTATATTTAGGGTCCACCCAGACAATCCAGAATATTCTCATTTTTAAAAGCTTTCTTTCCATATATAGTAACATTCATAGATTCCAGGGATTGGGACCTAGAAAACTTTCAGGGGCCATTATTCAGCCTATTACAGTGTCTCAGTAGAGTGGTTTTACCTTAGATTTTTATAGGGAAGAGTAGGCAAATTACATGTTGGGTTATTTACAGTTGGGATTTTTTTCAATCAAAAGAAGTTTCAGTGAAACAGGAAATGTTTGTTTCTGTGTCTGGCTAGTTTCAGGGGACAAATAATTCAATTCTTTGCTGATCATTCATGAAATAATGATTCAGGCAAAAATTGACCCATTTAGGTTTGGTTTTGTCACAGGTAAATATGGAATTCTTCTACAAGTCTTACAGGAATCATGAAAAAGGGTGGACAGAAAATCTTATCTAAGCCTTGTGGGGAGTGGTAGTTCATTGTTACCTAGAACACAAAAGGATGGGAAATTGGGGGAAAAAAGAAGGGAGGTTTCTAAACTATCACTGTTTTCCAAGAACATAGAGCTCCACTAAAGTTCATCATTGTCAGCACCTCATCATCAAATGTTTTTTCATAGATACCTTCCCTTAATACCTTATCTAAATACTGCCCTTTCCATTTTTCTTCACTAATTTGCTCTTTATTTCCTTTACAGTATTTTTAATAATCTGTACTTATTTTGCTCACTTGTTTACTTTTCTATCTAGAGCAACATTTTTTTGAGGTCAGGGAATATGGTTCCTTTATATATTAAGAGCTGAGAACAATGTGTCTTTAAGTCTTAAGAGCCTGACACACTTTTATTGAATTGACAAAAGAAGCAATACCAGATGGCCAATAAACTCTTGAGAAACTGTCCAGTAATGACCTCATTGGTAGTGAAATAAATGAGAATAAAAATAACAGATAAGCAGGAAAGAGTCAGAAATTCCAGGCAGGAGGACCCACGTGCTCAGAGACACACAAAAGTATGTGTAGAATGTGGGACGGGACTGCTGTGAGCTCAGCTGGTTGGGGGTGGTGGTGGCAACATTCTACAGAGTTAGAGGCCAGCCCCCAAAGGAGGTCGGGCTTTGTAGTTCTTATTCCCTCCACCGTCCTGATTTATTCATCCTTTCAAGAAATATTTGTTGAATGCATTCTGTGTGCTAGGCATTGGTCTAGACTCTGGGGACAGAGCAGGGAACAGCCCAGACAAAAATAAGTCCAACAGTAAATAGAAGTGATTAAAATAGTGCTGAATGTTGAGGACGAAAGCAAAGAGAGTGAGACATGGAATGTAGGCTTGTGATTTATAGAGTGGCCAGGGAAGGCCTCAGTGAGAATATGCACTCTGCTAGGGATGGGGATGGGGGAGCAGGAGGTGTTGAACCAAATTTGCAGGAACTGACATCTGGTGGGAAGGTGTTCCAGGCAGAGGGCAATAGCAAGCACTCAAGTCTGATCAGAGTGGCAGGTCACACAGTTGTAGCAGATGTGGTCACAGCTGTAGGGGAGGAAGGTTGCAGTTGTAGGGCCTTGTAAGCTGTCCTAGGGACAGGGGCTTTCCCCCTGAGTGAGATGGGAAGCCATTGGAAGATTTTGGTAAGAGGAGGGACATGCTTTATTTCATTTAAGTAGATTTTAATTCATTTAAAGGTATACCTGAGTTGTTATGCCGAAATGGCACAGAGTAGGATCAAGGACAGGCAGTGATCCAGGCCCGCAATGATGGGGGTAGCACAGGTCAGGGAGGTGGCAGTGGAGACAGTGGGAAGTGATTAGATGCTGGGTCTATTCTGAAGCCAATAGGATTTGCTGCTGGGTCAGATGGGAGGTGTGGGAAAGAAGTCAGAGATGATTCCAAGCTGTATGGCAAGGGTGGGGTTGCCATTTATTGAGATTTGGAAGAGTGCTGAAAGAGTTGCTTTGGAAAAGAGTCGAAAGCTCAGTTTTGGACACGAAGCGCACAAGTAACACTTATTTTTAAAAAATGGAATTCATTTGGTAAATGTACCTGTGAACATTAGGCAATCTTGGAACTGCAGATCAGTTGCATTACCAGCTAGAGGAGTTCAACATCTTTCAAGACGTGAAATTGCTTACCTCTCTGAACTTCTCATCTTCCGAGAATATTTCTGCCACTTCTTTGTTGGGAGAAGTACAAAAGGAAAATTAGAAAATTTGGTAAATAATAATTGAGAAGCCTGTATGTGAAATATCTCTTGTTTCCTGCTCCCCTGGCCATTGGCAAGCAGATGAGCCGCGTTCAGAAGCTCAGGAGCGCTTCTTGCCTCGGGAAAGAGCTGCGCCTGCATGGAGGCCACGCTTTGGCTCCCAGGGCTCTGTGGCTGAGTCCACGCACAGCTTGGTAGCTACTCGTGTGGTTCTTTAAAAAGGTGACCACTTAACTTTGTCCCCCAACAACCTTCTGCAGAGAGATGTTCCAGGCTGAGAAAGAAAGCAGCCTCCTTGCTCCAGATGCCATTGCTAGTCCCCTTCTCTGAAGCAATGACATTCATTACCTGGATCTTGACCTCAACCTCTGAGTTCCCCCACATTCCTCATGAACTACCCAACCTGAAAATACACTTTTTTAAAAAAGATTTTATTTATTATTTCCAGAGAGAGAGAGGAAGGGAGAGAGGCAGAGAGGGAGAGAGACATCAATGTATGGTTGCCTTTCACCTGCCTCCAGCTACAGACCTGGCTGGAGACCTGGCTGGAGACCTGGCTTGCAACCTGGTTATGTGCCCTGGCTGGGGAATCGAACCAGCAACCTTTGGGTTGCAGGCCGTCGCCTTATCCACTGTGCCACCAGCCAGGGCCACTTTTTAAGTCTTAACCAAGAGCACCATGCCTGCTGCCTTACCGTGGAGTCAACCGATGTAAATTAATTTTCCAGATAACTGAAGCTTAGCTGTCCTACAATGTCAGTCAAGTGAAGGAGAATTTTCTGGGGATGAATTGCACTTATTCTTGCTTTTTTAACCAGAGCACATGGAACAAAAATTGAATTTTTCTGCCATTAGGCTGTCCTCTCACAAAGTGATGATGTCCTCAGGCTCCAGGGAGGTATGTGGAGTCTGCACCTCCTACACGTATGACTGCAGACTAACATGTGTCCGAGGCTTGTATTTGCTTTTTTAAGAATGTTTTTCATGTTTTGCTGCTTCATCCCTGCTGTTATGTATTGCTGGTTACTGCTTGTTTGCCATACTGGGAAACACTGACTGCAAAACCATCTAAACAGAATTGTGGCCAAATATTCTGTCTGAGAACCCTATTTTAGCAGCCAAAGATCTTTGATGTCCTTTTCAGTTTTAACTTACTTTATGGTTGTAGATTTACTGAAAAATGGCCATGATCTGTTGTGCGTAGATAGTGGAGCATTTACTTGGCTACTTCACAGGCCATTTTTAACTTCTTATCTGGATCTCAGCTTGACTCTTAGTAGCCGAGTAAGATCTTCAGGAATGTGAGATGGTCTTTGTGGGAGGTAGAGTTCTAAGGTGGTCCCAGGTTTTCGGCCCCACCTCAGGTTTGTACCCTATGTAATCTCCTCCCCTGAGACTGGGAAGGGCCTACTGAGTAGGAGGGGATGCCACCTAAGGTTGGTTACCTTACATGTTTGGCAAAGATGGAAAAGTTTTGAATATGTAATTTAAGTCAATTGAATGGGAGCCTGACCTAAGTGGGCCTGACTTGATCAGAGTCAAGCATCCCTTAAATTTGACTAAACCCTGTGAACTTGGAGGAGGACCCGGCACATCGGATTGAGTCCACAGTCCCAAATCTTACCTAGACCACGGTGTAGTGAAAACCTGAGCAAAGACCCCTGTGAAGTTACATATCTGTACTCTCAACTCAGGGAAACTGTGAGATAATAAGTGGGTATTGTTTTAAGCTGATACATTTGTGATAATTTACTGTGCACTAATGGAAAATTAATACAGCAGCCTATTTGAATTTTGTGTTTGAAAGGGCAAAGAACACACTGGGTTTGCAATGAATGCAGAGGTTCACACAAACTTTATTACATTAAGTAGTTAGCCCATCCTATTATGGATAATATCATTTCTTAGTTTTATTCAGCCAGGAAATGAAATCCCAGAACCTATTAAGGTTAGACTTGTCATTCCTGAGTTTCAGAAACCAAAATGTGCAGGGCTGTAGCGGTATATCCAACCCAATATTTCTCTTTTCTATCATTTTTTTCACATAGGAATCATAAATTTTAGAAAAAGGAAAAAAAGCCCTCAAGTTTTAAAAATTAACCAAAATGAAATAAAACTAAACTTACCAGTTGGTGTAGGGTGAGTTCAAGTTTATTACATATGACCTTTACAATAAATGTCACCTCAAACATAAGATAATAGTTAAACAGTCTAGCAAGCTAGTGATTTACTTAATTTTTAAAATATTATTTTGAGGAATTATTATTGGTGTGTTGTAAAAAGTAAATCTCTGTCTCATATACTAGTCCTTTATTAATCTCATTTTCCTCTCCAGAGTCAACCATTACCAGTTTCTTGTGCATTCTTTGACATGCATTTTGTGAAATTACAAATAAATATTCAAATAATTATGAATAATTAGTAATTATTTCTCATTAATTAGAGTAACTGATTTCCTAACAATAAGATCTTTCTGTATTCTTATATCTGTATTCCTGATTATGGTGAATTGTTATTTGAATATATTGATAAAATTGAATATATTATTAAAACAAATAAAGCATTTTGCACTTATACATATTTATTCAGACAAGAAAGTAAATCATACTTTTCAGTTTTTATAGTCTGTCATGTTTTGGTACTGAGTTTCTGCTAGTTTCACAGAATGAGTTAGGAAGCAAAACGAAGTGTTTTATTTTGCTCTATTCATCCATAGCTTAAAAACAATAGTAATTATCTTTTCTTTGGAAGTTTAAAATAAGCCACCTAGAAAAAAATCCTATCAGCTGATGCCTTTTTGGAGCTAACCCTACAACAAATTTTGTGTTTTATTCTGAAGTATTAGTTTATCAGTTATTCTGTTTATTTTTTAAAAGATTTTATTTATTACTTTCAGAGAAAGAGGAAGGGAGAGAGGCAGAGAGGGAGAGAGACATCAGTATATGGTTGCCTTTCATCTGCTTCCAGCCATGGACCTGGCTGGAGACCCAGCCTGCAACCTGGTTACGTGTCCTGGCTGGGGAATAGAACCAGCAACCTTTGGGTTCGTAGGCCTGCGCCTTATCCACTGTGCCAACAGCCAGGGCATTCTTCTGTTTCTTATGTTAGTTTAAGTAAGTTTATATTTTACTAGAAATTGGTACATTCAATTGGAATTTAAAGAGCATTCTTCTCCAACTTTGTGCCCATAAGTTCCTTGTTCATTTGTAAATTTGTTTATTTATATTTTATCCTTTGGTTTTTTCTTTCTTTTTAACAATAGCAACAAACAGCACTTGCATTTATCAGCTATCTTGTTTTTGTCTTCTTTGGAAATAATATCTAACACTTCATCAAGTATTTACCTTATAGTGCTCCGCCAGGTACTGTGCTTAGCTGTTAATACACATGATCTTATTTCCCTGCAGCAACTCAAGGGAAGAGTCTTTTAATAATCCTCATGTTATGAATACAATGAATAGACCTTCAGTGGGCTGAGGGGAGGGGGAAGGGAGAGGAGTAGGCAAAGAAGGGGAGCAGTTTAGACAAGAACCTAGTATGGAAGAACCATGGACATGGACAACAAGTGGGATTGACTTCGTGGGGATTTGGGTGGGTGGGGAAGGGGAGAGAAGGGAGGGAAAATGGGATGGATGTAATACAACAACAATAAAATCAAATAAAAAAATAATCCTCATGTTATATATGTGAAAAATGGATTCTCTTTTTAAATTCTGTTTCATTGATTATGCTATTACCGTTGTCCCAATTTTTCTCCCTTTGCCCCCCTCTACTTGGCAGCCCCCACTTCCTCAGGCAACCCCCTTCCACCTTTATTTATGTTTATTGGTCATTGTGTATAAGTTCTTTGGCTGCTCCACTTCCTATACTGTATTTTGCAGCCCCATGACCATTCTGTAACTACCTATTTGTACTTCTTAATTCCTTTACCTCTTAGGAGGCTTGGTAATGATCCCCCTGCTAATATGTGAGGAAACTGAGATTCAACTCCTTTTGCTCTGACTTCAGCACCTCAGCTTTTAATTTTATTTCTCTACTTTCTTCCTTAATTTGTTCTTCATATTTTCCTTTAGTTACTTGGCACAGTTTCCAACTGGAGTGGAATGTAAAGTTGCATCTTCCTTACTTATTAAGAAATGTTTTTATAAGTATAAATTGACCTTTGAGTACTACTTGCTCAGTATAAAATACATTTTGTTATTAGGCATTTTCAATGTCTTTTTTTTTTTTGCTAAGAGCCCAAAATTACATTTTTTAACCTGCCTATGTAGAACTTTTCTTTCCCAGCAAAGTTTTTGATGTTATAGTTTATATATTTGTGAATAATGTTAGTTTTATTCCATTGTGATATATGTGTGATATTTACTACTTCTACATTTTGTAATTTACTCAGTTATCTAATATATAAATGGCTTTTATAAACACTCTATCGATTTTTAAAACATGGTATATTCTCTATGGGTGAGCACTATTGTACCTGTTAAATCCATTTTGTTATGTAGTTTGAATTTTCCTATATTTGATCTGTCAAAGGAGGTGATATAGGTGAGCTGTTGCCTTAGAAAATTGACTTTCTGTGACTCTCTTCTTATATTTCAAGCAATTCTTATATTATTTATGTCAATACCATGCTATTTGTTTACCTAAAGCTCCATTATTATTATAGTTATATTATGTCTATTCATATTTTATAAATATAAAATGATCCTCTCCTGTCTTATTTAATCCTTTTGGTCTTAAACTTTGAATAATATTGCCAACACAATTCTTTTTGTTTGAATATTTCTATACATTTTTGTTTATTCTTTTGATTTTAGCCTGATGATATATAATTTAGTATATGAAGGTAGAGATAGTTTTATTTTATTTTTATTAAATTTGAGTCTTTCAGAAAGATAAACACATTCATTTTTTTAAATTTAATTTTATTGTTGTTGTATTACATCCATCCCCTTTTTGCTCCCCTCTGTCCTCTTCCCTACCCACCCACTTCCCCACAATGTCAATCCCACATGTTGTCCATATCCATGGTTCTTCCATACTAGGTTCTTGTCTAAACTGCTCCCCTTCTTTGCCTCTGCCTCCCCCCTCCCCCCAGCCCCCTTCCCCCTGCCCACTAAAGGCCTATTCATTATATTCATATATCTGGTTCTGTTTTGCTTGTTATTTGCTTTCTTCATTATTGTCCTGTAATGGGTGAGGTCATATGGTATTTATCCTTCACTGACTGGCTTATTTCACTAAGCATAATCCTTTCTAGTTCCATCCATGTTGTTGCAAAGGGTAGGAGTTCCTTCTTTCTTTCTGCTGTGTAGTACTCCATTGTGTAAATATACCAAAGTTTTTTGGTCCAATCATTTACTGATGGGCACTTAGGCTGTTTCCAGCATTTGGCTATTGTAAATAGCGCTGCTATAAACATAGGGAGGGGTACATAGGTTCTTAACACATTCATTCTTTTTGCTTATTTCTTGTATGTATGCCCTTTATTCTATTGATTGTAGGATGCTATGATATTCTAAAGTTTCTTTCTTTTTAATGCGTATTCTTCTGATTTTTCTCTTAGATATTGTTATTTTTATGCTTTTTATGTATTGGAATTTACACATAATTTTCAAATTCTACTAGGAGACACATTTAAGCTATTTTTAAACAACATGCGCAAATCTGTAATTATACAAGCTATTAATAATACCAATGATAAAATAGGGTCTGTTGGTTTTTCCTGATAAGAAACACTGCATCACAAGCGCTCCTGGTAGCTCAGGAACCTGTAGCGCAGAAGGATGGAGACGCTATACCTGAAGGCCTTACAAAGGCATCTCAGTCAACACAACAAAAATATTAAGGGATAGAAAGTTTTGTCATAGTTTAAATTGCAGAGATTTTCCTTCCTTAGTGGGACCTAAAATAATGATATGTTCAGAATAGTGTCATAGATGAGAGGAAATCTTTTAGGTTTTCTTTGAAAACACTGTTACTGTTTCTGCACAAGGAGGCGAAGACTGAAATTGTTTTCAACCTCACAAGGTGCTGTGGAGAAGAGGCTTCCCCTGAGGACCAGGGCTGGCGTGTGGGGGAGTGGTGGCTCTGAGGGTGCCTGGGTCACATGCTGGGGCCTGTAGCTTGGCTTTGTCCTTGTGGCTCTTCCTGCAACTGATGGGGCTGCCATGATCTGTCAGCAACTGGAACACCTTAGCACCAGAGTGAGTCTTACCCAAAGAGGAATTTCTTCTCCTCCCCTTGTGGGGTCCAGACAGATCTCATCCTTGTGTTAGCATGTCCCCTAAATCTCTTTTGAGGAAAATGTTAGAAATATCTAGGTGACCTGGCTTTCAGTGATCCATGCGGTGACATCCAGCCAGCAAGGACCCTGCCGGTGATAAGTCTTGTACCAACACTGCTGATACGCAATGTGGCTGGCCTAGGATGGGCACAGGGACCTCCACCACACCACCTGGTGTTGTTACATTCCTCCTATTTATTCTTAGCTAGAGGCCTAGTTAATACCAACTTGCAGTGCCAGTTTAGTAACCCAGCAACCTGAGAGCAGTGAGACTCAGGGGCGAGATAGTTCATCCCTGCAGATTTTCTTTGTGTTAGAGTAAGTTGTGTCCTGAGGGTGGGGATTGTCTGTGGCAGGCAGATACCTCTCTGGGATCTTTCCAGGGCACTGATGAGACGCCTTACCACAACACCTAGGTCTGCTGCAAGTGCCCACCAAGCAGTGTGGACTCTCCAGGTAGCCATCTCTAAATACTCTGGGTGTCTGGCAAAAGGGCTGCCTGCCACTCAGTAGAGCACTGTCCTGTCTCGGGCTTCTCACCTCCAGCTGCAGGGCGGGGGAGGTGTTAGTGGGATTCTCCCAAAACTCTTGCAATGAGTTTCTGTGACATGTTCTTTTCTCAGGAGCATTGGTTGCAAGCTGACCTTTGATAGCTTCCTTCAATCTCTCCCAACTCTGTTTCTAAAAATGTTACCACATGGATGGTACCCTTCCTTAACATCCTACTGTGATGCCAGTTTTTCCTATTTTTGTGTTTCTTTGATCAGTTCAGGAAGATCTGACAGACAACAGAGAAACAATGAGATGCCTTTGCTCTAGTTGTGTGGTTTGCGTTTTTTGTTTGTTTTTAAACAGAAGTCTGGCCATCCTGCCTTTAGGATGCCTGTAAGACTTACAAGGAGAAACACTATGAAAATTAGTGATTGAATATATGTATCTGAGAGGTAGAGGAGGTCTGGGGTGGAAAGAGAAATCTGGAGACACCAGCCTGTGGTGGCAGTCAGGCTGTCACTGGAACAGGAGAGACTGCTGAGGACAGTGGTCTCAGAGTCATGCATCGTATCGGTCCCTGTCACGGAGATCCTGATTTAGCAGGCCTAGGGAGTCTCGAAGCATCCGCATCCATAATCTTTTTTTTTTTTTTTTAACTTCCATTGAAAGATTTTAAAAAATGAGTATTAAAAGAAAAAGTTAACCCTGGCTGGTGGTACAGTGGATAAGGTGCCGGCGTGTGAACCCAAACGTCGCAGGTTCAATTCCCCAGCCAGGGCACATAACCAGGTTGCAAGCCAGGTCTCCAGCCAGGTCCATAGCTGGAGGCAGGTGAAAGGCAACCATACACTGATGTCTCTCTTCCTCTCTGCTTATCTCTCTTCCCTTCTCTCTAAAAATAATAAATAAAATCTTAAAAAAAAAGAAAGAAAGAAAAACTTATAAGGCAGTGCTTCCAGGATGACCTTGTTCATGTAGGAAAGTTTGATGTCTATACTCGTACATGCATGACTACATTTAGGGACGGTGGCAGGGTCATCACTGAGAAAGTGAAGATTTTAAAAAGTCTGTGGGGGAAGCTGATGAGAAAAGTAAACAACATGAGAGCAGAGATAGCTGGACATCAGTGCAACTTTCTCCTTCTTGCTGGGAAAGTGGAGTATAGCCATGGACATGATGGGTGGTTGGGTGAAGCAGAGGATAAGGGCAGGGCACTGAGGGCTACAAAGCTCTGCTGTTATGGTGAGATTAGTCTAAACGTGTGTGTGTGTGTGTGTGTGTGTGTGTGTGGTGTGACCACTACTTTATGTGTCCCGTTTGGTTGGCATGGTGATGTCCCAACCAGATGCTGTATAATGGAGGACTCAGTGCCTCAGCAGCTGGAATGCTGTCTGCAGACTTCTGCTCTCAGGCCCTCCAGGGACAAGTTCACGCCACCCCAACCCTGGCAGGCCACACCCGTGACTGTTTGGTGAGGGAGTACAAAGGCCTGGCCCCCTCAGACCTGCTCGGAATGATTCTGAAGGGACCTTCTGTCTCCGGAGCCTCCTGTGGGGCCAGCCGAGGCTGTCCTTGAGCCTGCATCACAGCTCACCTTTTCCTCCACCCTCCTGCTTCCTCCTCTTTCCCATGGGTGTTGATCCCAAGGGCACTTCTTAATAAACACGCTCTACACTCAGCTCTGAGTCTGTTTCCCAGGGAACTCAAATGGTAGCAATCTCTCAAAGAAACAAGAGCCAGACTTTGCTGTGACAGAAGTCCTTATTTCTCACCTTTCCCAGACACCTTCCCAAGTGTTTCAGAGAATGTCAGGCCCAGGTGAAGCTGCGTGCAACGGCCCCTGGCCATCCCGTATAATCATTTGGATTTCAGGTGCGTAGGGCTCAAGAGAGAGGGTCTAGTCCAGGGCTGAGTTAAGTCAAGGGTTCCCACATTTGGAGAGGGGCTAGCCGGCTGCATAAGCTTTGCTCACTCTTGCTTCCCTGGTCATTCTTCTGAGCTGAATCTGGGCCTGGAAATCTTCATCTTCAATCTCAGTTTTAAGACAATCTTTGGATGAGGCAATTGATAGAAAATTTCAGGCTCACATCTGCTCTACCATTGTACTATGCTCTTAGTGACTGAAAAATAGAAACATGACCTTGACCAAAGTGAATGAATTTCTATGCTTTCATTTCAGGTTTATTGTTTCCCTTATAGTTTATCAGTTAGAATACACAGTTAAAACACATCAGGAAAAAAATCAAGTCATTCATCAGAAAATGAAAATTTGATGGTTTTTAAATATGATTAAGCATTATAGGAATACTAACAAAAATGGGGAAAAATCAGTACTTATATACTTCAAATTTTGCAAGTTTCTCCACATTTTCATTGCTCTTTTAAATCCATGTAATCACTACATAAAGTAACTAAGTAAATGATATATTTCTTTATAGTATTTGAAAACTTGTAGTTGTTGGTTTTCAATTACTAGACATCTATGAAGATTTCATCTGTGCTAACCACTTAATTAGAAAAATATGTGAAGTAATATACTATGGTGGAAATTTCAAAATATTTAATAGGGAGGAAAGCTATGTTTATATATTAATAATGGAATATACTTCACTTAATTAAAATATATGTTGCCTTCTAATCCAGCTAATATGCATTTAGTCAGTAGCAAATTGAAGTCGTATGTTATCGTCAATGATTGCTCAGATCACTTTAAGTATATAATCTGTGTTCCATTAAATAACCTTATTTAGGTAACCGCTTTAAACATTTTGTAGACCCAAGCACTTCTTCAGGTTTTCAGCTATTGATTTTCAAATCTTCTTTGTAGGTATAAGCCTCTCAGAAGGGCAAGCATAATCACGTTGCCTGCCCCGCTGGCCGTTCCCTCTGATAAACACCCGTGTTCCTCTCCCAGCCTGTCAATAAGCGTTTAGTGAGAACCTGCTGTGGGGGCCTTGGAGCAAACAAAAGGTTCATTGCCTGGAGAAGCTTACAATCAAAGTTGCTGGTTTTCATAAGCGTAAACCAGCATGGGTTTGCTTAACTTTCTTGTTTATCAACAGCAATGACAAAGATTTTTAGGGGGTGTACTTTTAGCTTTGACACTGCCCTTAAGCTGAGAGGAAAAAAAATAAAAGCTCCCCCCTATTAACTAAAAAAAAAAAAAAAAAAAAAGACCAAGTTTCCTGTAGTATAGTCTCCAGAGCTTGTGTAACTGTAGATCAGATTGACAGTATCAAGTACTGGACCGGTTCTAAATTATCCATACATTAAGTTAAAATGTGTTCTAAATTGTCATGTTTTAAGAGTAAAATGTCAGGACGTTTTTGTGGTTTCCTCTAACTAGTAAGACAGGAGGGAGGTTCTTCGTGAGGATTTCTAACCAAGCCATGTACAACCAGTCTGATATAGATCCTTTTCTTGCCACTGGCAGGCTCCTGGTAGCATGGGAGAAAAATAGAAAACAAAGGTGAGAATCACCACTTGTCATCGGTAACATCATGAGTGATCTGAGCTATTTAATAAGCAGTGGCCTGCAACTCTTATTTACCCCTTCTCCATAAATGAAAGCACTAAAATTATTTTGAATATAGATATTACACTGCTGTACTTCTCAGATAACACAAATATCAATAAATCAGGAAATTAGGCGTAGGCATTGTAGAGACAAAACACAACCATTAATTTTCGCTTCTCTCTAAATGAGAAATTTTATCAACCAACACTTCTCCCCTTTTCTTGGCAGAAATACTTGTTTTCCCAATAGTTTAAAGCTCTTATATTAGGGAGAAACCTCAGAAACCAGCTATTTGAACTGCTCATTCAGACCATCCTCTGTCTTTGATGGATAGTCCTCCAGGCTGGAGCTTGCTTGAAGACATCTTATCTTTGTACAAAGGAGTCAGTTCATGAGCTATAAATGTGAAATAGCTGGAGATTTTCGTATTTAGCTCTCAATCCTTAGGTTAAAAATACCTAAGATTTTCAGCAGGTGCATCCTTAACATCTGTGGGTTGGAGGGTCTCACCTTGGCCCCTCGGCAAACAGCAGGGAGCCTCGTGATCATGCTGGACTCCACACCTCAGGAGCACCTACTCCACACAGGGGCCTGCGGGCCATGCTGGCTGACTTGAAGCTTGTTAGACAGCTTCTGGGGTCAGGTTCCCAGCACATGGACTGGAGGGGCCACCAGGGCCCTGGAGCTCAGTGCAGGTGGGGCCTTCTAAAGCCAGGGGCCCCAGTGTTATAGGTCTCAGGGTCACATTTATTATGTTTCACTGTCTCAAATCCCACACATTCCACCTGAATAGGCATGAGCTTTTACATTGATCAATCCATGGACCTAAGATTTCTCTGGAAAATTCTTAAATGCCTGCAGCGATACTTACAGCACTATGAGATTAGCAGCTCTCGAGTGCTCCTGTAAGAGCTCATTCAATCGAACTTGGCGGTAACTCTGTGGACAACATTCAGATTTGGGTGAGGGCAGTTTTCCCAGAATTATGAATAAGAACTTCTCTTCTTACCTCAAATTATGGACACATAGAAAAACCTCACTTTAAAAAAATATTACAATGATTTCATTCAGGTTCGGAAGCATACAGTATTTTTAAAAACCCAGGAAATTTTATAAATATAAAGAACCAAATTGTCATTGTGCTATAGTGGCTTATTAAATTCTACGGGGAAAAACAAGCAAATAATGTGGATAACTGTAAAAAGAAAATGATAATGGCCAATTCTGGGCACAAGGGTTGTGGTTGAAGAGAATTAACCTAATCTTGATACCAATTTGATATCTCAAGAGTATAGATTTTATCATAATCTACCTTTCTTTAAATTCTTTGCATATTTTATTAGCACAGGGCACTGGTTTCAACTAAAAAGGCACCAAAAGACTAATTTGGAAAAATAACTACACTTAACTCTTGCAGTGATAAAATCAATAATGTATATTATTATATTTCACTGGTTTCAGAAATGTGATTCCAGGTATGTGACTTGCTTAATTATATGAAAAGTCTTTGTTAGAATTGGGCAGATTGTTAGGCACACAGTTTATGATTCTTAGTAATTTTTCCACTAAATTTGAAATGCTTTTACTACCTCTTGCTCCAACATCAGCGTCTAGTGTAAGTTATTTCGTAGTTTAGAGGTTCTTGTCTTTCCTGAGTGCCCAACCCAATTCAAATGAGATTGGGCGCATCCAGGTGGTATGGCCATAGTCCTAACCCAACATCACTTCTACTCGACTCTCTGTCCCTGCCCTTGCCATCACCCTCATCATCACAGTTTCATTCAGTTGCAGGCCTGAAAGGGACAAGTCCCTTCTTGTGTTTTTTAGAAAAGCTCACTATTTTACATTCATCCTACAACGTGTGCCTGATCCAACTTACATCTTCATTATTCCGGTTACATGTTTTTGCAGATCCCTATGTTAGCTTTCATAGCTGTCTTTATCAGGTTCAAATTCTTTGTTATTGCATCAGTGTGTGAGTCAAGCTATCTTTTATCTACTTTGCATACATATTGATTTGACTTAAATTATTTTAGACTAATGGGTCTGTCTCCTGTTCTATGAAATTAAAGTTGAAAGTTTTCACAATATGTGTCAATAACCTGTGCTTTTTTTTTAACTGTTAAAAGGAATTGATTTCACACTAAATAAATAAAAAGTTTTCTAAATCCTCCCATCTGATAATATAATTGAAAAGCACTTGAAAAATGCAGGAACCCTGGATCTTAAATAATGAAATTCTATAATAGATACATTACTTTTTGATCTTTGAAATCAACCACTGCTTTCTTTTTTCAGCTAGTTAGACAGCAAAGTAAAAATTAAGGCAGACAAGTCTTTACCTTTTCCTTGACTGCTTCCAGTTCAGAATCTGTAATTTTCCACGGAGTTTCTCTCTTTAATTTCTCAGCAGTTGTTAAATCTTTGCAGCTTTCATGGAGCCGATATGGTTCTATCATCTCTTCAAAGACTTTCCAGCTGAAATCGGAATTATAAAGGATGCCTCACAGTGGGAAACTAACTCATTATTTCACAGATACTCCAGGGTTGACTGGCTCCAGTGGCTGCAGAATCAGAGCTGAATGTCGTGCAAACCTTTTTTTTTAGGAGTTATCTTTGCAAGGGAAGTACTGTGAGTAAAATCATGACTACAGTACTGCCTCCTTATCCAAGGAAAGGCCTTAACATATTTGAGGACTTGTTTACCTTTTAGGTATTAGGTCCTCAATATAAACACAAAAGCACATAGATAGTAGTTATTCTGTAAATACATTTTCTACACAGTGTAGTCAAAGACACAATTGTAATGTAGACCCTTTAGCCCAGAAATGAGTTTCCATCAGCTTAATTTACAGATTCCGTGGAAGGCATGCATGAATCAACTAGTTGCCTTGGGAGTTGGGTAGGGCTGCCTTCCCCACCTGGGGTCCACATGGCAACTCCCACTCATGGCAAGCGGGAGTGTGGGCAGGTGGGAGACCAGCAAGGGCTCCGCAAGTTCAGTGGCTATAGAACAATTTGAATATTTGCTGCTAATAACACAGGCTTTGTCCTCTGCTATGGTTCACCGAGCTTTTCAAATGACTATTGTTTAGGTGCGTATTAGAAGAAAGAACAAAATTCTGAGGCCATTTTAGAGTAATTAAGGATAAGTCATTTGGTTGAGAACTAGGAGCAGCAGTATGTCAGCAGCACTGTGAAATATTTTTTTCAATTGCTGAAAAATCTCACACTTGTCCTTTGTAACAATGTCATTATATATGTGTATGTGTGTGTATATATATATATATATATATATATATATGTATTTTAAAGATTTTATTAATTATTTTTAGAGAGAGGGTAAGGGAGAGAGGCAGAGAGAGACAGAAACATCAATGTATGGTTGCCTTTCACCTGCCTCCAGCTACAGACCTGGCTGGAGACCTGGCTTGCAACCTGGTTATGTGCCCCGGCTGGGGAATCAAACCAGCAACCTTTGGGTTTACAGGTCGGTGCCTTATCCACTGTGCCACCAGCTAGGGCTATATATATAAATTTAAATCATAGCACAAAACAAAGCTTGTAATTTATGAGAGTAGTTGTCTTCGGTATGCTACTCTAAACTAATGATCTGAAATATAATTTTCTTTTGTTTTATATAATGTAGCTTGCTTGTAATTTCATAACTTTGGAATGAGTGATAATTAGATTCAATATGCTGTTAGGCTAAGAAATTAAAATATGGCACCACGAGTTCAATGATCTCATCCGCTGGCATGATTTAGGGTTTGCAGATCAAAGTGCATGGATTACTAATGAGTAGAATGCCCCCGCCAGTGCGCCTGTGTTAAGGGGTTGAAAAGATATTTAATGCAGTAGCTTTCTGACACTTGGACTTATTTAGAACTGTAGCCGATGACAAGGAAGGAATAAGACTGATATGCTTTATTATTATTTCAACCACATGATACTCTTATTTGCAGTGTGTTCTCACAGTGTTGCACTTCCAGAGACCTTTGGTGGCAACCAGTGCCAGGGGCTGGCCTGGGAGAGGAGAGCCTGGGTTCTCACTCCAGCTCTTCCGTTCTTCTCCCCAACATGGATAAAAGGGGTGACAATGGCTGCTCAGAGCTGGCCTGAGGATTGGTATGAGGGTCAATGTGACAGTTTTGGTGACAGTGCTTTGAAAAGTGTACAGTGCCCTGTAAAACGCAAGGAATTGATGTTACTGCCCAGCTGCAGGGTTGAGGTTAGCAACTGAGAAATGCTCTATTTAAGCTCCCAGTATACGTTTTGATCAGAATAAGAGTTTTCTTTGCATTTTAGTGGACTTATTAGAAAGACCAGTTCAAAAATAATTACCTAGAAAAGAGAAAGTGGAATGAAGGTTGATGGTTGTCTCCTCAGTGTTTATACTGTGCTTCCCCATTGCGGTCTGGGTGGGATGACTCCATCCCCAGCATCAGCCAATCCACACAATTCTGTTCTTTTGGCTAGAGTAGTTGACCAAGGTGGGCACATAACCCAGGCAAGCTTGATGAATAGGGACCTAGCATGCCTTTTGACCATAGTGAGTGGTGCAATAGCTTAGATTGTACATCTTAAATGATGCCCGTGACCTGAATTCAGTGACTGGGGAGAGACAAACTTTCTCACTGAACATAAATGAACACTTATGTAGTCTTGGTTGCTATGGGCAGTCATCCTGTTTTTATTAGTAAAATTAACTTTGACTGATGATTTCATAATGAAAGGTAGAGAGAATGAAAGAGAATTAGTTTTTGATTGCAAAATTAACTTTCTAAATCAAGCTTTGCCTGAAAACCAAAAAAAAAAAAAAATCACTATTTATAAAAAATTGTGTATTTATTCTTACATGTTTAAACTTCAGTCAACTTCAAAGTACTCCCCATTTGATGTAAGACACCTATTGAGATGTTTTATCCACTGCTCAAAGTTGATTTTGATTCCTTTTAGTTCTTCTGCTATTTTTGTCTCACCTCTTCCACATCAGCAAAACATTTCCCTTGGAGAACTCGTTTTCATCCAGGGCAAACTTATTGTAAGAGTCTTCAAAAAAAAATTCACTGAAGCCAAATGCAGCCTCTCACAACAACACCAGCTGGCACACTGACACAGATGGGCTCCTGGAGCACTCATCTAGCAGGGTAAACCTGTACTACAAGTAGGCCCACCCTCTAGAAGATAATTCCTGACCTCCCACCATGTACACTTGTATTTTTCAGTCATGTATGACAATAATTTCTATTACTTAAGTCCCTAAGAGTTTTCTTGTACTTGCAGTTGAAATATGCTAAAGTGACATAGAAGACTATCATGAGCCTGCATTTGCCCATTTATTTTTTCTTACTCCTTGACTGTGTTCATCTGTGATTCCTTCATCTTAAGGCTCACCCTGAGCTGGTCATTTTCCATCTCCTAGCCAGGTGATTCAAAGTTAGCTGAAGATATTTATTTTAATTCTCATTAAATGTGAATTTTTAATAAGCATTTTTAAATGACTCAAGAATAGGCCAAGCATTACATACTATTAAAAATAAATGAGATTTAATTCAATTAAAATATTTAGCTGCCCTGCCTTCTCCATCCTGGTCTTAATAACAAAGTTTAAATTTTTTTGATTGTTTAAAATTATGCCCCCCTAATTTATATAAGATTTCTTTTCTCCAATTAATGTACTAGTTGCTTTTATGACCACTCTAGCATCTTTAAACTAAATTATCTAGTTAATTGCTTCTAGTTTCTCTTGATTTCTATATAAAGACTGTTGTCCTTTTGGCCTATGACTTTCAATTTGGTTACACAATAAAAAATGAAATTCAACCCTAAGAGCTTTTCAGTTTTTTTCTGGCTCAATTAGTTCCTTATTAACTTTGCTTTTGTACTCCCTCTCGCCCTTGCTCTATCACATAATAGATAACATGTCTATGATAAAATGTCTCCACAAAGACTTACTGGTGTTTTATGGTAGTTGAAAGATTTATTAAACACAATTTAAGGACATTTAATGTTAGCCTCCAACACGGGAATCATTGACAAACTATCTTGGGCATGACCAAAAACAAAAACAGAAAAACAGTGACCAGGAGATAGGTGTTAATGGTAGGTAAGGGCTGCCTGGCCGAGAAGGCCCAGGTAGAAGCTGAAATTGAGCCCAGAGGAACAGATCTCTTTCTTTCTTTGAACTACTCAGAGGTGTTCCTTCTTAAAAATTATCACAAAGGTGCCAGATGTGTTATCAGTGTCCATATGTGAAATTTACTGAATGACCATTCTGCATTCTCAAATTTACCTTCAAATATTGGAATAGCCATTGCCAACATCAGATATGTGCCTGTTTTATCAAGTGATAGGGCATTGGTTATAGCAGAGGCTGGAGAGGAGGGTGGTACTTGCAGCATGCCTCCTCCTGATGGCCCCTTCCTTGTCTTTGTGCCAAGGTAGTTACTGCAATAGCTCTCTAATTCCAGTGAGAAATTTAATTTTAATCCCTTCCCTGCATCTTCCTCAAGACCTTGAAATATCAGGGAAATAATCTCTGAGATTGTGAAAACAAACCCTTTTTTTTTTTCCCTGTAAGAAACACCCAATTAAAAATGGTGTCTAAAATGAAATTTAGATACTGGGAAATAAGCAAAAATGCCTTACTACTGTTCGTAGAGTTTGATCCCTGAAAAGAGGAAACCATGGCACAAAGGTCAGAGGCAGTTAGGTGGAGAGTGGCTAGACTAGGCTGGGCAGTGAAAGAATCAAGAGGCATGGTTAATGAAAGCAGTATATCAACATTCTTGGTAATAGGACATAAATGATGGGTATGGGGGAGTGACCATGTCATAGACTAGCATGGAAGAAAGGGAAGGAGCCCTGGCTGGTGTGGCTCAGTTTGTTGGAGAGTCATCCTATAAACCAAAAGTTTGCAGGTTCAATTCCTGGTGAGGCACATGCCTCCATTACAGGTTTTGTAGCTGGTTGGGGCACATGTAAGAGGCAATTGACCACTGTTTCTCTCTGGCATTGATGTTTCTCTTCCTCTCTCTCCCTCCCTTTCCCTTTGTCTAAAATCAGTAACCGTGTCCTTGGGTAAGGATTAAAAAAGTGAAGAAAAACAAAGAATTGGGTAGAGAAAACCATATTGATGGGTAAAGAGGCAAAGATACAGGAACAAATTAATCAGCAAGCGTAGACAGTCCCTGGCTGCTGATAAGACAAATAACAAAAAACAAGAAGAATTCAGCTACAAGTAGGTGACTAATTTGTGCCCGGGGCTGAGCCAGGGCTAATAGAGGATCCAAAGTCAGCAGGGCACACTGTGACTACCCTCGAGACAACAGTAAAAAGCCCAGTACTTTTGACGCATTGGCAGGCTCTGGCCTGATGCTAAGTGGCACATACTAAAAATCATCGGACCTGCTGTGTTAGGAAGGAGAATGCGTTTCCACCAGTCAGAGCCATAAGATGAGCTCATTTGATCACATCACTGCAAATGCTAAGAGGCAATGACTTCGACATTAACATTCTTCAAATGAAATGTGGAAGGCTACCGGAGATTATTGCATGACAACCCAGATCACAAAAAAATATTAATTCCACTTAGCGAGGAGAAATCTGTTAAGTATTTATAATGGCAGAAGTAGGAATGCAAGGAATTTGTGGTATACACAATGTGAGGAAATATTGCACAGTAATAACCTAGGTTGACCTTGACAATTATTACAGTAAAGGTGTTTGTAAAGCCATGTTAAGGGACTCACATCCTTGGAGCAATCATGAATATCCTCCAACAGCATGAAGTTCAAGGTTGTTGTTCAGTAAATAAGAATGCATCCTAAACTTGGGTGATTTTCAGTTAGTTATTAAGCTCATGTGGGATAACAATGAATCAAAATAATGGAAGAGCAAGGAGACTTGAGGAATGTGGAATAGCAACCCAACAAGAACAGCAGGAAAAAGGAAAAATGATGGTCAACAGAAATGAGAAGATGTGCAACAGGCCTAAGCCGTACCTTTGTGACTTTCTCTACTTTGACCTTGAAGGCCCTATTCCACACCAAATCAAACATGCACAATTACGTTCAGATGCAAAAATAAACATAATTTTGGACTGTAAGCAGTGGAAAACGTTTTATAATTGTTAACTTAGTTCTCTAAGTAGTTCACTTCACTTACAACTAACTACCGTTTCCAGATCATCTTGCACCTCTGTGGATTCCTGTGAAGATCTGACAAATTGTTCTTTAGTGTCCTAGACTTGACAATTTAATAATTAAAAGAAGGTTAAAATGATGTCATGTTTTGAAGTCATTTAACCAATTATTTCAGATTTGTTCCTTTAAAACTTTGGAGCCACTACAATTCCTTGTCAGGCTTCAGATAGTTTTAAAGACTCCTTTTTGGGGCCATCATCCACTAAGTGTTGAATCCTTAGTGCCTAAAAGCTAAAATGGCCGGCATCATGCTAAGAAGACCCATGCTGTTTCCACATCTTTTCCGCTGGAGCTCTCCGTTTAGGATGCCCCACCAGTTACTTTAAATGATGGAAACTTGCCCTGACTGCTCAGGTCAGCATCGTCTCAGGTTATACTTCCTGCTATTCTGACCACCGTAGACACCGAGATCATGAAGGGCAATTCTAAAATGCCAACTAAACTGTGTTCCAACCATTCTCCCTCTCAAGCTCATCGTCACCATAAGACTTTTCTGTCCTCTAGAATGAATGTACTTGATAGTATTATGTCATGATTATTTGAAGTCCCTTTTTATTGTAGCCTATTAGGAAGTCACAGCAGTAAATACATAACATTTCTACCCTGTTAATAATCAGCACAAAAGAGTTGACAGAGTATCACAGATTAAAAAATGGACCTTGCTCAATGTGTTCATACCTTTCTTTGTTTGGTTTAATGTTGATGTCGCCAATGACATGGATGTCTGCAAATTTTATCCTGAATTTGCTCAGAAGGGAAGCCATTCTGAAAATATAAGAAACAAAACCGTCATCATTCCATATTTAGCTATGTTTCAATCAAAGAGTTTTGTGTTCAAGATATCAAAAGCAACCATGTCTTATTTCTACTTAGCTTTCAGACAGTCTTTGGTTAGTGTTTGATTTTCATTATCGTACGTGATGAATATATTAAGTGTGGTCCAAGCTATTCCACTGAAGGAAAAAAAAAATTCCTATAGTTGCAGATACTGAAAACAGCAAACCCAGCTCTGCGTTATGATTCAGGGAAAATAAAGTAGAGCTGTTGAAGTGTCTTTATCATTTGAAAAAAGAACAAGTTTTAATACTGATTAACTATTATTTTGCTGTCAGAGTTTACTGTCAGAGAACCAAGAAACTAATAACTATATCGTGGCAGGGCTGGGACTAGGACCAGGCCCATCCGCCAGTTCTCTCTTCAGCGAGCTGTGCTACAGTGACTGCTGGGAAGGAGCAAGTTTGAACCTCCCAGGAAAAACTATTGGACAAACATTGCTTCAGGCTCTTCCTTGCTGGGATACACTTACTGGTCAGGACACAATGAATTTATACAGGATAACGATACTCCATACTCGCATTCAAGGCAGATGAAGCTTCTGTGCCAAACTCCTTTTTTGAAAGCATTTGGGGCAGGGCATAAAAGGACCTGAAGACAGTGATTAGAAAACTTACACGGATAATTTATTGACTAGAAAACCAAGTAACCATGAGGCCTATCATGGTAGCTTGTTTTTTAAATCTATTGTACCTCAGAGTCACTTCAAGCTCTTACAATTAAAGCATTAGAACAACAAACATCCACAATGTTCTAACACAAGTGATAAGTTGCTTACGCGATTTTTTCTTCTTCAATGCGGTTAACCTTCCCTCCAACATAGATTCTTAATTTACAGTCTTTCCATTTTTTTCTGAGAGTCAAGATATAGGGGATAAGGAGTGTTAGCCCTGAAAAAAAGGAAAAAGAGAGTAAATTATAACAGAAAAATGAGTATGTCTGACTGAAGAGAAATGAATGGCTTTACATCTTTTTTCATTCCCACATTCACAGCTCCTAAATAATTTAAAGTCTTTGGAGAACACAGAAATGTTATTCTTTAACTGGTATCTTTTTCATATACCTTCCCATGCTGTTTGTTAAATTTATCAACAGAGAAATCCTGCTCCCTGGAATATATTCCAGAAAAATTTTACCTCCATCATCAAACAGCCACCAAACATCAATTGTGCCTTTTCCTTGCTTCCTTTTAAATTGGGTGCTGGCTTCTACCAGTTTCTGGTTGAACTCCCCTACATGCATGGACTGGATTGTGTTCATGCTGCTGTCTGTAATGAAAGAGAAGGTAGTATATCCATTTGTCTTTTGAGGAAAGAAACAAAATAACTCCAATAAATCTATGCAGAAAAATAGAGGAAGCGCCATAAATTTCCAAGTTTTTTGTTGTTGTTGTTTGTTTGTTTTTTGTTTTTTACTTATAGGTAAACTGTGAACTCTGTTTTCTGAAAAGGGAGATAAAGGTCAAACACACAGTATATTACCTTCAGTAGTTCATAAAACAGTTTTTTCATCTTTAACCAGGAAATATCTTTTAGAGAGAAGAAGGGAGAGTGACAGCGAGAAAGAGAGGGAGAGAGGAAGAGGGAGAGATCAATGTGACAGAGAAACACATGCACCCTGACCAGGGATGGAGCCCCAATTTAGGCATGTGCCTGACCTGGACTTGAACCTGCAACCTTTTGATGTATGGGATGATGCTTTAATGAAGTGAGCCACCTGGCCAGGGTGAAAATTTTTTGATATTGGTTTTATGGATTATTTTCGAGTCCTTAGTAATTGGGCCCAGAGTGAGATTATTACTTAGACATGTAACAATGTTAACTTAGGGGAAGAAAATCCTGAGTTTTACAAATTTCAGATATAACTCAACTTAACCATATTTTCAGATTTACTAGAAAGTAGAACATGTGGTGATCAGTTTTCTGGAAAGAAGCAATGGAATCAGAAGTATTCCTTCATTAGGCAATTCAATGGTGTAACTTCCATGAATGCGCCTTTTGCAGGTATCTTGACTTTGTATGACCCTTTGGTCCTAATGCCAGCCTGATTTACTCCTCGGCTTTCTTTTCAAGGAGCTATTTGCATTTCTGTGAATAAGATGACGAAGCCAAGAAATATGGAAAGACAATTTGATTTTACTGATGTTGTAATGAAGGATGCACATAAAATATTTGTAAAAAATTTTTTTGCAATTTTCCAATCTTAACATGGATACAAGTAAAGTGTTTCAGGGAACTAGGCCAGTGTTTGAATTGGACTCTTGTTTCTATTTGCCAGTAGGGGTTTTTTTGCTACACACCATATGCATTATTTCCTACTTCCATGTCTTTCAAAGTTGTGACTTGATTGCTTATTTCAAAGACATGGTATCACTGTAGTGCTTAGAGGAGAACTGACAGCCTCTCAGAGCTTCCTCTCTGATCTAAGAGGTTCTAAAGATGCTTTGTTCTGTCTTTTGCTGTTTTCATGTTTTGGGCCTGTCCATTCTGAAGCAATTATCTTATATAGTTTTTATCTCCCTAGGACTGCTGGGAAAGAAAGTAAATGCATTTGCAGAATGGACCAAACTCTGCCCCCACTTACATGCATAATCAGAGCATCCAGGGGACTCAAGCATGAGTACCTGGAGGCACAGCTGGTCCTGATCTAGAGCTCAAAAGAGCTGTGAATCAACAAAAGCCCAGAGTAGAGGAGGGGCCTACTTTAGAGCTGTGTCTGAAGTTTTAGGTCTTGCATATGATACATGACATTATTTTGCTTCTCCAAACAATGAGACGTGTTGACTTTCAGAGTACGTTTTTGCCAAAAGTACTGTGATGCAGAAACAGGCTTCCTGAATAAATAACAGATCCCCCTTTGTTAATTAGAACATTACTGCTGCCCTCCTCATCATTAGCTGAAGAATAGTAAGAATGGTACTGGGATATGACTTCTAAATTTTCCAGTACAGCTTTTCCAGACTGTACTATTGAATAGAGCAAATCCAAAGGATGGTTAGCTCTTCTCACAATAAACCAAATACTTGGAAAAAAAGTTAGTAGTGTACAGATGGCCTTACTCCAATAGTTACAGCCTTAATGTCCTGATAATAGCACTAACTTGAGATTTAAACACATTATTTTTCTAGAAAATGGCATTTTAAGGGTAACAATACATAGCTGGCTTTCTTCATAGCCCATGCAATAGTCTAGGTGCCTCTGGTACTTGGCTATGTAAAAATATATTTTATATGTATATATAAATTTCATCCTTGGGCTATAGCAGGAAAACAAGGAAACAAACCCAAACCTTTCCCAAGGTAGGAGACAGCTTCTCCAAAAGGTTGGATTTTGCCAGCCTATCCCAGAAGCCTGCTAATCTCACTTTGGCTCTAGCTATTTGACTTGAAGATCCTTCTAGGGAAATGATCTTTCGTGGGCCCCACCAGTGAATGACTTCAGCAACTAGGATTATCTGTGCATGATCGAGAGCAATGTTAACATTTCAATTTTTGACCAGCAGAGGGCACTGTGGACCTCATTAAACTCAAAACTGCGGTGTTTCTGGAAAGAGCAATTTAAAAAAAAGAAAGAAACCCTAAAAACCCCAGATGTTTGCATCGACTGTTGATAAAACGGATAGCAAGCTTTTTGTTTTCAATTTCCAGTCTTCTCTTGCTGGGATGCATACCTAATATTTAGATAGCCGTGTCCTACTCAGCCACTTACCTTTCTTAGAAGTTGGCTTTGTGATGTTGAACTTGCCCGCTTTTTTAAACAAGCCTCGGATACCGCCACTCCCTTCTTCACTTTCATTGTCGTTGATAGTGGCTTCCAAAGCCAGCCTCTCCTGTTCCAATTTCTCCAACTCATCTGAAGAGAGAAGACAAAATCCTTCACTAAGCTCAGAGACACAAAGGTTTTAGGAACACTCATAAACTATTTTCATATTTAAAATGGTATATCGCAATAAAATGGTTATTCTAATGTAACTTTTCTCTGAGTGGTTAGTAAAAAGTAATGTAATATCAGTAAATTATATTAAGAAAGTAATAACTACCCCAAAATAGCTCTATGTGTACTAATACATGAAAGTTACTGTGTTTTTATTTGTAAGGGTATTTAGTGCCATCTTTATTCACTTCATGCAAAACCCAAAAAGCCAGATTCACTGTATATAAGATCTTATGCACTGAAAGCATCTTACTGACCTCAGCGACTGGGTCAGATATCTTACAGGTGGAAGTGACAGAATTAGAGAAGGATAGCAGGTACACCACAATGCCTCCTGAATTGAAACATAAAACTGGAGAACAGTAATGAAGAAAAGATAGCCAAATCTTGTAATAAACTTCATGGGCTCTGACTATAAATGACAGTGAAAAATATCCACCTCCAATTCTTCTCCGTAAACAAAATACTTTCTGGAGTGAGTGACCAAAGCAAAAGCAATAAAAGCTAAAATGTTTGGGTGTCTGTCTGAGTTCAGGTTGCTAAAAAAAGGGTCTCATGACACTTGAGTCTAGAATAACAGTCAGGCTGTGCAGAATTTCCTGTCCATGATTTAGACCCACTATCCAAACTTTGATGTTGTGTCTGGCTGCCTTTTATCTTTTGGGGATTCTGATTGTGATGAAAAATTCCTAGCTGCTATGTAATATGTTGCATCATTCTCTGACCTCAGCCTGCATTGGATCAGGGTAAATAAAGACTTTCAAAGTAGTCATAGGACAGTGCTAAAGAGTGACGGGCATCCTCACTTACAGTGAGCAGGGTGGGCCTCTTGTCAGATCCCTTCATCTTCTTGGCTGCTGAGAACAGAGCCTTGGAAAATGAGCAATGTTTGAGACAAAGAGTAGAAAACCTAGATTCAGTGTTACAAAACACTGGTAAGGCTTCTGCAAATGTCACCTCTCAGAGCCTGTTGCCGTATCTTTCTGGGAAGCGAAGCTATACAAACTCTGGATTTATCAATTATGCACTAACTAAATCTGTCAGGACAGTCACATCCCTAGACGGTGCTGTTATTCAGCTACACAGAATTGTCTGGCTCCTTTCCAGGTCTTAGCAATTAATCTTTTGCCAGTGGCATGAGATTTAAGGTCAAATCACCCATGTGATTTCCCCAAAGCTTCAAAGGTTCTCAAGATCAGCAGCTATAGAAAATCTGAGAAATCAGACGGATGGTATTAAAGCTCAGAGAGGAGTTTCTTACCCCTGACTTTTGAAAGGTGAACACAAGCTGCATTGCATTGGGGTCATGACCGACTATAGCTCTGTTGCTCGCTTTATGTGACATTAAGCAAGTCATTGACTTTTTCTATGCCTCTGATGTCCTACCTATGAAATGGAAAACTGTAACCCTTCCCCCTTTCCCTAGCATTGCAAAAGGAATAAACAGCCGTTCTTGCATAGTGATTTGGAGCTCCTTAAAGAACAAAGCAACCAGTGAATTCTATAGACAGTGTATTTATGCAGCTCCTGGAAATGGGCTTAGTCATGCAAAGCACATTTAGTATTTTGGAAAGCCTGGGAGTTATTTCGCAGCTGCTCTTTATCATACTCTAGGTGCTGGGAACTGTGTGCATGTTATTCCTTAGCAGACCACTTTGTGATAGTTACTGTGACTATCCTCATTTTGCGGACGAAGAAACTGAGGCTCAGAAAGGTTGAGTAACAAGTCTGATGTCACCCAGCAAGTAACAGCATTCAACTACGAAGAGGTCTGCTTGATTTCAAATCCTGCATGATTCCAACTTGGAAGACCTTTTGCTTTCGGATTATGGCTGTTATTTCAGAGTTGTATTATCAACCTCCAACTCTTCATCATCAGAGGAACCTGAACACTCTTGAGCACGTGACATAATGACAAGTTAACTTCCCCAAACTATAGCACCTCAAACATATTGTAAAGGGAGGGACCCTGAAGATTCAGGTACATATGTCAGGCTGCCCAGGGTAGCAACACCAGCAGCATCCTGGCCCTGGGGGACAGCCCCCAGCTGTTATTAGCCACACGTTGGGGTGCTGCAGGAGGCAGCTGTAGAGTAAGGGCTCTTTTCAGTCATCGGAAAGGTGCATGTTTGCAAGCTTCTTTGGGAAGGCCTGCAAGGACAGGTGGGGAGGGGTTTCCTTAGCTTTCCTTTTTGGGCTGGCTCTAGCACAGCCTATGATTAGCCAGTTAGTTGCCTTGTTCTTTGTCCTCTAGTTTGGACAAAGGAGAAAAGGAGATAAATCCTCCTTTGTAACAGAGTCAGCTGGCTGAGTGCCCCAGGAGCTGCTCCAACAATTTGCTTGAAGGTAAGTACACAGTCCAGTGGGAGCGAGCTGCAAACTCCCAGGCCTGAGAGACAGAACGAGATTTGGCTTCACTGAGTCCAATGCGACAGCTCCTTCAAAGGAGACAGACATAGTATTCTAAAGGCCAAAATCTGCTTGTGGCCACCTGGAATTTTCAGATCCACCCAGTGGTGTGATCCTTAGTGCTGTGATTTTGCAAGTTCTCATTAGAGTTAATTCTTAATTATTCACTTTGTAGGGGATCTAAGGCCTCCTTCTGCGCACTCCCTCCTGTTCTCATTTCAGCACCAAGTAGATGCTGAAATGATGTTTTGATGATGCTCTGTTCTAAATGATCTCTGGTGTACTGCTTGCCTAGGTTTGCATCAGAAATCAAGAGCAGACTGTCAAACATTTCTTTTAATAGGAGCAGGCTAGCTGAACATTGGACACAAGGCGAGTGAGCAAGGTAGAACAAGTGGAGAGATATAAACTGATTTCCACAAGGCTGACAATAAAAATGACTAATTTTATCACTGCTACCACCATCACCATCATTACTACCTTTGTGATCTTCAGGATTCATAAAACCCTTTCCACATGGTATCTGAGTTGATCCCCATGCCAATACCGGGATGCAGGCAGAGCTGGTAATATTTTCCCCATTTTAACATAAAGGAAACTTGGGTTCAGACAGTTTAAGTGATTTGTCCATGGTGGCATAGCTGACAACCAAGCCTCCTCCTTCCAATTCTAGTGTTTACTCCTCTTTACCAACATTCTTCAATGATATGCTCTGACTGCTAATGCCCGCCTGTGGAAGGAATACCCAATCTGCATTTTTTGAAGAAACCATACCCAACTTTACCAATCAGAGAAATTTACATAATGCTCTACAGTTCCATAATCCTCTGCTTCAACCTTTATCACTGAGGGGCACAGAATAGTTTTAAGATACATGTCTATTTTACATCCTCCAGACTGCAAACTCCTGCAGGGAGTTTAGGTTCTATTTTATTACCACCATTTACTGAGAGTTTATTTTGTGTTAAGTACAGTCATCCCTCAGTACTCATCAGCTTCAGAACTTGACAAGTCCTGTACTTGTTGCATTTTGATGCAAAAAATATATTTCAGTAGTTCAGCACTTGCTCAGGGCTCATTGCACTTGCTAGAACTTGTATGAGTCATGATACCATCCCGCAAGAGAAAATGCTTCATCTACCCAATAGGTACCAAGGTACCACCGTACAATGTCAAACACTTGGCAGCCATCATATCTTGTAATGCAAAATAATAAATATATAAGGTAGATACTATAATTATTCCAATTTGAAAATGTAACGTGAAACAGAGTATAAATAACTTGATGAAAGTCGTACAAGCCCCAAAGTGTCCACCTGGGATTTGAACCCAGGTCTGTCAGATTCCAAAGCCTGTGTTTAGACTCCATATACTCCCTCTCTCATATTCTAAGTTGTGCCCCCACCTGTCTGCTGGTGCCTACCATCATGCCAAGTACTCAGACTAGTTTGGTGAAATAAAAGAACAGGTCAGTGCTGTTAACACACTTCAGAACATTTAAAATAATTTTCTTTATAAAGGGAGGAAAATAAGTGAATAGTTGCCAGGGATGGGGTGTGTAATGTGTGGGGGGGAGGTTAGGTACAAAAGACAGTGTTTGAAAAAAGTGGAGTTAATGCTGTACACAGAGGTCTAAGATGAGGCACTAACAGGGGTTGATGGTATAAACCAGGCTGGAAGGTAACCAAAGGTAGGGCAGGTGGGATTAATGAGGAGAATGAGAGGCAAGAAAAGGGGTCTGACCACCACCTAAGCATCAGGTGTGAATTTTTATCTTCCACATTAGATAATTCCATACTCCATCATAATTTGCAATGCCACAATATGAGAGGGAAAGGGAGAGGGAGAGGGAGATCGAGATCCTGCCCTTTTCTCTTTCCAAGATTAAGAGATCCCTGAGGTTGGATGAAAAAGTTTAGGCTTTAGGTTCTTTCTGTTGAGTGTGTTTCTAACCAATTGTTCATACATAACCTCAAACAGTTCTTATAGTAAACATGAAGTGTGAATCCTGAGCCATTCCTGAAAATGCCAAACCACTTGAATAGTAGTTATTCCATTGTCAAGTGCTTTATAAGTTGATTGTATGATAACCAGCTGGAGTGACCATATTTTGAAATTCAATTTAGTTGCCAAGATTGCCTTGAGTGTTTGATCTTCAGTCTTTTTAAAGATGTCTTTTCAAAATAGGTAGGAGTCTACACATCACAATTCATTCACTTTGAATGGTAAGGAGAGAGAGTAGTCAATTATCTCACAACAGAAGGGAGAACAGGGAAACCCCCTTAGGAATCACATCTCTCCCACTCTGCAGCATCCTTTTTTTCTTTATTAATTATTAAATCATGGTCCTTTCTTTGGCCAATCAACTCAAAGCTGTACATGTTCACATGAATGAAGGCCGAGTGAAGTCAGTTGAACCAAAGGCAGGAAGCAATCCTGCAGTGGTCAGCTTTTGATGAAGTAATTATTTACTACACTGCCATCTGTCTCTATTTTGCTAGGCCACTTCCTCCGACACAGCAGAATCCCTGTGCTTGGAGATGGTCATAAATTGTGCACTTCTTACATGGAGCACTTGACCACAATATATTGCAAATCACATGTCATTACTTGATTTCCTAGCAGAATAATTCGGACTCTTTGTTGAAGTTGGCAAACTTGCTAGATACCCCTGGAGAGTGAACAACATGAAATACTGTGGGGTTTTGTGTGTGTGTGTTGTTGGGCAATAAATTAATTTATTAAGAGATGCTATCAGGCATCAGTATTGAATGAGTTGCTGCAGAGTACAAGTTAGAATGTTATGAGTATCGATCTTTTTTATACAGAAAGATATTCTCTTCACATAAGCCTGTGACATAGTATGGAAATAATTGTCATTAGCTAGCAAATTACCTATAAAGTTGATTTCTATTCACTGCTTTATTAACTACAGTATATGGGCACTCTGAATTGCTAATATTTCCTTTAAATTATAATCTGTGATGACACCTTGGTGCCTGTGTTGGAAAAACTATGATGATAATCATTAACATAGTGTAATGCAATATTGAAGATTTATCAGGCTCTTATTAGGACTTACATTACAGTATAATATAATGAAACACGAGCTTATTTCTTCCAATTCAAAATCTAATATGAGCATTGTGCCATAAATTACATAAACATCAAAACAGTGCATGGAAATTTAGCGTAAAGTTAATCTCTATCATTATGCTGTTGTTTTTCTACATGTTCTTCATGTATTTGTATAATATTGTTTTTTTTTACCCTAGATAATTGGTACTTATAATTATTTTATTAGCATCCAACTGTACTTTCCCTTTCTTGACTAAGAAGCAGAAATATTTCAAACATCAAAGTTGATATAAATCAGATAGATCCCTTGGGAAATTAAAAGGGGATGCAGTTCACTGCCAGGATTCTTTCAGAAACACTACATGCAGAATGAGCTTCTGTATTGCTTTATAGAACAAAATTGATGATGCATTTTGGTGGATGGAGTAGTGAGGGGTGGGAGCAATATTTTTCAGCTATATCATCTTTCAGCTTAAAGAGATCAATGTAACATACAAAACAAAGATATAATCTAAATACAACTGTATGTTGTATTCTCATGGTTTAAACGGAAAAACATTACAGCACAAAAGGCAGACAAAATTAAACTATAGAAATTTAGCAACACAGCAGGTCTTTTAATATTAGGTTCTTATAATCGTCCTCAACATTCTGTCTGTCTTACCATAGACAGGCAGCTCCATGTTGGGTTTTTGAAGAAAGAGGTGGAAATAGCCTTGCTCCACTCCCCTGTCTCAGATTTTACTGTTGCCTCTCATTATGTGAGTTGCTGTCTTCTTTAGCTTCCCTTTTTAAAAGGTAGAATAGTGCTTCAAACAGACATATGGTTGAATCTCAGCTCTACCAATGACTAGCCTTGCGAATCTTGGGTAAGCCTCAATTTTATTAGTTGTAAACTTTCCTCACAGGGTATTGGGATGATAGATGTTGTAATATATGTGAACATGAGACATTATACACGGCACACAGTAAATATTCAAAATGTTAGCTATTGTTGCTACTATTGTATTAAGTTCAACTAGGAAGGAATATACAAATTAATCCTGAATACCAAGAGGGAGTTAGTTTATCTGTCTCTAAATGTATTGTTAAAGGTTCATAAAAACAGAAAGTGGATGGAAAAAAAGGAAGACTGAATGTACTAAAGATAACATTTATGCTACAATTTTGCATAGGCTGGACTCCATTCTCAATTTTTTTAAAAGTTCTTTGTACATAATCATAGAGTATGTACATATCAGATAGTGGTTCTCTATCCTATACAAACTCTTGATCTCTAGTTTCTTCTTCCACCTCCTCCCTTACAACACACAACCATGGTTGCATTAGAAAATTCACCTAATCCACTCATGTTTCCTTCTGTTATGGTGGAGACAAGCATGAAATGACCAAATAGAATCTGGGCCCATCAGCCACCAGCACTCTCAAATCCCTCATAGGCTTTTCCTCTCTTTTCTGGACCTACCTGGCAAAATCCTGATCCTCCTATACCCTGGAAGCCACATGCTGCTACAGAATAACCAGACAAGAGAAATTTCTCCAACTTCAGAAAAAGAATTGAGACTAATGCACATAATCATTCCCAATTTATCCCTCCACTCTTACTAAACCACATACTTTAAGCATCTTTCTTCTATTCCAGGTTGACTCTAACATCCATGTCCTTCCCCTAATTCCTCCTGTTCCTCCGGGATCTTACCCCATGAGTAACTCCCCTGACATCCCCATCCACACAGACATACCTTTTTTTTACCTTCATCTTCAACCTCTTGCACTCTGTTGGGCCCATTTTTTCAGTACGAAAACACTGCTCTCTGCCATTCTAAGGTCTATAGCTCTCCCTATAGTAAATCTCCTCAACATCTATACTTCTCAAGATGGTTGGCTACCTCCATATTCTCTTCTCTACCCACTGTAATCTGGATTCTGTCAACACTGGTCTACAGGAGTTACCCTCACTAAGATTATCTGTGCTGTGTCAATTACTGTTTCTTCACCAATCATTCTGGCGTATTTGACAATGTTGAGCACTCTGTTGCCATGACATCACAGACTTCTGGTTCATCACCCCTCTGAAAGCTCCTCTCCTGCTCCTTCTACAGGACCCTTTTCCTGTGCCTTGGGGCTCTTGATTACACACACAATCTTTTGGCTCTATTTTCCAATGTCATAGTTTCAATTTTCACATTCACTATAATTTCTCCTGTGTTAGTTTGATAGGGCTGCCGTAACACATACCACTGACTCAGTGGCTTAAACAGCATAAATTTATTTCTCACAGTTCCAGAGACTAGAAGTCCAAGATCAAGGTGCTGGCAGGGTTGGTTTCATTCTGATGCCTCTCTCCTTGGCTTTAGATGGCTGTCCTTTCTCTGTCCTTTAATCTCTTTGATAAGGAGATCAGTCCTATTGGATTAGAGCCCACCCTAATGATCTCATTTCACCTTACTTCTTTAAAGATCCTATCTTGAAATACAGTTACAGCTGAGGTTAGGACTTCAACATAAAAATTCTTGGGGGTACAGTTTGGCCCATATCTCCTAAATCTACATCTCCAGCTCACAATTCTCCTTTAAGACATGGACTGTCTCACTACCTATTGAACATTTCCAGTAGAATTTTCCACAGGAGATTATTTAAACTGAACCAAGCCTCCCTTCATTAAACTTAACTCCTGTTGTGTTTCCCATTTCCATTGGTAGAACCACAAGGAATCTTCCTCCACCCCTTCCTCTCCCATGTCCTACCCATCCAACCAACCCCCAAATGCTTCTCTTTGTACCTCCAAAGTACTTTTGTCCTCTCTCCATCCCTAACTCTAGTTCAGGTTGTCACCTTCTTTTGCTTTAATTAATTAACATGAAAATCTTTTCTGAGTTGTCTTTCTGTTTCCATTCACAGTCCTTATTGAGCCCATGCCCATGTAATTGAAAGAATATAAGATTTAAAACCTAAATTTCACATTATCCTCACTTAAATATCCTCAGTAGCTCCTCTTTGCATAAGGTTTATGATTCACATTTTTTAACATGGCAAAGGAGGGCTTTGAAAATCGGAACTATATCAGCAACCTCATATTTCATTGTTGTCTGCTTCAACTTTTTACTTAAGTAACACTAATCTGATTTTGCGTTCCCCTATATTGCCATTTCCTCATACCCTGCTAATGCTATCTTCGTTGCCTTTGCTAGTCTCCAAACTCATTTTTTAATTCCCCCACGTTACCTAGGTGAACTGCTACTCATCCACTAGATCTCAAAACCAAGGTAATTCCTTCCAGGAAGGCTTCTTGGAGTTAGATGCCTCTTCTCTCCTTTCCATGATACCCTATTAATTACCCCACATCACACCAATCATACATTCATTTCCATCACAAGGCTGTGAGTCTACTGAGGATAGAGACAGACTCTCGAGTCTTAGTACCCAGAGCTGATACCTACATCATGGCTGCTAGATAAGGGACATCCCCCACCTCCCAATCCTTTGTTTTAGTGCCATGTCATCAATGCACTCTATTGTGAAGTTAAGTAAAAGGGATAAACCATGGGTTATTGTCCTGCCCTGATATTTCAGTGACTTGTTAGGTGTGTTTTTTATATTATGCACAAGAGGATACGTTTAAACTTTAAGATTAAACAAGTATAGTTGACCCTTGAACTGCACAGGTCAATTGAACTGTGAGGTTCTGTTGAACTGTGGTCAATTGAACTGTGCAGGTCAATTTTAAAAAGTCCTGATTAAGTGGGCCTGCTCTCCTCAATAGAGGAAAAACAGAGTCACTAATCTGAATGAGTGCTTTTGCTTCTGACATAGATTAGTGATTCAAAGCATGATGCATTCAGGCTCATTTCCATGTTAGTTGTAAGCTAGACCATAGACTCTTAAAAAACAAAATACATGGTTTTCCAAGGAAAGAATTAATCTTCATTTTCTGAAACATCCTGCAGTTTAATTTACCAAGGGTGTTTATTTTCAGTGGTGTTGGCTTTGTGGTTTTGTGATAAGAAGAATAATTGATGGCAGCTATGGATTATTCTATATGTCTGGTTAGCAGGGCAAAGGCCACTTGTGTTAGCAATGGGGAAACACTGGGAAGCGTGCCAACCTCAAGTCAGCGCGGACTATAAGCTCCATTGTTATAGGGGTTTGTCCATATTGTGCACTCCTTTATCGCTAGCACCTAGTACTCCAGCCACAGAGCAGGGGCTCAAAGGATTTGTTGATTGAATAAGGAAAGTACATACCTTGCACCTGAAGAACCTGAGAGATGTCAAACCCTTGGCTGATTCTGACTATGACCACACCAATCTCAAAATCAAATGCATCACTGAAAGTGGAAGCAAAGTGGTTAGTGAGTTAAATGGCTCTTTAATCCTCAAACTTTGGACAAATATTGAACTTGCTTCTCCGATTTAAGAGAGTTTACTTTAGAATACAACTAAGAGGTGATGACTCTCTGTTTTTAGTTTGTTCTCCTTTTAGACCTTTTAAAAATGTATTCTAGGTAAAGGTAACTAACTCACTTGCTCTGGAATCAAACTTATTCAACTATACTATCTACTAGAATTCTGCTGAAGAGCTTATGACATACTTTAAAATTTTTATTTTTCCCCTAATGTAAACAAAACAATCACAGAACTCTGTAAAATAAAAACTTTTCAGACTGCAAACACCCTTTGAAATTATCAACCAAATTTCTTCACCCATTGAGGAGGAATCTTACAACATTTCTGACATCAAGTTACCAGTTAAAAATGTCATCAGTTCCTCTAAGGGATTTTGACTTTGGACTGACATTGGAAGCAATGCTTTTTCATGGCAACCATATGCTGTTGAAGTTGGCTGCTGGGCCTTCTCTACGCCCAACCCAATGGAATTAGATTATCTATGAGGGAAAGAAAGGCTTGCTTTCTTGTATCCATAGTCTTGTCAGATATTTTTTTTTTCTGCCTGTAAATATAGGGCAAACCAATGAGTACTTCAAATGCATTTATAATTTTCTCCGTGGAGTTCCTTTGTTCATTCTCTATGGATCTGCAGCCTAGGACCCTTTCCGTTGGGTCACCCTCCCCCAGAAACAATGCAGTTTGTGAGTAAATCACTATATACAAATGAGATTTCAGTAGCTAAAGTAAACTTGAATTTTCAAAATATGATATAAAGATGTCCAATACACTATGAGTATGCAACCAAAATTCAAACCATTAAAGTGATGTTCACTTAACAAAACAGATCCATTCTAGCAAAAGTTGCCATGAATTCCTGATAAGTCTTGTTTCTAATCATCCTAGATTATAAAAAGTAGAAAATGTGTTCCACAAAAAATATTTAGATTCCGTGGTAGGCAGAATAATTTCAGACCTCCAAAGATATCCACCTTTTAATGCCTGGAGCCTGTGAATATGTTACTTCACACACAAAAAGGAGTTGGCACGTATGATAAGGTTAAGCACCTTGAGGTGGGGAGATTATCCTGGGTTACCTGGGGGTGGGGCGGGGGGTGGGCAGTGTAATCACCAGTGTCCTTGAAAGCAAAATTGGAAGGCTGAAGAGGAGGTCAGAGTAATGTGCTATGAGAAAGATTTGACCCATCAGGGGCTTTAAAGGTAGAAGCAGAGAGCCAAGAGCATGAACATCTTTTAGACCCTAGAAAAGGCAAGGCCATAAATTCTCTCCTAGAGTCCCCTGAAGGTAATGCAGCCCAGCCCACACCTGGAAGTGAGCCCAGTGAGTTAGTGGCCGCCTTTTAACTCACACAACTGTAAGCAAATACATTTGTGTTGGGCCACTAAGTTTGAGATAACTTGTTAATGAAGCCAATAAAAACTAGTACAGATTCTAATTAAAATTAAACCATACTTAAAAATATTACAGGCATTTAAAATCTTTTATTCAAAGAAAAATGGTAAAATACTTTTGTAATACTATCCTTATGGTAACAATAATACTATGCTTGTGTTAAGTCTTAAAACAAAACAAAACCAAAATGTTAAAAGAGTGATACAATGTGATATGGTTGTATGGTTATCTTTCTATATTGACACTCTTGCTCTGGTAGTAAGGTCATTGTACTTTATCAAGCCAGCTAAATTTTATGCTGGTACAAATTTGAGCCACCTTAACACTGAACTTTATTACCAACAAGATCAATTAATTTGGCATAAAAGTAGTCTCCTTGGCTTAATATTATGAGGTTTAATTATTTTGGTCCCTTTGAATTTCTAGATTGTTTGGGATGGTGTGGATGGAGATTGGAAGATAATTCCAATTTTGTAACAAATAACGGACTCTATCCTACAAATTTACATATTATAGACTCCACCTCTTTTTTGTTTCCAAAAGTGAAAATCAATTTTTTTCCTCTCCACTCCTTTTTCCCCCAAAGTTAAAGATGAAATTGTACTGGAAAATCTGGGTAACAGAGAACAGATCTAAATCCATTTCTAAGAATGTCAGGTCAGCAACTGACTGTGATTCTAAATATATCAAAATGCTGTTTGCTAAACCTGGCAAAATTCTAACCCTGATCCCCTGGTTCAGGCTGAACCTACTTAACTGAGAGCACCATCAGAAGCCAGATGGCAGAAGGTGGCATCTGGGTGTCGTGCATTTGTGGAACACAATTCAGGAGCATGCATTTCATGCATAGGTTCCCCACGTTAGGAAGACTAAGTGAATTTCTGTTTGATCAAGTAATGCACATAATTTCAGAAGATAAAAATTGTTTTCCTATGCTTCTTTTTTTAGTAGAACTAATACTAGAATACTTTTGTCATGTTGCCTAAATCTCCCCCAAATGATGAAAAATGTGGTGCTCATTCTAGCCAGGGCCAGAGGACACGGAGGCTCTGAATATATGCTTGTTTGATGGCTGAGGATTTCTTTCCTGTGTATTCTGGAATTTTTAGACCTCCCAGGGCATGTTCTTTACCCTATGGTATAAAATCAGAAGGAAATCAACCCTGGACCAAGAAAATCTTCCATTTTCAGAACTGTTGACACAAAAGATGGCTGCTGGCCAGATCTAACATTGCCTCCCTTGAGGTAAATCTGGCTAACTATTTTTAAGCCTGGAAGAAAGGGTCAATTTCCTACAATGGTCACTGAGGGCATGCTGTACCTCTGTGAAAGTGTAGCATTTGTCTTCTCTTACGCAAATGAAGGAGCCAAACCAATTAATGCTTAGGGCATATGTGCACTTCTGGAGGCAGCATAACATGTGGCCCAGAGTGTAAACTTTGAATTCCAGTTCTATCACTTATACGCTCAGTGGTTTTCTGCGAGTTACTTAATTTTTTTTAAAGATTTTATTTATTATTTTTAGAGAGAAGGGAAGGGAGAGAAGCAGAGAGGGAAAGAGACATCAATGTATGGTTGCCTTTCACCTGCCTCCAGCCACAGACCTGGCTGGAGACCTGGCTTGCAATCTGGTTATGTGCCCTGGCTGGGAATCGAACCAGCAACCTTTGGGTTTGCAGGCCGGCACCTTATCCACTGAGCCACCAGCCAGGGCATTACTTAATTTTTAATGTGCATGCCTCTACTTATAAAATGGGAACAACAGTAGCACTTACTTCAAAGTCTTCTTGGGAAAATTACATAGGAGAACTCCTGTTGAAGACATGAGCCTGCTGCCTATTCATCCTTTAACCATTATCATTATCATTATCGCCAGAGCTCTTTCAATATTTAAGTAGCAGGTGTCATGCACCACACTACTTACAATTCACTTTCTGTGCATAAACTAGCTCTGCTATATGGCCGAGGGAACGGGCATATGGGACCCTCGTCTCAACAAAGGGAGCTCTGAGGCTTTGGGCTAGTAACGACGTTACCAAGGCTCAGAAAAGACAATGACTGAATTGGGCATGCCAGTTAATCCAAGAGTCCAGCTGTTTTAAAGGAAAAATTCCTTTCTGACCTAGCTGTCCTTTGCTTTAATCTCATGGGTAGGTTTTAAGGTTGTAACTCTTGACATTTACCTTTTTCTTTGACACCCAATTTCCCCCACTGTTTCCTCTGATGTTACGATTCCTTCCAGTTCTACCATTGGCCATGTTTTTTCACTTGGGTAAAACTTTCGAAGTACCAGGGAAATGTCCTCCTTTCGGGCAATTTAATATGGTCTATCAGTGTCTGTTATGTACAGCCCTGGTTAGTGCTTTATAAACAAGAACACATCTTGAAAGCCACCACTTACTGTATGATTCCCACGTAGTTCTCAATCTCTGCTAAGGGAGCCTTCCTCCAGCTTTTTTTATAGCCAATCACCAGCGTGTTCGGTTTCATTCTTCCTAAGCCGGAGGCCTACACAGAGGAGATAAACACATAGGCAATCCTTACCATTCCAGGAAACCACCACTGCAAATGAAAAATAATGTCCAAAAGGGCATGAAGGAATGTTCTGATGATTCTGAAGATTAGATCACACTTTGGTGAGTGACCTCTATGCACATATATACCCAAGTATGAAACAGAAAGACTAGTTCTAAATCATCTCAGCCATAAGTGGATTTTAGAATGACAGAAACTTTCTAAATTAGCAGTCATTTGCATTTGTTCTGACACACTCATTAAAATGGTTCAATAATTTAAAATCAAGTGAGGGTTGGCTTAACCGTTGGCAGGCATGTTGTAACTTAGTGGTTCAAAGCTCATTTCCACCTCTTATATGCATAATGTCTTTAACAATAAAATCTGTGTTTGGAAAATTCTATTATTTTATTTATTGAATGCTAGCTGGACTATGTTTCCAGAACCTAATTTTTTTACATGACAGTATTATTAATAGTCATTTTCTATTATCAGAACTTTTGTTTCTCCATTAAATAACAGGATATGGCTTTCAGTCAATTAAATTTAATCCAGCAAAGTACTGTGTTAGGTGTTGTAGGACAAAAGTGAGGCATGTTTTGTGGCTTTAAGAAGCTTAGAATTAGGTGGAAGAAACAAGATATATACAATAATTTTAAATCAAGTGCAAATGAGGAACTCATTTAGAAGCAGAAAGGAAGAAACCTTGAATTCTGGTTGAGGATTCATGATCAAAGGTGGCATTTGCTCTGGATCTTGTAGGTTGGTTAGGTGTTGACAAATAAAGATAAGGAAAGCAGTGGGAGAACAGGAAGGACATTCTGGGACATGGGAAGAGTGAAACAAATGATCAGAACAGGAACTTTTAGAGAACAGTAGCAAATAGAGGAAGATAGGCATTCATGGTGGGTTCCTAAAATAAGCTTTGCTTCTATCACATTTTGTGTATTGATCTTAGAAATGTATAGGTAACAGCACAGCTCATTTGGCCCTCAGTAGATGTATGTCAGTAGGGATGGAGTCTTTTCCATAACTACTGAAAAGTAGCTTAATGCTGAAGGAAAACTCAGCATCCTACAATGACCTCTATTTCCATGGTTTAGCCAATTAATTCATAACAGATGAAAAGAGGCTCAATGCGGGTAATAGGACTTTTTGAGGCCGCATCTCTGCATATGCAGTTACTTCACAGCTTTTCATCAGGGGTATTAGAGACAGGGATGCATCAAAGACTCGTAATCTCCAAAATAGTACAATATCAATATTACAAAAAATCAACAGCTTTTCTTTTCTGCCTGCATAAATATCAGAGTCATGGGTGCAGTTCGGAATTTTGCCGGTGTATGGCGACTCTGAAAGCAAAATGACTCATCTGGTACGTGCAGAATCAGCGCTGTTCAACCATGATGTCAAAAATGATTAGAAAGCCAGCCTCTTGGATTATTTTAAGGAAACTCTGGCACTCTAAATTATGAAGATCAGAACAAGGGAAAGATTTTATGTACCTACTATAGAGGGGGAAGTAAAAAGAAAGAATATGTGAGAAAAGATGGGAGAACTGTGGGCTTTAGTGCTGAACCACAGAGATGATTACGTTTTATTCAACATTCTGGAAATAATTTAGGAGGATAGAGAGATTTTTCGTCCAGATCATCATGCATTTATTTAGTCTAGGGGCTGCCCTTACACCATGTGCGGAAAAAAAGAAAGAAAGAAAGATAACGAATGCCCGACTGGAGCATTTCTAGATGCAAAAATAGTTTGAAGTTTTAATAGGATCATGAATGTCGTCAACCATCAGAACAAATTTGCATTTCAATAACCACAGGGACAGAATGTATGCTGTTGGCTAAAGACAACCTCATTTTCCATTTCCAGTGTATCACTCATAGTTCATTGTAATGGAACCTCTGTGCTTTTGTGTTAGTTTTGCCCATCCCCAGGAACACCAAACGAACCCTTTAATCATCTGCATCCAGCTCTGATGCTGGAATGCCTAAGTAGTGCAGTTTGCTCTGGGAACTTCATTAACACGGAGTGCTAATTGGCTTCTGCCTCTGCACTCATTCCCTCACTGCTAGCCTTACCTGAAGGAGACTTCGGACACCATCCCTGAAACAGTCTGCCGCCACTGCAGCATAAAAGGCCTTGATTTTGTTCTTTATAAGCCAGGCCTGCTTCTTCGCCATGCCACTGTTCATCTCTTTAACACACAGCTTGCGCGGTCCCTGGATGACACAATGAAATATTGGTTAGACGCCCTGCTATTACACATTGCACTGCTGTTGTTTTCTAAAAGGCAAAAATAGCTGGCAATGCCCTACTGAGTTAAGGAATGGGGAAGAGGGAAAAATACCTCAATAAATGGGGTTCAAATAGATTCAGCTTTTTGGAGGGGACCTGTGCTACTCCCATTATTCACTGTCTACCCAGTATGTCTAGATGTCTTAATACCTGCTTAATTAACTGCCTTGTGTGGAATGACAGAAAGAGCCAATTAAGTAAAAAGAAGCAGGGAAAGTTAATTTTAATAATATACATTTTTAACATTATATATTCAGAATGTTAGGAGAATAGTAAAAATATGATTGAAAAAATTCAGAGTAAATATACAAACAACCCTTGACTCAATAGCAAGAACCACTTTAAAGATCACCAATTAGAGATAGAGCCCAATTGCAAGAAATAAACAGCCCTTTGGGTAACCAGAGCATGATGATTTGCAAATCCTGCCATGGACAACTATGCCTTGACAATCCTATTAGGCCCATCAATAACCTTTTGTGTGTGATAAGGAAGAATACCCTGGCACCACTTTTTCCTGTGCAATGTTAACATGTTCCCACTCAGATAAATCAACATTTCCCACTCACTCAAGAATTTGGTGGAACAAAGACTCACTTCCATATAGCACAAGAAGAATAGAAGAGATTAGGAGAGAAGGAGACAGGTGCTGTCAGAGCAGGTGAAGGATTTTAGAATTTTAAGATTTGAGCTCTGGAGACTCATTTTTAACTAACAATTTCATTCTTCTTTCTTCATCCTTAAAGGTCCAAGGTAGCTTTCCCTTGCATATTTCAAATCAATTCAAAAGGTATTTCTGATTATCTACTCTCTGCTGACAAGGTACAAACAAATCTATTATTTTCTTAGGAAATTATTTCAATTCATGAAGAGATTTAGAAATTTGCGGAATTGTCTTAGATTTCTTACAGTCCACCTGGAATCTTGATTAGAATGCAGTGTGTAGGTTTTTCTAATAACTCCCAGGTCATGCGGATGCTTCTGGTCACACTTGGGTTAGCAGCCTTAGGGGGTCTTCAATTTGAGAGAAGGGGCTTTGGATGCATGAAAAAGAGAGCAGGCTTTGCAGTGAGACAGACCTGATTTCAAATCTAAGTTTGGCCACTTTGGAGGTAATTGATGATATCTGAGCTTTTAGATATTATTCTGGAAATAGAGATAAAATTATTTATCCTGCAAGGTTGTTTTAAGTAGTCATGATAAGTCCCCTGGTCCAAAGTTAATTTTTTTACATTTAATGTTATTGTTGTTGTATTACATTCATGCCATTTTCTCTCCATTCCAAAGTTGATTTTTATTATCTTAGCTGAGTACTCATAACCTCTTGGAAACACCTGACTTAATTCCACACCAGAGATGAAAGAGGGCTGATCTGGGAACCACAGTGTTGGGTTGAGATCTGGCTCTGGCACTGACTGTCTTAAACACGGATATGCCACTTGTCTTCTCTTGATGTGGGTTACACATGGAAAAGAATAAGGAAATTGTCTAGGTTATCACTGCCTGCAATGACAGTCCTTATCCACATGTTATTATGGAGCACTGGAAATGTGGCTGGTCCACATAGATACATACTAGAAATGTAAAATACAAACTGAATTGTGAAGCCTTACTATGAAAAATGAAGTAAAATGTATGTCATTTATAATTTTATTTTGATTGCATTTTGCATAGATAGAGAGCAGGATGGCAGCTACGGTGGGGTATAGGGGTAGAAGGAGTCAGCAAAAAGGAGAAAGGATTCATGAACACGGACAACAGAGTAGTGACTGCAGGGTGGGAGAAGGGGATATAAGGGGACTAAATAATAATCAAAAATAATATTCTGAATATATTATTTTAAATAAAATATATTATTAAAATTAACTTACATGTTTCTTTTGACTTTTTAATATTGGCCACTAGAAAATTTTATGTTACACTTGTAGCATGCACTAACATTCTATTACACAACACTAGATGATCTTTGGGGTAACTTCTACACTATTCCATTTAAATTGGATCAGAATTTTTATGTACTTATTTTCACCATAATGTTTTCTATAATATGTGACTTTTTAAAAACAGTTTGAATGACTGACATTAAAGTTAAAAAACAAGACCCTTCAGTGAAGATGGAGAAGGGATGTAGAGAGGGTGGTTATTAAATCAGAAGATTTAGCCTAAAGAAAGATATGTCATTATGGGTGAAGTTTTGCTCTGGGGTCTAGATAGTGCATTTTGAACACTAGTCCTTCCTGGGCCTTCTAGATTCTGTCAACTTCAAAAGTAAGAAGGAATATTTTATTCACATGAGCTCAACGATAATAAAAGCCATGAAATAGAAGAGAAACCAACAGCTAGGAAAGGTATTGGACCATCAATAAATTGAGTTGCGCCACAATGACTGTGAGCCCCTGGGGAAACTGGCATTTATTTAAATAAATACAGTGTAACATATGTCTATTTGTAATACAGAAATTCAGATTAAACGTTAATTGTGACAGAGAGATTTACTTTAATGCCTAAATTTGCCATATTGAGAAGTCATAAAAATATTTCATGTAGAATCTCTCTTGGCTAAAAAATTTATAATATCCCTTTAGCTCACTTATTAATGTGAGGCAAGGCTGCAATCAAATATAGGAAGCAAAAAGCAAGCTAACAAAGAGAGAAGACACACTAGAAAATAATTATTCCATGCTCAAATATGTCATAGTCATAAAGCTAAATTTTACCACTCTGTTAATATATTACAGAGATTAGCTTACTTAGGATCCAAAATATGAGTACATAAATTAACTCAGGATTTGAACAAAGAAGCTCTAAAAATCTTAAATATATTATAACTTTGACATTTATTGAGAAACAGGTAAAGAAATGATTTAGTCTGGAGAAGTCGATGTGGAATTTCCCAAGAAATTCCAATATCATAAGGATTAAATAAAAGAATTTGGGCCAAGTGCAGTCTCCTTTCAAACTTTTATTTTTCAAAACATTGAGTCCTATTGCTCTGTTTATGCTTTTATTGCTGTTTTGTTTAGAACTGTGGGAAAGAGAGTATTTCCTTTTCCAGTTTATCCATATTTCATTTCACCATGCATCTAAAGAGGAATGAATTTTCTTCTTAGTGGATATGAAAATTGAAATTAGGAAAAGATTGAATATAGAAGAAAAATGAGAATTTTAGTTTTCCCTGGCTATCTGTCCTCCTGTACAATGAGAGGAAAGGACGGGCAGCCCCTTCAAGGTTTAAGGAATGTTAAAGAGAAAAAAACGTTGATCAAAATAAATTTGCATCTTGGTTCATGTATATGAAATGACTAGAAGAATAACAGCAAAATTTGTATACTAATTCCTTTGGAGGGGAGAAGAGTCATGGGGCTAATTGGTTCCAAAGGGGCGCTCAGCTCCATCTGTAATGGGTTCTTTCATTCAAAAAGTGAACAGAAGGATCTGTGACAAAAGTTAACAGCTGCTTATTAAGAGAAATAGAGTATAAAGCTTCTTTGAATATAAGCATATCCCTGATTTATTACATGGTAATTCAAGGAGAAAAATAAACAGCATTTTAAATCATTAGGCTAGATTCCTTAAAAAGGATCCCCAACTTTGTTGTGATGAAGGGACCCCCTTATTAGAAATCTTCAGGCTTCGTAGGATGAAGGCATGAGAGAAGGGAGAAGCTCTGATGGGAGAGTGTAAGAGTTAGTTGGATAGTTGGAGAGCTCTAGTGTGGGCTATAGTGTAATAATTACTTCCTTCATATCAGTTTCAGCAGCTCTGAGGGCTATAATGTCCTTTAAAAATGCCTTGGTTGGAGGAGATGGCAGCTGTCGCCACATGCTTCCCTCTGCCTACCAGCATCGAAATGTCAGTGAGCTCTCTGTCTTGCTCCTTGTAGTATAACCACACTGCAAGCTAGCACTTCACACACTGAAGGCCCCAGAGGGACAGAGCCAAGGCCTGCTGTGCTGGGATTAGTCCGGTGGAGCACACATCTCATTCCATTATGATCAGGCTGTTGGATACTCAAAAAGCCCAAGACCCAGTGTCTGGACCTGGTTCGTTTAAGAGTGTTTAAACATTTGGATACTAATACCTTAAAAATAAAAAATAAAAAAAAGAGTTTTTAAGGTTTCTATTGAAGGGGATATACATATTTTCTTTTGACCCTCACCTGGGAATATGTTTATTGATGAGGGAGAGACAGAATTGGGGGGGGGGGGGGAGAAAGAAAGAAAAAGAAATATTGATCTGAGAGAGAAACATTGATTGTTTGTCTCCCATTCATGCCTTGACCAGAGATTGAACTAAATATGTGCCCTGACCGGGGATTGAACCCATGATACCAACCAACTGAGCCACCCAGGTAGGGCAAAGGGGATTTATTTTTGAAATGAAAATGGCAACAATGGTATATATCAAAATAATGATAACACAAATAACACTATCAACTAAAGTTAATCCAGGATTTATTATTTGACAGAAACGCCGTTGAGCAAGCCAAAGCTTGTTTTCTACAATCCTGACAACAACCCTGAGAAAACTGAGGCAGGGGACACTCAATTATGTGCCTCAGGGACCCACAGCTAGTAGATGGCAAAACAGTGATTCAGACCTTGTGTCTCAAAAGCCCATGAGCACTAGCTTCCTAGCATTACACATTAAATTGATATTCCTTAACATCGTTGCTACTATTTAACCTTTTCTGTAAGGTTGGCGTAACCACCAACCACTGTGCTTTTAGAAACATTTTTCTAATGGTATGTTGGCTTTCCCCACATCCCACTTCCTTCTGTTTCTTTGCAAAAATGATTGAAGACTGAATGAGGAATTGAAACAGGCTGACAGCCTAGCTCTTGGAAAGTAACTGGAAAGTCATTAAGGGAAGCAGTAACTATTTTCTGTCCCCCAGAGAACCTGAGTACCTGGGAGTAAGTAAGAGTTGGGCCTTACTCAGAGATCAGCACAGTAATGGATAATGTGGCTCAATATCAGGACTATTGGATGCACAGATTTAGGTCCCTACTTCACATGAAACGATAGTCCAGAATCATATTTTTTATTATAGTTAAAACAGCAAAGGGTTAATTAAAAGCAATACTTTTTGTCTCTGTGAAAAGACCTTTTCTTCCTTGCCAATATATTAACTGTTTATACTCACAGTTCATTTCTCCTGCCCTGAAGGTATCTTACTGGTTACTAAACTAAGTTTTCTCTACGTTGCAGGAGAAGAAAAACACCCCAAACTGCTTATTTCATCAAAAACCCACTCCTATATTATATTGGCCAAAATGAAATTCACTCATCCAGGGCATCATCAAGAGGATAATATGAGAAAAGGGTGCTTGATCAGATTGTTTCAAATCCTCTGGAGTCACAGTTGGTCATTACTTAACCTGCCAATCTTATGTGGTCCGTAGGATTCCCTCCACCCCCTGCTGGATAATTGCACTGTGTTATATTGTTTGAGTTACTATCATAGAAACACTGAGAGGAAAGAGAATGTGACCAGCTGGCTTCCTATAGTGTTTAGAGTATTGTCAACTAGAAAAAGAGGCTTAAGCGCTGGTGCTGATGATGTGATAAATAAAGCATGATGGCACAGTTGACTGGCCCCAGTGTTACACAGCTTCCTGATGGCCCTACTAGTCTCCAGCAGGAGCTGGGTGTTTATGTAGTGATGCCTGATGCTAATAACACTGTCGCAGTACAAGTCTGTTAAACCTCGCACCTCGTGATGTCATATAAAGCACAACCCGGTGGTCTAGATGGACATCCTGGCTCTGTCGTGTTCTTGTCACGACCCTGTGGATTAACTTTTCCTGAATCTCACTTTTCCCATCCGTCAAGTGAGAACAAGGCTTCTTTTCCTTTCTGCCTTACTAGGCTGCTATGAAAAGCAAATAAACACTGTAGGAAAATGCTTTGATGAATGGGTATTATTATAAAAATACATGAAGTAGCTTAAAATTTTGAGTGTGTGTGTGAGAGAGAGAGAGAGAGAGAGAGAGAGAGAGAGAGTACATTATGGGAATAGAAGCTACAAGTACAGATCGACTGGTTGGGAGGACTTAGATTTACTATTTTGTTATAATTTTAATGCTTTCTCTTTAGAGATTGGTTATCAGGCAATAATTATGGTTAAATGTTTTAAAAATTAATTTATTGGTGTTGTCTTACAGTTATTCCACTTGTTTGAATTTTTAACATATACTTTGATACTTCTTGGGAAATCTACTAAGTTGTCATTAGTCTACCAGATACTTCCTGAATAAAAAGGAATTAATTCAGCTCTGAATGTTTATCTAAGACAGTAAAAACTTGGTTTAATTCCCTAGATTATCTATAAGTGTCATCATGTTTATCCAAATATTCAATCTAAATTTTATGCGCTCTCATTTAAGGCCGTTATGTCTGGTTCTCTCCGCATCAGGTAATCCGCGTAAGAGCACCCTGTGGCTTATTTCATCCTTTCAGATTTCTCTGGACAGTGATGACCCCAAACGCCCTCATTTTATTTATTTATTTCTGAGCCAATTCTCCTTTCCTGACTCCAAGGCTATCATTTGCAAATATTTATCACTTTTAGTTGGTCTCTGATGAAATCAGAAACGTGTATTTTCTGCTTATTTAAATTCAGGATCACGGGCTCTTGCTAGTTCTTGCTATATGAATCAAGGAAAAGAGCTCTTATTCCATCTGCCTTGCCAGTCTCCTATCACTGCATGTATTCCTTTGGCTCGTCTGAAATAACCCAAGGTGAACAGGGAGGGAAAAGCACTTGGCTGGGATGAAGTGGCTCTTACCACAAAGACTTCACAGCATATGCAAAGGCCACTGTTCTTGGTAAAGGCGTGAGTTATGTCCAGGAGAGCAGGTCTCGTCATGGGTCCCCCTGTTAAGACAATGCACTGGGGCCTGGAAGTGGAAAAAAGAAGATGTGAGAACCCACTGTGGTCAAGAAGCCTATGAGCTCAGAACCACCCTCACTAGAAATGGCAGGTACAACAGGCTTGGCAAAATGGAACCAACTCTCCTCTAAATACTTCTTGGATTTCTCACCAGAAGCCTTGAATCATCCTGCCTGTCCATCTTGCCATCTTTATAATCTTAGTTTAGTTAGTGATGGCAAGAATGTTAAGTAAGGAAAGGTTGTCTTGGGCTCCCCCTGCCTTTTTTCCTCTGGACACTATCCTATTCCAAATCCCAACACAGCCTGTTCTTTTCTACACAGTATTTTCCTTCATCCTTCTTGCAAAACTTGTGTTTTTAGCGCCCAATCAAAATAAGATATAACCAATAAAGAGCTTCAAGTATTACTTCTCAGAGAATTAAGTAAGCAACAATGCGTTAAGTTGAATGGAGAATAGAACCAAGAATTGAGGTTTGTGGGCATTTGGGGATATCTCTGTAAAACCATGTCGCTTTGTCACCTCTTTATCCCCCTGCAGGCAGGGTGACCCTTGGCACTATGAGGGGTTATGATTTGAGGTGGGCATAGCTCAGAGTGGAAGACAAGAAGCACTTATTTATAGGAGGTGCTGTCATGAAAATGTGGTAGCTTGTATGACAGCCTCGTCCTAGACTATATGCACAGGCCATTTGTCCCCCCTAAAGAAAAGCAACTTGTAATTTGGAAAAAGACCAGCATACCTAAGAAGCCAATTTTACCTGAAATTTTTTACGTGGTCTTCCACTGTGGTTAATTCCAGAGCATTGTCTAAAGCACTCACGTAGGAAAGAGCCTGTGTGGAGGAGCCCCAGTTCACATCTGTGATGAAAGAGGAATATGACATAAAAAGCATTGACCTTCCCTCTGTATGCGGTGAATAATCTTTATAAGCCGTTACTTTCTATGATTTTCCCTGGCTATGTCAGTAGTGACGAGCACCCAAATTAGAGAACATATAATGTATTGCCTAGAAAGAGCATTGCTCTTCTACGAACACTTTGTGAACTCTTAGAAATAAGACCTCTCTTTCCAGCTAAAGATCAGACTTGAAAGTGCCAGCTGCAGAAATCCTGCTTTGTAGAGAGGTTGAGTGATAACCACATTGCAGGAGGTAGGCTTGGGAAAATGATCAGCCCCTGAATAAATTCAAGGGCTCATTATAAATTTTTCGGCTGAAAAAAAAAAAAGATGCATTTGTGCACACAGATAGTGAGTAGCAATCTTTATATTTGGAATCGTAAAACTGAATAGCTCTGTAATTCTTACTTATGGGTATCCATGAATAGGGTCAATCATTATTAAGTATTTTAGTTTAATCTTTTAGGACCTAATATTTTTAATAAGGGAGATAAGCACTATCATGCTCTGACTTTTAAAATTGACTTTATTTTATATTTTTAAAGGTTTTACTTATTATTTTTGAGAGAGGGGAAGGGAGGGAGGCAGAGAGGGAGAGAAACATCAATGTATGGTTGCCTTTCACCTGCCTCCAGCTAAGGACCTGGCTGGAGACCTGGCCTGCAACCCTGGCATGTGCCCTGACTGGGAATAGAACCAGCAACACTTTCATTTGCAGGCCTGTCAGTGCTCAATCCACCGAGCCACACCAGCCAGGGCATATTTTACCTTTTTTGAATAAATTAATTATAGATGGACTTTCTTAATTTTAAAAAAGAAAGTCCCTAATGGGAATGTACAGATTCATTCCAGAAGGAAGACAGGGCTGTATCCCCAATCTTGTTTAGAACAGTCAAGGAAATGGTGAGGGATCATTATCCCAAGATAAAGAAGACTAAAATCAATTAAGAATTATTTGGGTATCAGGCATTTAGCAAATGTTCAGTTAATTTGTTCTTTTAAAAACACTACCAGTCAATTGTATATTTGTATGTAAAAAACAATACATGAAGCATTATTCACATTATATACAGAAATAAGTCAAAATAGGTAATAAACATAAGTTTAAAGTCTAAAGCATTAAAAGTTGTAGAAGTTTGTAACCTTAAGTTAGGGAATGATATCTTGATTGGAAGCAAAAAACCAAACCATAAAAGGAAGGAAATTGATAAACTAGACTTTATAGAAATTAAAACTGCTCTTCAAAACAAATTATAAGAAAAATAAAAAGGCAAGTCACAAACCTGTAATATTTGCAAAGCACATACTGTAAAGGATTTACACTCAGAATTTAGGAAGAACTTTTACAACTGAATAATAAAAAAGAAAAAACCTCAAAAAATAGGCAAAACAATTAAAGAGACATGACTAAACAAAATATATGAATGGCAAATAAGGTATTCAACATCATTGCTCATTGAAAATGCAAACTAAGCCACAGTAAGATACTACTTCACATCTGTTAGAATATATTAAAAAATATCAACTAAGCACTTGTCAACTAAGTGCTGACAAGGATATGGAGCAAATAGGACATTCATTTCTGGTAGGAGTGGAAATGATGCTGCTATTGTGGAAAACGGTTTGGCAGTTTCTTATAAAGTTATATCTGCATTTATTTCATAATCAGAAAATACCTAGAAAAATGAAAACATAGGTCCACATAAAGCCCTATGTGTATATGTTCACAAAAGCTTTATATACAGTCATTTCAAGATGGAAACAGCCTAATGTCCATCACTGGTGAATCCGTTAAAAAAAATTGGGACATAGTCATACAATGGAATACTAATCAACAGCAGAAAAGAATAATTGCTTATACATACAACAACATGGATGAATATAAAAGCATCATGTCAAGTGAAAGAAATCACACACAAATGCTACATGATGTGATTCCATATAATATTCTGGAAAAGGCAAGGAATGTCCTATTAGGATAAAAATCAGAAAAGTGGTTACCTGGGTTATGTTGTAGGAAAAGAGATTGACTACATATGAGTGTCAAGAAAGTTATAGTGGTGATGGAACTTTCATCTGCCTTGACTGTGGTGGTGGTTACAAGACTCTGACTTTGTCAAATGTTATAGACTACATGTAAGAGGTGAGTTGGAGCAGGTATCACTCAAGTTCATTGAGATTTCAATTACAAAATACTTAATCCAAAGTGGGAAACTGTTTGTGAGGGAAAGATCATGCAGTTTATAATGAATGCTATCACTTCAAAATGTTCTCTTTAATTAGGTATTAAATGGCAAAAGTCATCTTGACATTAGCCTGACACATCAAGAGCACTGCGACTATCTTGCTAATGGCACATAATCAAGACTTTTATATCTAAATTTTGTTGAAAAGTAAAGAAACCATGAAAGCCATATTTTTATATAACTTCAATAAGGATAGACTTATTTGAACTTCAGATGGATAGCTAAATAAATAAATAAATAAATAGGTGAGTTGACCATATGTGAACTATACTGAATGTTAAAAATACATGAACCAATAAGGATAAACAACAACCCACCCCCTCCAAGGTAGTTGCTAACTTCTCTGCTTTACTTGTGGAGTAGGGATAAGGGGAGTGTGGGGTGGTGCGATGACCTCTCAGTGCCGGACTCTGTGATCTCAGCCTCTCCCACCTGCAGTCTACCCATTGCTCTCCCTTTCTCAGCAATTCATTCATGTCACTCTCATTTTACCTATTGTTATAATTGTAATCATATTTGTTATTACATTTATTATTATGTTATATTTACCATATTATATTATTCATTGCTTATACATGGATCTGTGAACTCTCTAAGGACAGGAACTATATCTCATTTATCACTGCATCAGAAGGGGATATAATGGAAAGCTTGTGGGGTTTGGTATCATACACACTGTAGTTCAAATGTCAATGCCATTAGATTCTGACAGTTCCCCTTATAAGTGGTTTACTCTTTGAACTTCAGTTTCTTCATCAGCAAAATAGGTCTAATAATACTTAACATACAGCATTATGGTAAGGATTCAATGAGTGCATAATACATAGTAAGTGCTTAACAAAGTTAACTATTGTTTTACATTATGTTATTAATATCCACCATACAGATAACACACCTAAGGACATAGGAGCTGCTCAATAATGCTTTGTTGCATAAATGGCTAGTTACAGGCTGCTTTGTAAACCCAGTCCTACCTTACCTGGTTTCTTATAGGTCACATAGATGTAGAGAAAGAACTCAATGACGTAGGTGATGACAGCTGCCCACCAGTTGATGACAAACATGACTGCACAACACAAAACAGCTCCAAAAAGAGATACCCACATGTTGTAAATTCTATATGCAGGTCTCCATCCTGAAAGTAAAACAATAACAATGAAAAATGTATGTGCAGAAGAAAAACTTCCATACTATCACCATCACACCACTGCATGTTATTAGAATACAGGTAACATGTTTTGTCCTAACATAAAAATCAGAACTTATAGGTCAAATTTCTGTCATTAGTTTTCTGTAATCTTGGGTCCCTAGCCTATGGAGGTATAATTATACCAAATAAGGATGCCATGAAATACAGAAAAATGTGTTTCTCATAGCCCCTCCACACTTCTGCATGCTCCCTGATTATCTTCTCAAACTATGAAACATTGAGCATCTGATATCTATGCCATTAGGAGTTCAAAGGAGGCAGGAGGAATGGAAAAGTGGGGTCTTATGGGGGAGGGGTGGGAGATATTGCTCCGTGGACCAAGAAAGAGAAGGTTAAGACCATGGGCTTGCTTTCCCACGAAGAAGGCAAAGCAGCCATCAAAAGTCAGCCCATTAATGTCATCTTAGCTCCTCCTTTACCTTATAGGGATAGTGCCTGCCCTTTCAGAAATAATTGATGGGATGAGAGGGAGAAATTTGTCTGCAACATCTTCTTAAATCTGATACATTAATGTGTTTTGCATTTGCAATGAAAATACCCCACATGGTTTATATATGCAAGAAGGTTTTCCTATGTTTTATTAGTTTCCTGAAATTAAAGAAACTGGGAGACAGTATGGTCAGGATGGGGAAACTGAAGGGTACATTTGGTCTATGGGTGAAGTACATCTTATGTTCCATGTTGCCAAAACACAGCAAAACTTTTGAAGTCTGCTACAGCAAATTCCAAAGTGGCCACAAGATGGATATAGCACTTTGAGAATGTCACTGGAAATACCCTTACTTTTCTGAGTCTGGCTGCATTCATGTGAGAGAGACAGGTGGGGAAGAATCTTAATTTCTGTGTCTGTGAATCTGTGTCCCTCTCTGTGCTTTTCTATTTTCTTCTTTCTTTTTCTCACTTCCTCTCTCCCTCCTTTCTTAATCTTTCCCTTCCCATCTCTATTACTTCACCTATTTTTCTTTTTTTCTCTTTAATGATTTTATTTATTATTTTGAGAGAGATGGAAAGGGAGAGGCAGAGATGAAGAGACATCAATGTATGGTTGCCTTTCACTTGCCTCCAGCTACAGAGCTGGCTGGAGGCCTGGCTTGCAACCTGGTTATGTGCCCTGGCTGGGACTCAAACCAGCAACCTTTGGGTTCGCAGGCTGGTGCCTTATCCACTGTGCCACCAGCCAGGGCTACTTCACCCTATTTTTCAAAAATAAACATAACATGGCCTGGAGGCTCCCATTTCATGACATGTCATATTCTCTGACTAGAACTTTTCTGTTCTCTTAAGAGAAGGCAACAAAACAGAAACAGCAAGTCCTCAGTGTTTTCTGCAGCCTACTGTCCTTAGGGGCAATGAAGATTCCCCTTTTCATCTACCTTTTGTTTGATTGGCAGCAGCTTTGCCAAAGAAGGCACAATTGTGGCAGGACCTAAAAAGCAGAAATGTGTTTATATCCTTGATCAAAGTCCTCCTGGTGAAGAACTTTCTGAAGATTGATAATGACAAGTCTCTATTTTGGTGGAAAGGCATTCTATTGGCCAGTGGAAGCAAGTAAGAGGGATGACTAGCCAGGGGAAGGTTCTTTGGTGTGAGGTTTTGCTCCACTTTAAAGCACAGTCTGAGGGGGCAGGGGTGTTACCAGCGTCCCCGTGAATCTGCATTGACTACACTCAGCAGGTAATTACAGGAGCTCCTCATCCTTCTCTTCTGCACCATGGGCAGGAAACAAATTGATAGTAAGGAAGTTTCAAATATATACATTTATTCCACTTCTGTGGTCACTTTCACCCTGGAAATAAATAGTGGTGTTTTTCTACTGCTGAAATAAATGTGGTTTCTCTTGCAATGAATAATTTATTGCCACAGGAGAAAATTGACTTTATGGTTGGTCAGAAAGGCCATTGCTCAAATGATTCCCTTCCCATTTCAGAAGCCATCCCCCAGCTCACCAAAACCAAGTGGATTACACTGCCCACAAGGATATGCTTTAAACAACGAAACGAAACAGATAAACACAAATTAAGTGCTTCTCCTGACTTATTTCACTTTCCTGACACAAACTGTTGGCTTAGACTTAGGCTTATTTTGGTTTTGAGAAGTCAGCTTACCCGGAGACTTGGCATAAGAGGCGTGGAAGCAGGAGAAATTTATAAGTGCGTAGGAGGCCAGGAAAAAGTTGGAGATGATGGGAGCGATGGTGTTCAGTTCCGCTGTGAACAAAGCAGAATTGAGCATGTACCTGTAACTGATGATGCCAGGGGCTGAAACAGCTGGTGCAGCCTGGAAGCTTGACTTGATCTGGAAATTGAAAGCCTAGCTAGCATCTGTCAAAGTTTAAGAAGTTTGTGATTTTTCTTTGGGGCTGCATTCATTTTAAAACTTATCCTTAGACGGAGTTTTGTTTGTTTGTTTTTCCAAAAGAAGAAAACCTACCTATCAGAAAATAGGCAATCAAGACTTCTACCTGAAAATAAAAATTTTTTTTGTGGGACTAGACAGAGGGATAGGTGGGTAGATGACAAACTCCCCTGTAGCTCTGCCAGAGGTACCAAATCCTGTGTTCTTTATCTGCTATGCATTCCAAGGCTCTGCCAGGTGACACATTAGTTAAGTACCAGTGCACCAGAAATGTCTGTCTGGGAATCTCTTTGCATATACCCAACTTGTCCTCTTTGACTTATAGAACTCTTGTTAGCTATTTGTACTTTTCTACCTCTCTAGAGAGTTCTGTCTCTCAAAATTTGTCAAAAATACTTTACTGCGGTAGCTAATTACCCAGCGTAACTGAATTCCAGCTGAACTGTTTACTTTGTGGTAGAAGTAATAACTTAGAGATAGTTCTACTTCTCTGAGTGTCAGGTGTCTATCAACCTCAGTGGTGCAAATGCAGGTGGCAACTGGGTGTGATTCCAGAACAGGGGGGTCAGCAAAGAAGGAGGCAAAACAGCCGCCACAAAGCAGCTTGTGTTGTTCTAGGAGTGATTTTTAAGGATATTATTTAATTTATACCATTTTAAAAGTTCCGTCTATTCGATCACTTCAATGCCGTATAAAGTCTTAAAGCTTATTTACCTAGTTGAAACGTATATGCAAAATCACTTTGTTGGTATCATTTTTTAAAAAAGCTAACAACCCTTATTAGCTGTAACAAATACCTTCAACCTTGTGGAAATCTTGTGAGGATTCATGGATTACAGTCACTTCCTGGGTTCATGTGATAAGGACGAGCCCTCGTTGTTTGGCACCTCTGGGCTGAGGAAAGCTCTGCCCATGGAGTAAGAGGTTAACACAGTCCTTACCTCTCTCCTTTTACTCGAATATGCTCACCAGCAAAAGTGATGCTGCAGGGAGCTGTGAGGGGTGTATGGCCTACACGGATGCCTACACCCCTCCAAGATTACGTAGTTGCTTCTGTATTGTTTAGGAAGGAAAGGAGATGAAGTTCTAGGTTAAGTGGCTCTCAAATTTTAGTGGTTTATGAATCTCTTGAGGAACTTGTAATAATGCCGACTCCTTGTCACCAGAGATACTGGTTCTAACTCTTGGGCTGCATCTAAAAAATCTACCTGTAACAAGCCCACCGGTGGTTCAGAGTCTGACGCAGGTGGTCAACAGACCCCATTTTGAGAGCAGTCACTTCAACTTGCCTGTTCGCTGGTGGGCTAAGAGTTGCAAAGACTGGTGGCAGGTCGGGGAGACTCTGGGACTAGATAATAATGGGCAGGTTGAAGGGTGGATTCAGTTAATTTGGTTGAGTGAATTTCCAACACTCAGATTCAAAGAGAAGCTTAAAGTCTAAAGTCCACCTCAGGTCATCAAAGGCCCGTTGTGTACAAGGATTTCTCATTTCCTTCTTAGATAGACTGCAACATTCCCAAATATTGAACATGCGACAGGCAACTTTTCCAGATAAAAGGAAATCTTACGAGTATCAGAATTACTTGGCATTTGGTAAGAATACAGACTCTACGAACCAATAAGAATGAACGCCATGGCTATCACAAAAGTGAGAATGTATCCTCTCAGCGGCTCATTGTTTTTCCCGTAGCCTTTTGCAAAGAACTGCAGGGCTTTGTAGATGTTGTCCTTGCACAGAGCCTAATGGGAAAAAGGAGGAGAGTTTCATCATTTATATCTATGTATGATCATTTTCCCTGGGTGATTCAAATAAGGAGAGGTGGCAAAAGACGGAGTGATACACAGTATGAGGCACAAGTTAACACAACAGTTCATCATTCTGGATATTATTTGAATCGATCTTAACTACATGGCAGACATAGCATTTGAGCCAGATGCAAACGTTAAAGTGTTTCAGAAAACGATGGAAAATGATTGCTGGTGAGAATGAGAATTTCAGCTTAAGCCATGTTCCTTGGGAACAGCAGGAGGGGAAGCACATGCCCTTATGCGGAATCACCTGGAACACTTTGGGAGCGCTGACCAGCGAGGCCAGGGCCGAGGAGAGCGTCGCAGAAAAGATGCCGGCCGTGATGAGGGGGCCAAATCCGGACACCATGCTCATGACCTTGGGAAGAGAGGTTCAAGTGAGGAAGCTCATTCAACAGATAGTAAGAATAAACAAACAAATAAAAAGATAATTTTTATTCAAATGCTCTTTCCACTTCTGTGATTTGGAATCTCCTTTGTATGCTGACTTCTCATTAGAATCCCCTCCCCCTTTCCCCACCCATTTTATTCCTGAACAATTTAAGAGTTGTTTTTTTGTTTTTTGTTTTTAATGGAAATAGCCTCTTTGATGATTATAAAAATCATCAATGCTCACCACAGTACATTCAGAAGATACTGGAAAGAATAAAGTAAGAGAGTTCAAGTACTTTGACATTTCCTCCTCTGTCCTTTGTGAACATATGTTGCTTTCATACTGGGAAAGTCTATCTTACAGAAAGCTGTATTTTAATAAGGTTTAGGGAAGGACTCAGCTGTTTACCAGGCCTTATAAAGGCATTAGTCTTTCTTGTTCTTCTTGCACATAGAGGCGTTTCAAACCTTTGTTTTTCCTGTGCTCATTAAACATAATTTTAAACCTGAGACGTGATGAGATGCTATCCATTTAAGTCCTGTTTTGGAATAATGGCTTCAGCTGAGTTAATTTCTCTTTGTTGGTTGTTGAAATAGATGAATGGAGCCTTCACAACAAATTTGCCTCTCTCTCTGCTCACCAATCATTCAGGCGAATTAATATGTCAAGTTGTACAGTTTTCTCAACTTCTGTGTTCCTTTGCCCTTACTTACCTCCCCCTCTGCCACTCAAATGTCCCTCTTGGCCTCCTGTTCCAGGCATTCCAGGGCCACCACATCAGCTGTCCCTAAGCTGAAGCTCTTGCGTGAAGTGCATTCCAATGCTAACTAATCTCCCTGCCTCTCCTTCTCCCCTCCGTGAAACCTTGCACAATGACCGAAAGACACAGTGTTGGGTGGTGATCCTTCCCTGGTCAAGCAAGTCACACAAGTGCCTGTTCTCTCCTCACAGGAAATGCTGCCATAGTATTAGCTATGACCCAGTGGCTCTGTGATTCCATTCCCTCCCACACTGCGTGTTCCTTGTTGGATTAAAACCCATCAATAACCAATCAGTGGCAGAGTCAGAAGTTTCATTATACAGGATGTTACAGAAATAGAAACAACGGCAATAAGCATCATTGTAATTACTGCAGTTCGAACCTGGAAATTGTTCATCAGCCCATACTGACATGGCTCATGCCGACATCTTGAGAAGTCGTAGCCCAACCCGCAGGCCGCTGAGCCATTGCAGTTCATCCCGGAAATGATGGTGTCGTTCATGTTCCCCGTGGCATCTCGGACCACACAGGCCCCTGGGGAGACAACAGACACAGTGGTTTGTCATTTTTTTATATGAGGAGTTCTGTTCCTTTAGGGGTTTCTTCCAAAAACATACTCAGTTTACTTAGAGTCTGAGCAGGTCCATTGACTCCCGTTTTCACGGTTAATGCTTTCTGGGATGTGGTACCTGGAAGCTCTGATCCTCTGAAGTCTGGGAGCATACCTTGTGTCTAAAAGGCTGCCACTTCTACTGTCTTAGGGGGTTTCAGTCCTAGCTCTTGCCTGCTTCTGTGAGACACTGGGGAATTTGAAATACCTTACTTTCTGATCCCTTAAAATGCACATAAAGTGCTTTGCACATAGTAGTCAACTCAGATTTCTGTCTTAGTGCTACTGATTCAGTGTTTTTCAAGTAGGATTTATTGCCTATTTGATCAAGAGATGGCATTATTGAATTTGTGTAATTAAGAGAACCAAGCCCTTGCTTTCAAGTAACATTTCTTGCAAAATTTTTAAACAGTTGTAATTCTACTTGACATAGAATTTGAATGGTTTAAATAATAAATATAGTGTTTTGGGATAAAATATTAAGATTTCTTAAGTAATATTAATGGTCAACATTCTATCAAATGTTTGCCTCAGTTTATTCCATTTTTCATACATTAAGGTGTTTTTGTTATTTTCTATTGTAAATATTCTATGAACAACTTTGTGCATACATTTGTCCCTGTATTTTGAAGTATTTCTCTAGGCTAGATTCCCAGAAATGGAGTTATCAACTTTTTAAAGATCCTTAATATATACTTAATTACCAACATTTCTTACAAATTTTCTAACTATAGTGTCTGATATTATGCATTTAACAGGATTAATGAAATATATTACCATAAGTGTGAAAGGTATATATATATATATATACACACACACAAACTTTTCTGAACTACCTGAAAGATAAATACTATATAAACTATTGCCAACCAATAAAATTACTCATTTTGCTTTTCAAACTACAGCCCGGGTAACTTATGAGAGGTTCCTGTGATAGTTATAGGCACTAATGAAAACCCTTAATTCAAGCCATGAATTCATGTTCTTTAAATCTAGAAAAGACTTATGGTTCATAGAGTCTTCAAGTTGAAAGAGCCACTTAAAATAGTCAGGGCAGGAATTTTTTTTTAATAAAGCTCTGAGGGGTGGCCTGATTACCTGTACTCTGTCTCCAACCCAGAGACACCTGTGCTACAGTTTAATTGCATTCAAAACCCTAGGGCATCTAAAAACGGAATTAAGGCAAGGCCTTTGAAAGCTCAGTTGGTAGAGCAGAGGACTGTAATGGATGAGTCATAAAGAGGGAATTAAAACTGTTGCCTTTTGAAAAACGTCCTTCTTACACTCCACCGAAAGCTCATTGGATATGAAAACCCATCAGACCCTTTGTAAATCAGACCTTCCAGCACTGGAGACATACAACTTACCTACACAAATAGCAACTCCTATGTAGGCGACGGTGGTGATGAAAATGGCCAGCATGGTCCCTCTGGGGATGGCATCTTGGGGATCCTTTCAAATATTAATGTGGAGGTACAAGGATACAGTGTGGAATCAGAAGCAGTTCACTTAGAGTTATTTCTGTGTTTTCAAACTTTTAGGCTACTTTTCCTGAGACAAATTCTAAAATAAAAATTCAACTAATAGCAAAACGGTGGGCTTGAATTATTCTGGGATAAAGACAAAGTGCTTAGAATGAAGAAAGAAATCTGCAGAATTTTGTGCTGAACAGAAGAGATCTTTAAATGTCCAGAAGGGAGTTTTTATAGAAAAGTATACTAGTTGGTACATTCAGTGATGCCCTTTCTCTCCTTTATCTCTTGTGAATTTCATGCTGATTTATTAAACCTTAAGTTATTAGGAGAACTATCCAACCAGACCTAGCACACTGATGATATCTGTGTGTACATGTGTGTATGTATGTGTGTGTATGTGTGTTTATTTTATACTAAGCTTAAAAAATTAGTTTTGACTGAGCAAAAGAGATGATCTGCTACATTCTTCAATCTCTCAAATTTCCCATTTGGAGTCTCATTCAGAAATGACTGCAATGGGAGAGATTTAATTTCCATAAGCAGGCATAAAGAAAGAGGCAAGCTTAAGCTTATATCAAAAAATGGGCTTTTCTCTTGCCTATAAATGTATATAAATTCACTGAACTGAACCCACATCATATATAATATACCATTTAATATCCTATTTCGGGGACTAAATCATATCATAATCAATTTCAAGCAGCATAACTTCTAAATAATTGAATTCAACTTAACAGGGATTATTAAATAGATATTTTAATATATGTATCGATTATACAGGACAGTGCCTGCCATGTAGTAGGAGTCAATAAATATTGAATAAAGGAAGCACAGTCTCAGTAGGCATTAGTTCCTCAACCAGAGGACATGAGACTCATCAATACAGGTAAGCAATCAATGCTATTAAAGTATGAAGTTGTTTTTCATTTATTGGGTTTTTTTTAGCTTAAATCTGATGATCAAGTCCATCAGGAAGGCAACTTCATGATGACTGTAGACTCAACCTGACAGCTGCATCGTCAAGCAAATCTGTCCCCATACAGGAGTGAGCCATCATCCTGTGGAGTCACTCTGTGAGAATTCCTTCCTTCCCATTCTCTAAGGAATATCTCCACACATGATTTGTTTAATACAATGATTTTCAACTTTTTTTCATCTCATGGCACACATAGACTAATTACTAAAATTACTAATTTCTATGGCACTCCAACAAATATATGTATTTGCCTATCTGACAAAAATACATTTAATTTTGATTTATTCATACTGGATGGCTACTGTTGTGTTGGCTGTTGTCATTTTTTAATTTGACACTCTAAATGAAACTAGGTCAGTGCCCCTGACTAAAGAGCCAGGTATTGCATGCTTCAAAATTCCTTGCAGCACACGGGTTGAAAATTGCTGCTCTAATACATACATATGCAACCTTTCCTCTTCCTCCCAAGCTCCCAAAAGTGAATGTGGCAAGTGTGTGTAATTGAGAAGCACATAGAGGGAAGAAGAAGGCCATTGTGGCTGAAACGGGCCCCACTCAATCTTCTAATTCATGTGATGTTCCAGCATTTATTTTACTGATTAAGGATTTCTTGGGATCTAACTGAAATGTGAAGGACTGATTTAAGTGGGAAGAAAGGAAATAGGTATAAGGATTAAGAGGTATGAAGATGGAAGGTGGTCTTATACCTAAAACACAAAAATTTGGTTTGTATTTAGAACAACCTGCTACAGGTTCTGAAATTATTTAGAAATTACATGAGGGTCAAATTTGACCTGACTGCCAGTATCTTAATGGATGCTCATATGTTCACATTGTCTGGTTTGGCTACGTTTCTCCTAGACAGGGCTTAGGACTCTGACAAATGCTTAGTTTGGTAGTTTCCATCCCCACTCCAGCAGTAAACCGCAATATAACTTCCCTTCACCTTTCTTCATGAAATATCTGTTAAATGTTGTATATAAAGATTATATATTTATGTAAACAGAATACATTTTATTAGATTGCTGCTTTTGGAGTATGCCAACCATATCATAATCTTGCATCTCTGAAACTGCATCCGAACTCTCTTGATTTGACTTGGGTGCCTCCTAAAACTTCTCCCAGGCACATATTTACAGATCATCAATGAATATGTTAACAAATAGGAGGTACAGGGTGAAACTTTGTGCCAATTCTCATTGATTGCCATCTTCAGAAGAATGCTAGGTAGTAAGAAGAGGCAGCATCTTGCAAACTCCTATCATGTGTAAAAAATTGACTGTTTATTGAGTTGAACTGAATCCATTATGTTTTGATTATTTAGTGTCACTCTCAGAGAAAAATACGTACTGAAGTTTTCTTACCACTTCCCAATATGCAGTCACCTCTCAGTCCTTAACAAGCTTGACCATTCTGGCTTTTGATCATGAAGTATTACTTCTCCATGCATTCTTCTCCCTTGGCTTTCAGAACCCCTCCCTGTCTTGGGTTCTTCAGTGTCCTAGGCAGCTTTATCTCTTTCTTCATCAGGGACTCCTTTCCCACTATTAGTATTTCCCTGTGCACACACCATGGCTTCTGGTCTTGCCCCAGCTCCTCTCCAGACTCACAAGTGTAGTAGCTACGCACCCAGAAATCTCCACCCTGATGTCCTTCTGCCAGTTCAACCTCAATGACCAAATGTGAGCTTATTTTTCCTCATCTTTTACACCATGGAATTAACTCAGTTGGAACCAGCATGAAATGAAAACAATAGAATAGAACTGATGTGAAAATAATCAGAAGACATCATTTATAGTGAAGAACTGTTCTGGGAAAATTTTGTGTAAGTCCATTTGGTTGTGATATAAATGTTTTCTTACTGCAAATCATAGTAAAAGAAAACATCCTTTTTACTTCCTCTTCTAACTCCAGCAAAAGCTGACCATTTTGATCCATTTCCCCTGCCATAGCCTTAATTCAAGCCCATGTCACCTCTTGCCCAGACTTCTGTGATAGCTTCTCTTTTTTTGTGTGTGTGTGGTATTCTTCTAATTGATCTTTTTGCTTCTAGTCTCCCTACCAATTACCCCAGCCCCCTACACAACACACACACACTCTCTCCCTCTCCATCCTTCACAGTCAGCTGGCAGGCTCCCTCTGAAACATGTATCTTGACCTAACTTCCTTAGTGTCGCTAGCTAGTTTTGGGATAATATTGAAAGTCCATTGTCTATAGTTTAAAGAACCTCTTGAGTTTTATTTAATGATATAAATGAATGTATATGTTGAAAGTTAAGCTTAATTGTAAAATAACCAAAATGTTTTTAAATGGAAAGGAAAGAAAAAAAAAAAACAAAACATTTTACAACACTACTATGACCACTCACACCCTGAAAGTAATAATGGGATATCCTTTGCATTTTCTTCACATGTAAAATCAAAATCAGAGATTTATCAATACAGGTTGATAGATAAGTAAACATGTCTACTAATATACCATCCCTAACTCAAGTTGGCACTTATCCTGGGAGAAAGATATTGTAAGTTTTGTCTTTTTAGATCGTGATTTATTTTTAAAGATTTAATTCATTATTTTCAGAGAGAAGGGCAGGGAGGAAGGAAAAAAGGGAGAGAAACATCAATGTATGGTTGCCTTTCATCTGCCTCCAGCTGGGAGCCTGGCCAGAGATGTGGCTTGCAACCTGATTTTGTGCCCTGGCTGGGAATCAAACCAGCAACCTTTGGGTTCAAAGGATGGCACCAATCCACTGAGCCACACCTCCAGAGCTTTAGATAGTGATATTTTTTTAGTTCATTGCTTACTCCTAGAGTTCCCAAGACAGAAGTTCCTATGTAGATGTTTATCAATATACTGATGAAAAGATTTTACTTGTGTGCCCCATTCGGCGTGTAAAATAATTTTCATCAGCAGCATTTATCTCTGTGCCTTCTCATATTCCATTTCTCCTGTTCCAGATGTCCCTCTCCATTCTACTGATGAATCTGGATTGGGCGTTCCTCCTCTGAAAGCCTTCCCTTACTCGCCTAGGGACAGCAGGGACTGTTTCTTCTTCATCTTGCATGTGATCAGTTAGAATAACTCTGACTCTCCATTCCTGGAGGGAAGGGCTGAGTTCTTCTTTGCCTCCCCAGTGCCTGTTGTAAGTGCTGGTTGAGCTGAACTGACTAGTAAGCACTTCGTACAAAATTGTCTTTAAGGAGCCTAAGAAAAGCACAGTATTCATTCATTCAAATGTGAATTCACAGTTTGTAGAAACTTAAACCAGTGACCTGATACTTTTCCAAATCTGAAAACTGGAAGATCAATATTCACTAGTAAATTTCACTAAGCAGTGATACTACTTGAATCATTTAATTTTTCTGAGCCTCAGCCTAATCTTTTTTTTTTTTTTTGGTGCCATATCTCCACTCAGGCATTTACTGTGCCACTGTGGTTCTTGATATAAGAAATGCAAAAGCCTTTATTCATTCACTCAATAAATATTTATTACAGCTTTACTAACTCTGAGGATATGGCAATGAATGAAACCAAATGCAAAGGCTCTACTTTCACAGATTCATACTGTCCGGAAAGTATTGGCTGTGCAAACTGTTTTAATGATAGTGACATTGTTTTGATACTTTTGGGACAGATCTCGTAGTCTAGGGCAAGTACCTTTGGCTTAGGTCTCTAACACCTGTTTCTCCTCAGGTTAACCTGCTCCATCAGGGATTCTCCAGTAAAACCGTGGGAGATCCTCCCTGTTCCTACCTTTCTCCCTGCCTGACCATTCTTTTGTCTTCCCTGCCTGTAGTGCATTCTCTCACCAATAGTAGTACTTAGTCTTTGCTCTCAGTTCAGCTTGACTGTTACTGCCACGAGGATATCATCCTTTACTTAATAGTTATTTGTTCATTATTTTTATCTCACAATCCTTTGGGACAGTGCATACAGTTATACATATCTCTCTTTTTAAATATATTTTATTGATCACGCTATTACAATTGTCCCAATTTTTTTCTCCCTTTGCCCTCTTTCACCCAGTACCTTACATACTCCCTCTGGCAATCCCCCCGACCCCCACCCCTTAGTTCATGTCCATGGGTCATGCATATAACTTCTTTGTATACGTATCTCTTGATGGCTCTTGTAAATATTTCTTGCCTTCTTTGGCAGTATTATATAGGTTTATAAAGGTAAAACGTGTGTCTTCTACTGTGTATGTGTTAGATATTGTTTATTGCCTCCTAAAACTCCTCCCACCTTTTCCCTTTAACTATTAGAACCCTGTAAATTTTTATCTGGATATATGGCAACCCAGCTAGAAACTGCATTTCCTAGCCCTTTAAATTTTTGTTTGTTTGTTTGTTTGTTTAAGATTTTATTTCATTATTTTTAGAAGGAGGGGAAGGGAGAGAGACAGAGAGGGAGAGAGACATCAATGCATGGTTGCTTTTCACCTGCCTCCAGCCACAGACCTGACTGGAGACCTGGTTTGCAACCTTGTTATGTGCCCTGGCTGGGGAATCGAACCTGCGACCTTTGGGTTTGCAGGCCGGCACCTTATCCACTGTGCTACCAGCCAGGGCTAAATTTTTTAATTAAAAAAAAAAAAAATTATTGATTGATTTTAGAGAGAGAGAAACATCAACTTTTTGTTCCATTCATCTATGCATTCATTGGTTGATTCTTGTATGTGCCCATAACCTTAGCATATTGGGATGATGCTCTAATCCACTGAGCTAGCTGGCCAGGGCCTGGCCATTTTTATAACTTCTCAAAGCCTTAGATTAAATTCTGGCCAGTAGAATTTCAGTAGAAGGAATACCTTGAACATCCAGGAATTGCTTGTTCCTCTACTTCCTTATTCCCCTTCCTATGGTCTGGAATGTGATCTTGGAAATGATGGGTCATCTTTTACCTTACAGATGAGGGCAATCCCCAAGGGAATAGTAAAGCAAGGGAGGTTAATTGGGTTCCTGGGCTACCTGTTGGAGCAGGACTTTCTTATTCCACAGGGTGGCTATGAGTTCAATTTTTTAAAAAGATTTTATTATTTTTATTTTTAGAGAGAGGGGAAGAGAGAGAGGCAGAAGGGGAGAGAGACATCAATGTATGGTTGCCTGTTTTTCACCTTTCTCCAGCTACAGACCTAGTTGGAGACCTGGCTTACAATCTCATTATGTGCCCTGGCTGGGGAATCAAACCAATGACCTTTGGGTTCACAGGTTGGCACCTTATCCACTGTGCCGCCAGCCAGGGCACTGAGCTCAATTATTTTATTCACTAGGAAAACTTCTGTCTTGCTTCGGTCAGAATTACTGGTCTTTTATAAAATATTCAAACCAATGCCCTAACTAATACAATGCTCCTTATAGAACTTAACATAGAATAATACGAATGAATGTGAAGTGAATACCTATTAAATGAGTGACTGTGTCCCTGAATTTAATAACAGCATTTAGCAATAAAGTAATCTGTCCTTTTATTTTTCTTAAATGTGCCTTGCTCTTATACAGTATGTGTTTAAAAGATAAAGTGGTGGTTCTGGTATTTGCCTCACTGAACTGTATTTATTTTGTTGGAAATGTGATACACAGTCAAACTCTGTCCTTTTGATATCACTGAATAAGACTTTTTGGAAGGACAACCAGGAATAGGATAGTTTGGCATTAAAAGATACTTTTTAAATAATAAGGAAACGCTATGGAAATTTTAGCTGTGGAGAATCATGGGCACTGTGGCTCTCTACAGCTCTTTGTGCTGCCCACCAACTGCAGCACCACCTCCCCAGGACTACAAGAGCAGAGAAAACGGTGTACCTCCAAATCTCCTGAGATATTGGCGCCTGCAAGAATCCCTGTAGCTGCTGGGAAAAAAATGGCAAAAACGGAGAAGAAGCCTTCACCTTTTGTGAAGCTTGGTCCAAAGTTTTCTGCAAATATTGATGCTGCAACACAAATAAGGAGAAAATGATCATGTAGCCATGCTTCACCGAGTAGGAGATAAAATTACCTTTGGCTTCTATAGCCCTAAATGCAAATGAGTTCCCATAATCTAAACAAAACTCAAAGACATTGTTATATTTCTGATGAAACTTATGCTAATATTGTCAAGGGGCAAGATATGTATCACAAGGTTTTAGATCTCTAGAACAGAGCTCTGAAAAATCAATACATTTTGTGCCAATGGAGACACCTGAAATTCTTTGAATCTATAAGCCTGAAAAATTAGGAAATGGAGAATTCTCTCATGGTAATACAGGCATACTCACAAATATACCACACATGTACACTGCTCTACACATATACAACTACATTCTCACATGCATAAATACCTTAACACACTGCTTTTCCATGTCTTTTATTTTTAATTGCAGAAACTTATGTGGATAAACCTTACAGTTTTGCTATTAACATTCTAACCTACTTATCCCTTGAAGAGATTGAATTTGAAATCCTTATACCAAATTCTTATATATGTAGAAGAATACTATCATGAGGAGCTTTGATCATAAAATAATACTGCCTCACAGATTGTTATCAAATTATTTAAATGAAAATAATCTGGAAGAAAAACACGAATGGAAAGAAAGCAAAAAAAGGAAGAAAAGTGTGAACAAAAGAATCTGGAATAATGCAAAAATAGGGAAAGAAGATGCATAGCATCAGAAAAACAGTACAACAGGAGCTAGAAGGAGAAAAGAATTAAAAGGGCAAGGATGTTAACATGCAGAGCAAACAAGACAATCTTTACAAAGAAAAATACAAAGGGGTGATGTGATAGAAAAAGGGAATGAATACTGACAATGAGCAAATGAAGGGAAATATGTTTAAAGCCTCAACGGTGGGTTCTTGAGTAAGCTAGAGTGGAAGGTTAGGGGAGAGTAGACAGGTGAAATAGAATAGGTGAGAGAAGTCAAATGCCATGCTCAGCGATGTTACCACAGGATGTTATCCTAATCATCTCCTATAGCCTTTTATGCCTGAAAACTGGACAGTGATGCTTAAGTAGGTAATGCTATTAAAAAGGAGCAAAAAAGCTTAGACTTTGGTACTCTTGATGGTTGAACAAATAGTTGGGCTTTCTTCTCCTTCCCTACATGTGTACCCTTTTTCTACTCTTTTGACAGCAACAACAAGTTGGCTAGCACGCTAAGGTTTTCACAAATACTGTTACACCTACTATCTTACTTACTCTTTCAAAATCCCCTCAGAAAGTTACTATCCCTCACACCTTCCCAGGCAAGTCTGAAACCCAAACAGGTTAGGTGAGCCACCAGGCTGGTAAGCAGCAAGGTAGAGACTCACGCTGCTTCTCCTGAACCCAACCTCTGGCTCTTCCTTGGATCACAGGGATGGTGATGGAGGCAGGCAATGGAGGACCATTTATTGCAAAGCGACTCATTTGTCACACGTACCTTGGTAATTAAAGAAACCTTTGGACTTCTTCTCATTGTTGGATGGAATGACAGTTCCAATGAAGAAGTTTGCAATAGCAATAAGAAGAATGACCAGAAGGATCACTTGAGCCTGGAATGGCAAAGCGGAAAATAAATAAATAAAAGGCCAAGTTTAACATAATCATAAAAGTTCTGTGTCCACTGAAGAAAGATTCTGATTATTCCATTTAAGACTTTACTATCCAGATTAGGTAATGAGGACCTTTATAGATGGCATCTTACTAAGCCTTATTTGGCCTGCATATAGACATACATCTTCTGTGGAAGTATGTGATGGGGCACTTGAACTAGAGCATTCTAAGAACATTCTTTGTTCTAGGTGGTAACTTACTGCTGTGCCTTCAGGAATATAAATGGAACCCAAAGTTTTAACACTAATAGAGTTTATTTTCTTTTCAGGGAGAACACCATGGGTTCCCCCTATCCCCAGTGCTAACTGTAGGAGTATGAGAACATAGAGTGACTCACAGAATTCCCCTGACATTCAGTGCATTTGATCTCGGGCTGCCAATGTGTGCCCAGCACAAGCAGTCTGTAAGGTTGATCAGCCAGTTGTCTTTTTTTAGTTCTCCATACATGTAGAGGTGTTTACTGGCTTGGCATTTCCATGTGCTGTTCACTCTGCTAAGAAGGGACTTCTACTCTTTACAGAACTATTTCCTTCTCATCCTTTCAGTCTCAGTTACCTTCTCAGACAGGCCTTTCTTGATCACTGAAGCTAAATAACAGCTAATGTTCACCAGAGGCTATCAATGTAAAAGCTGCAGATTTAGCTTTACCAGTATTTTTTTCAGATAAGTAATACTACCAATAACCATGTGAAGTCGGTAATGTTCATTTAAAGATAAGGAAACTGAGGCACAGATGAGTCAAGCAATTTACTAAAGGCCATATGGATATAAACTAGATTCCAGTCCAGGCATTCTGACAGCAAAACTGCAGCTTTAAATTCTGCCCGTGAAACTGTATTGCCTCCCTCAGGGAACAAAGTCATTGAAAGTAGATTCCCCATGATTTTTTATCTAAGTGGCCTTGTTATCTCCTGGATTATTACTCATTACTCATATCCTCATAGACCCTGTACTCAGCTAGGGTAGAAATGGTGCCTGCCTTATTCACAACAGACTATCCAGTGCCTAGCAGAATCCCCAGCATATGTAAGCACTTTAATCCATTTTTGTTTAATGCGTGAATGCGTAATCCATTTAAGTGCCATGTGGAAATGTTTCCTATTGCCTTATGTAGGTGGAAGGCTCAGGCCATCTTTCCATTGCTGGTGACCTTTAGAAACCTAGTTACTGTATCTCCAGGCATACAAATTAATTTTCAATTGTACCAGTCACTGTACAGAGTTACAAAGCATTCAAAAAACATGCTCCCTATCATTTCAAAATTCACTCACTGTTTGACTACCATTTCAATACAAATAGTCTGTAATTCCAAGGTCTGTGTCGTCCTCTAATTTGCTGCTGAAGAACTGGATTTCAGAGAATAATAGTTCCTGCCTCTATTACCTTCTCTCAAACTTGCTTGCCATTTTTTGGGTGTTGGCACCTCCAATCACCTTGAGCGGGGTTAGCAAGGGTGTGATTGAGAGACACAGGCTTCCAGCATGTGCTGTGGCTATGGTCCTAAGGGGATCTGCGCATAAAGGTGGCACCAACCTTGGTAATTGTGTCACTACGATGAGAGCATAAAGAAGGACAAAGCACAGGTCCGATCATTCAGCACAGGAGCTGTCAGTCAAGACTGCTTGCACTCGGGCTCTGAGGGCCTGGAGTCCCACCTGTGCTAACCTGCAGCTTTCCATACCCAGTCATAACAGCAGTGCTTGCTAGATGTGGCATTCTGACTATCCCTGCAATTTGTTCAGGGCCAAATCAGCAGTTGCTGATCAATTCAGTTTGAGAAATTCACCTTCGCTTCCCATTCCATCCCAGCTACTGAGATTCCTAAAAGAATCACCACTGTGATTGAGCCTATTATCCGGATATCATTGGTTGGATCCACCATCATTGAATTACTCTCCTGGGGAAAAAAAATCACAAAAATGGTTAGAAATAGAGCTTTTTTTCTGGTATATTTTTTCCCCATCATTTAACAGTAAGATGAGGTGTTAATATACTAATGTCTGGGGCCATATAGGGTGATAGAAAAATGAAGTGCTCATAAACTTGAGAAGATAAAGAGCTTAACGTTATTTTTTTCTATGATAATAGGTCTTTGATAGCCAAGGTTAAGAGTTGGAAATTTTAGAGATTCATTCTAGTCACAGCTTTAGAAGCTATTATAGCACTAAATAAAAGTATGTGCACACACATATATCATGTTTTGTTTCAAGAGAATGACTAGTAATTTTTGTGTGTCATGGGAATCCTAGAGGAATAAAAATGAGTGGTTTCCAACGTGAATATTGGAAAATAAGTGTTATTCAATTAAAGAACAAACTACACAAAGCATATATTATAATGCATCTCTTGAAGATAGCATGCCTTTGAACTATATAACCTACTCATTTATTCATCTAAATCTTAAGTAGAGGTACTGTTACCAATTAAATTCAATGAATGCTATCACTACCACAAAGGAGACTAGAAATCAGTTCACATGTCAGCTAATTCACATTCTCGTATATACACCATCTATTATACATTTCCTAAACTAGGAAATGCCTAGTTTTCTGCAGAGAGTTATTCTAATGTTTGAACTTTCTTTCTGTTTGGAAATCTATAATCATAATAGTAATACAATAGTTTCCACCTTATTGGTGGTTTCAGTTACCCATAGTTAACCATGGCCCAAAAACATTAAATGGAAAATTTCAGAAACAAACAATCTATAAGCTGTAAATTAACTGCTATTCTAAGTAGGGTGATGAAATCTTGTGTTATCCTGCTCTGTCTCACCTAGGATATGAATCATCCCTTTATCCAGTGTGTCCATACTGTACACACTAGCTGTCTGCCTCTTATTTGGTAGCCTGCCACCTGGGTTATCAGATCAACTATCCCAACAACTTAGTGCTTATATTCAAGTAACCTGATTTTACTTAATGATTTCAAAACACAGGGCAGTGATTCTGGCAATTCGGATATGCCAGTGTCATAGAGTGCTTCCTTTAAGTTCAGAGTAAGCCCAGTACAATAAGGTGTTTTGAGAGAGACCATATTCATATAACTTTTATTATAGCATATTATTTGAATTTTTCTATTTTCTTATGAGTTATTGTAAATCTCTCACTGTGCTTAATTTATAAATTAATCTTTATCACAAATATGCATAAGAAAAACATAGTACATGTAAGGATGTAAGACTCAGTACTATCCACAGTTTTAGGTATCTACTGCAGGTCTTACCTAAAGACCTCAGTGAATCGGGTGGGACTACTGCATTGCTGCTGATAATAATACCCATTTTTTATCTGATGGTTTGTATTTAATGCAGTATTTCATCTCATCTGTACCACATTTATGAAATGTATAAAACATTATTAGCCCCTGTTAAAGATTTGGAAATCAAAGATCAGATGACCAGAGGGACTGGTCCACAATCTCTCAGCTGGTAAACATGAGAGTCAGGATTTTAAAGCAGTTCTGATGCCAAACTTAGGGCTTCTTCAACTATATCCAATTTTCACATTCTGCGGAAGAAATCTATTTCTTCTCATCTTGCCATAGTACCATAACATGACCTAGTGCCCTGAGAAAGCAAATTGAATCAAATTATCTTGCGTGGCTGAAGAAAAGAAAAGTTTTTACTTACTTTAAGAAGGTCTACCACAGTCTCAGCAAATCCCACCACATACATAGCAACAGCCACTGCATTGGCAAAAGCAAAAATCAAGCCTATCGACCCACCGAACTCCGGCCCTAAACTTCTGGAAATAAGATAGTAGGCTCCACCTGAAACAAAAATGAGTATGCTTCAGTTTGAGAAACTGCTAAGGGACTTAGCTTATATGACAAAATGATTTTGAACATCTGAGAACATTTGGTATATTAATTATTCTAATAGATTAGAATTTTCTAACAATTTTAGGAATCTTGAGCCATGTTAATGAATAGCTTAATCCTCCCTTGCACTCTGTGTATAATCTACACTAGAACTATCCTAACTCAATAAAACCCAGTCTACTGAAACCTGATTATACACAAGTGTTACAAATAAGAACACAGCAAACTGTACCAAAAAATGCTTTGTCTTTTTGGAGAGTTCAAATCAATAATGTAACTGAAGTAAAATAGTTGAAATCAATAACGTAACTGAAGGAAAACTTTATATCTGAAATTTCCAAGAACAGGCAGTCCAAGGCAAAAAATAAAGTAGGTGAAGCTTATCATTATTATTCTAACTTCCTTTCTGTTATAACTCTCTGGTACATACTTGCTGTGTGAAAAATGGTACCTGGATAGTGCTCTGTATTATCCATTCTATAAATTAAACTTCTTTTTCTTTTTTTAAAAATGTTTTTAGCTCCACAAGGCATGATTATTGCCAAATATCTATATGTGTATGAAGGTGACCAATGGGATGAAAGGTAGGGAGAACTTGGAACAATTGCTTCTCCCTTGGACCTTGAAAAGGTAGCTCTACCATATGTCCGTATATCTACGCACATGAAAGATGGAGCAGGCCTGGTTAACCGTTTAGAAGGTGCTGAAGGAGTGTCAGTAATAGCAAACATGATTAGATGCTGAGACACCTGAATAACTGGATTTATCACAGACACAGTAAATTAGTAACGTCCTATACCAAGCTAGTCTTTGTGGGACAGAATTGATAGGAAAATGACATTGAACAAACTATCTACAGCTAGTAGGGGTGGTTAGGGGGTAGAGGGATTAAGCAAAAAGGAAAAAGGACTCATGGACAGGGACAAAGTGTGGTGATTTGCTGTGGGGAGGATGGTATGACGGGACTAAATGGTAATGGGAAAAATACAATAAATATGAAATGTACAAAAACCTTAAAAGATAAAAACAAATCAAAATGATTTTTTACTGAAAAGGAATTTCCTTCTATGTAACTCCAATGGGTTAAGGGGTCAGAGTCCTCTCTAAAAATGTAACCTGTTATTTCCTTTGTCCAGATTACATTAAATAGGTTGACTAGCCAATTACTTAGGTTTGGTCAAAATGAGAGCCAGGCAGAAATTATGAGAGGAGATGTGTTATGGGTAGGATGCTGCTTTAAAGGTCTTGAGTGAGAGACCTGGGTAAGATAACCAAATAGAGACCCTGAAGAACCAAAGCAGAATGGGAAGGGAGAAAAAAGGAAATTAGGACATTGATCAACGTTACCCAATTCTTTTTCTACTTAGGCCTGCCGATTCCTGGATGATCTGAAATAAACTCTTTGTTTTGTTTGCTTTTCTTTTCTTTTTAAATCTCTCTCATGGCTGTTGGCCACTGGGAGCAGGGTGTTGGGATAAGCTCTGAGGAATGATTGGGAAGTAGCAGCAGTGTTAGTGGGGAACTGGGGAAGGCCCATGCTGAGGGGACCTGGGAGACAGACAACAGGACTTGTCTAGCACAAAAAGAAATGCCTTCTTTCTAGGCATCTGCTCATTCTCTCCTTCATAAACATGTTTACTCACTGGAAATAGGTTGAAGAAGTCTTTTCTGGAGGTCTCTTAATATTAGTTGAGAGGAATTTTGCCTTACTCCTTAAATTTTCAGTTATTTTGTATTATTTAAAAGTTTTGCCTTGGCTGGTATGGTTCATTGGACTGAACCCCATCCTACGAACCAAAGGGTTCTGGGTTTGATTCCCAGTCAGGGCACATGCCTGGGTTGTGGCCAGGTCCCCAGTTGAGGACGCTAGAGAGGCAACCACACTTGATGTTTCTCTCCCTCTTTTTCTCCCCCCTCCCATATATATCTTTTAAAAGTTTTGGGGACTAATTATCAATATACAATTTTTATTTCCAAAGTTAAACCAACTCTAGATATGATCACATAACCCAAGCTTGCAATCATAAGTAAACGAATTGGCTTACCTCCTCTTACTACTCCATTTGTGCAAATGGCAGACATAGAAATACCTGTGAGTGTTGTCACTACCACACTCAGGCCAATGATGATGACTCCAAGACCTGCAAAATCCCCCAAGAAAAGGGTTTGGTCCCAGGACTTCATGAAGTCCTCAGTACTTCAGGAGGCAGCACTCTGACTCTAGTCACAGAAGGATCAGTCTCCCCGTGAAAAACCTGAAATGTTCTAAAGAACCTCATTCCAAGACAGTCTAGGAAACACCTGAAATGTACTAAACTTTAAGATTGAAGCCATATCCAGGAATCATTTCCCAAGGAACGCCAGCAAGAAGGATGCAGACTCACCTGAAAAAGAAAGCATTTACCAGAGGAATTTGAACATCTGCAAACCAGGACCTGCAATGTGCTAGAGAGGTCTATTAAAAAGGAGACCGCAGCTGGCCAGGGTGAACCAGGACTGTACTCACAGTACCTTAAGTTTACTTCAGCATCCAGCTTATCCAAAGGTTTGGCCAGGCGTCAGGAGCACTGGGCTACTTTCTTGTTCCCATCCAAAAAGAAAAAGTACATAAAAAGTTTTTGCCTACCCGCAGCAAGTGATGAGAGCATTAGATAGCTTAGAAATTTTACCTCCGCGAACAAACCCGTTAGTTGCTATTGCAGAAGTTGACAACCCAGTTATAGAAGTTACCATGGTGGAAAGAAGAATTATGAGAACTCCAAGACCTGTCAGCAATGAAAAATAAAAGATATTATATTTTACTTTTCTGCCTTGGATTCCCTACTGCCACAAAGTATGATGCCTTTAAGTTTTTATGTCCAAGCTGTGGGCCCAATGGAGTTCCTTGGTGCTAAAGAGAAACTGGTTTGCCTGGCATACAGATCAAGTCGGAGAACTGCTCATTAGGATGAAGGATGGTTTCCAAAAGTAAATACAATCTCAGCTGCAGCCCTGGACAGGAAAAGCTGACTTACACTGGTGTCCTGGGAGCGAAACTACCCTGGCTGTGAAAAGAGAAAACATGACATCTGACCTTCTCTCTTGCTTGAAAGGAACCTGAATGAGAAAGTTGGGGGTTGACAAAGGTTAAATCCTTCATGGTTCTTCTCGAATCTCTCTTGCCTGAGGGGGTGGGGTGGGAGGAGAGACCAACTTGGATTACCTTTAAAAACACTCCAGAAAGGTCAATGGTGAACTATTTGAGCCTGCGTTGCCTTTACCTTACAAATGATCACGCGGGTCACAAGTTTAATTACCTCCTCTGACATATCCATTTGTGGCAATAGCAGAGGTGGATAAGCCAGTGATAGCAGTCACTGTCACGGCTAAGCCGATGATAATCACACCAAGACCTCAGTTGGGAGAGGAAAAATAAAGGCAATTAATTGGTGAAACAATCCATTAGGTTGTTTACATAAAAGCCAGCTAGTATAGGGTAATCACCAAAGGAACACATCTGAGTTAACAAGTTGGCTGAAAAATCACCTCAGAGTAAGTGCTCAGCTTTCCATTTTTCTGCCTGGAGCAGCACAGATCCTAGAAACTCGGGTCGAAGATGTGAGTGTGAAATTGCACACAACTAAGCCACTATGGCTGGTCAAAACTTAATGTGAATCCTATTTATGATGCCGAAGTTAAAGACACTCATAAACCTAAAAATTGGTCTACTCAATACTAAGTTGTTAATATGACTAAAGAATAAATGTTCATCTTTCCAGATAACTATCATTTTATGCACATTTGGTTGTGTAGGAGTGGGACATTACATACAATATAGCAAACTGTTCATCTGGCAGATAAGTCATGTGGAAAGAATCAAATTGAACTATGTTCTCTTACTGACTATGTGACCTCTGACAACTTACTTTCTGAATAATAAATGGCAATTAGGTGTTTGTCATTTGCTGCCTGGCCTGCTTCACTAAGCATTATACCCTCCAATTCCAATCATGCTATCACATACAGGAAACTAGTGAACAAAACAAACAGGCAAGCAGAACTGGAACAAGAGACATGGAAAAAAAAAAAAAAAGGAGCAGAATGGCAATGACCAGAGAGGAGGGAGTAAGGGAAGAAGGAGGGAGAGAAGGGGAAGGGATTAGTCCAGGAGCTAATGTGAAAAACACTTGGACATGGACAAGGAGGTGGGGATTGACTGTGGAGAGGGGATGGGATGATGGGGAAAGGGGAGAACAAGGGCGGGGGGAATGAAACAATCATAATAAAAGAATACTAAATTAATTTTTTTTAAAAAAGAAAGAAAATGGCAATAAAATGAAAAAGAATGCCTGGGTAAGTGGCCAGCATAGGGTATAGCATACAGTACATGATCAGTGGCACTGCTGTTTGACTAGGTCCATAGCAGTCATAATAACTATTGCTTATTAAAAGCCTGCTGTAACCCAAAGGGTCCCTGGTTGAATTCCCCAGCCAGGGCACATAATCAGGTTGCAAGCGAGGTCTCCAGCCAGGTCCATAGCTGGAGGCAGGTGAAAGGCAACCATACATCCATCTCTCTCTCCCTATCTGACTCTCTCCCTTACCCTTTCTCTAAAAATAATAAAATAAAATCTTCAAAAAAAATTTTTTAAAGAAAAAAAAAAGCCAACTGTGTACCCAGCTATGTGTTAGGTAACATGAAAGTGCAAGGAGCAAACACAATGGAATGAGAAAAAGCTTCCCTCAAGAACCTCATGGCACAGAAGTCAATGATTATGAAAGAGAGAGAGTGGTAAGCCAGAACTTAAAGGAAGGCAAGGGTGCCTTTAGCTAAGAATTATTATAAACTAAAGGCAATTGAGAAGTAGACACCTCCCTGTAGTTGCCTGAAAACAGGACATAAATCTGTAAAGGCATCTGACAATTCTAGACCCTTATAAGCTGGAATTGATACTGGAGGAACATGACAAACTTGACTTATCTTCCATGAGTTCCCCCATATATTTGCTTTCCTACAATTTGCCACCTTAACAACTCAGTCCTTTCCCTTTGTCTTGTCACTTCTCCAAAAATGTATCATTCTCTTAAGCTGCTGTGTAAGCCCAAGTTCTAACCACCCCTTCATTATGCATTGCTGAGTCTTCCCATGTATACTCATTGCACATGTTCGTAAAGTTATGATTGTTTCACTCTTTTTAATCTGCCTTTTGTTGGTCTAATTTACAGAGCTGTAGCCAATGAGCGTAATACAGATAGAGGGAAACCAGTTTTCTTTTGCTATGATGTCTCCCTCAATAAAGGCTGACCCAGAATTCAGGGAGAAAATGTGGGGTCACAGGCACAGAAATCACCCTGGCTCCAGCCAGAATGTTTTTGCATGGGCAAAAACATTGTGTATGATCCCCTACAGAAAATGGATGCTCCATAATTGTTGGTAGGCTCTCTTGTTCCAAGGATGATTAGAAAAGTAACCAGCCAAGAGAGGCTGTATATCTCTGGACATTCTCTGGGAGAAAGGAAAGTCTAGGGAGATTAAGGATAGAAATGGGAATGAGGTACTGGAGGTTGGCCCTTTGGATGCTTTCAGCTATATCTTGGCTCTGGCAGAAATCTCTAGACTATTTTACAGGTTAAAGTAGGGAGAGGCTAAGTGTGGGCACAACATGCAAGCTTGAACCATATTTTTCTTTGGCCCTACTCACTCTTAAAAGTTTGGTGTTGAAAGAAATAGTTGCACTAAATTCTTCCTGTCTATTGCAGGAATTCTGGGGTGAGCATCACCTCTACAACACTATGTGAGCTCAGTTCTTTGTACCCCTTGGAGTGACTTCTTATCTTTTGCACATCAGTTTGCTCTTGACTTTGTTTTCAGTTTGATACCAAATGTTTAGCTCACTCTAGCAACTGTACAGAACCACATAGTTTGCATTTCAAAGCATTAAAACAATTCTGACTTATTATTTCCCTACTCTTGCCTCTATTTTTTCAATTCTTAGTTTATCCTTTGGCATTGCATACATTTCCATAAACCATTATTAAATCCCGAAACAAATTTTATATACTTAAACAGAAAGAAATTTGCTTCTCTCTCACAAATGTAAAATCCTGTGTAAAAGGCAGTTTAGAGACCATTCAGTTTATAATTTTCTCAAAGTCCAGTCCTTTAACCACCTGCTTCCGGAAATGCCTGGGTGCTTATTAAAAATGCCCAGACCTATTGAATTTGGATCTTTCAAAGTAAATACCTGGATTCTGCAGTTTTATAACTTAATTTTTCAGGTGATTCATATGTACCCCACAGTCTGAAAAACTATTGCACTACCCTCGGCCTATTTCAATTGGCATCTGCCTACTCAGCAAGGTTCTTTAGCATTTTCTTCAAAGAATTAATTAGGAAATGATTAATCTAGCTCCCTAATTTAGAGATGAAAAAAATAAAACTCAAAATATAAATGACTTCCTTCAGATCACACCTGCTTTTCACACCCTTCTTCCCTACCTGGTAGTTATGTTTATGGGAACCCCCAAACTATGCCCAAAGGAAAAAACAAAACAAAACTACTTGTATTGTTTCTTTTCCTGTGCAAGAAAGGGAGCTTCAATGGGACCCAGGTGGTGACTTAATGAACTCATTTAACTTTAAGTTTAGAGCAAAGACCAGTAAAACTGAGTAAGAGTGGTAGTAAGTTTCTATTACTCATTCAAGTGTATTTTCAGAGAATTAAAAGGAAAAACACCCTGCCATTCAAAGGAAAGGGTAGTGCAAAACTTAACATCCATTTAGTTAAAACTCTACTCTCTTCTAAAGTAGGGTTGAATTACTTAAATAAAAGGTCCTTATTAAAACAACACTGCTCTCCGAGGGCGTAATGAACAGTTTAGCAGAAGATAGGATTCTGCCGATTTTACAGTTTTGCAATAAACATGAAACTAGATTGCCTGGGAAGAGTAATGTAAGGTCTGATTAAAGTTCAGATTATTGCTTCAAACATATGGATGTTAAATAAATTGCATTAAAAAGAATTACTCTTGCCCTCGGCTATGCTCACACCTCCAAACAAAGTAATGTTTCTTGATGATCTCAATAAGTTACTAAACTGCCCTTAAAAAACTAATTTTGCATGACACCCCGGAGCAAAAACCTGGCAATATTAAGATGCAGGTTTTCCATGGACAAGCATATACTTAGTTTGGACCCTGTGGCTGTAAGTGTTCATTTGATATGCATCATAAAGCCGGCAGCCAGCAGACCTTTGTCAGGAACCTAGCAGTTGCCAAACATGAAACATGGAGAAACTATGGGAACTGCTTCCAGGCTTTCAATTTACAGCACGGCCCTTTCTTTTACTGAGTTAGTCTTCTGATGATTCTGAATGTGTTTTGAGGAGCAAAGACAATAAATAAAGACCAAGTACCTTTTACGTGTGAATTGAGATACATTCTGGAATAGTATCTGAAAGCACATCCAAACTTCTATGTTCTTGATACTAGTGATTTATAAGGCTTCCCCCAGAGTAAATCCATAATGTATTTTCCATACATAGGGTAGAACACCATTAATTTTTATTACATTAAGTCAGTAACTTTGATAAAATTCAAATAAATTTTTAAAAACATTTTTATTAATATACTCTCAATAGAAAGATTTGCCACAGGAAATAATACTTTAAAATATTTAAAAACATTTCAAAATCACTCATAATAATTTCAACATCATCAATTTTCCATTTAGAAAAATTAGCAAGATTTATAGACATTATCTCGATCATTTTATCCATCACTTTAAGCTTCTGTCTGGCAATGCTTTGTTAATCTTTGCTTTCTTACTGCTGATACCTGAAAGTAACACAATTATTTTCTTTGGAAAATGTTCAACAATTCAGCATTTTTATTAGCCAGGTCACATTTTCACCTGTTTTCCACAAGTGATTTTACTTAGTAAAGTTTTGCCAATAAACATAAGGGGGATCCTCTGGTAAATGTCAGTATGTCCCCAAATAGGAATACTATCACTTAAAATGAATGTGTATCTATATACCTGCGCACCTAAAACTCTGCGAAATTATAGAAATATTTCCTTGAGCATTTATCTGGTTGGCGTGCTGGAAAATTCCAGTCTCCCAGGAGTTAACACTTCACCTTTCCTCTCTGACAAGCATGGTCTAAGGGGAAAAGTAAAAGAGCCCAAATGCTCTTCTGTGACCTTCAACTCCTTTTCAGCATTAACGGTGAATACAGATTGCTCATTGAGCTTGTATTTTATGTCTACAAGTAGTGTATAGGAGAGGAAAAAGTGCTCACCAATTCCAGCTTCTCCAACAATCCAGGAGAGGCGAATGAAGAGCATGACACCCCAGATATTCAGCATGCATCTTACCTGTGGATTGAAGGCGCATGGAAAAGGACATGAGAAGTGACAGTGGGACAAAACCCAGGCTTTCGTTAAGTCTGGGGTTCAGGCCTTGTTAATGTTCAGTCTACTAGGACATGGAATGGATTATGCTCATTTGTAAATACAGGAGCTTTCTCACCAGCACACCTTTCACCCATCCGAACTTCACAGCACCGGATTTATCTTCTTCTTCCTTATTTTCAGCGGGTTCATCTCCAGGCATCCCATCACCGTTAGCAATTCTGTCAGCGGAGCCTGGGGCCACTGCCACGTTCTGCATTTTCACAGGGAGCAAAAACACAGTATATGGTTGGTAAACACAGGGTCCCATAAAAATTCCCGAGCTAATCAAAACAATGGACATAAACCTTGAGATAAATAAAAATTCTAGACATTTTAATGAGATAATTAATTTTTGCCCTGGGAAGCTGAGTGATTTTAGGCACCACGACTGCAGCTGGGGTGAAGGAATTTGGGAAGTTCTGCTAGTAAGAATACTACCTTAGAGTAAATGGCCAGATTTGGATTTGTTCAGAACACAAAAGGAAAAAAAGAGAAACAGAAGGAATGCAATAAAGAGAGGAAAGTCTATCACCAGTGAAGCTTGGTAAGAAGGCCTGAAAGTTAGTCTTCCTTGTGTTACAGAGTACCTGATATCCTCACCGGGCTTCATGCCACGCATCTAAAACAGTGATGATGAAACTTCTCTGCTCACGTCAGAGTATCTTTAAAAAAGAGTCAGTGAAAGAATATAAAAGTTTTTATTTCATTTTATCTTATTTATTTCTAAGAAAAACGTTTAAAGTCATCACATGGCTATAAGAGTGCTATTTCTGTAGGGAAAATTTCTTTCAGATGTAATATGTCTTTGCCCGAAAATTGTTGGCTGTGCTATTAGTATTGCACAGAAGGAGAGAAGGCTCATGATTAGAAAGATAGGCTGAATAGAAATAAGAAGTAGTCTAAAAAAGGTGACACCTTTTATTATTTTCCCCATGGCTTAATTTTGAAAAAGGCCTTCCTCATCAGTAGGAAGTCCATGAATTCCCTGGGGCAGAAAACAGCTGTTTCTGCCAAGTTCCTAATTTTTCTTTTAGGTATGACTTCTATTAATTTCAGCTACGTCCACTTGACTTAGCCTATCTGACACCTATCTGACTCATTAATGGCTAGACTACACTTTTAATTCAGCACTTAATTACCATGATTAAAGAACAACTTTATTTTGCTTTCATATTGTAAATTGATTTAAGCCTAGAATGATGTGTTCTGACATTACTAGCTAATAGGTCTTGGATGAGGGCATTTTTTCCCTGGAAGGTGGAATTGATATGAAATAAATATTCAGTATTTACTATAAGGACGTGATTTGGGGATGATCGAAGTTCTTGCCCTTGCCATGCTCAAGGATTCTTGCTGCTCTGGGCTTCGGTGTACCTTTAGCCTACTCATTGCAAACTGGCCCTAATTCTGGCTGTTGGTGCCAGCTGACTTTTACTTCTTGTCTCCTTCCAGCATTAAAAAAAAAACTTCTCTCTATAAGTAAGGATTTCTCCCAACTTTGTTCTCCCATAAGACTTTTTTCATGATACTAATGTGACACTTGGGTAGCCAATGGAATGCAGTGCCTTGAGAGTCATTGCGTGTCAACTGAGTTGAAGGAAGATGATGATGTGGGTAACTTCTCCTCAATGCCAGCCAAAGCCTCATACAATAGGCCATGGATAGACAGTACTGACTCCATAGAGTGAACTTGAAGGCCATCTAATCTCTATCTCTTAGTAGCTATCAGTTTCTTATCTATTCTTATTTTCTATTTCTCTTCCTTCCCTATTGTGTATTTCATTTCTCACTGTTTCCTTTGAGCAGATCACATTAATAAAGGGGAAAGGAAAGGGATAAATCCCAAGCCAGATTACTTTATTATCTTACAGCAGCATTGGGGGAAAAGATAAACCACAAATTGATAGTTTAAACTTAGTTCTGAATTTCCTAAGGTATATCTTAATGAAGCCTTCTTAAGTCCCTGTTTGCACAGATAATTGAAAGCTGACACCCTATATTTACATCAATGTAAGAAATGAATAAACAAAGTCTATGGAATGGAGGTTGAACTAGCAGGGCAGAACCTAGTGATCAGCCACAAATGCAAGTTAGATGTATAATTCACAATTTTCCAATAACTACTTTTTAAAAAGTAAAAAAAAAAAAAAAAAAAAAAAATTACTAGAATACACTTGGTTCAGACGTGGATCCTTAAATTTTAAAAATATATTTAAGTTTTATAGAATAGCATATTTCTAATATTGGCAATGTAAATATTTGTTAATAGTTGTATACCCCTACTTGGAGGAAGAACCCAAATTATAGACTACCTTAATAATATATTTTACTTAATAGAATCTATATAAAAATATTATCATTTCAACATATAATTGATATAAAAATATTAATGAGATATATTACATTCTTTTTTTCATACTATATCTTTGAGCTCTGGTGTATATTTTAAACTGAGAGCACATCTCAGTTTGGACTAGCCGCATTTCAAATGCTCAATAGCTATGTGCGGCTTGTGGCTAGCATATTGGATGGCATATGTCTGTATATAGAGCCAATTACAGATGGATGAAACAGTTAAGGTTGTTCAATTAAAAATTCAACTTTTCTCTGAAAAAATTCTATACATATAAGGTGACTGAGTGGGTCAAATGTAAATGTAATTTTCATTTTCCACATCTGGAAAATCAGTGAAAGCAAAAAATTGAGAAATGTGTTAAAATGTTCATGAATGTCGAACCAATTACTTGATTAGGAGATTCATGTATTGACTTAATTTAAGGTGGCTCAGTGGATAGGCACTGGCCTGTGAACCCAAAGGTAGCTGGTTTGATTCCCCAGTCAGGGCACATAATCAGGTTGCAAGCCAGGTCTCCAGCCAGATCTCCAGCCAGGTCTCCAGCTGGAGGCAGGTGAAAGGCAACCATATATTGATGCTTCTCCCTTTTTCTTCCTCCCTCCCTGCCCTTCTCTCTGAATAATGAATAAAATCTTAAAAAAAAAAAAAAAATGTCAGTGTTCTAGTTAATCAAGATCCTGTGGCCAGATTATAAAAGTGCAAATTGCCAGTTATAAAAACAGTCGTGGGGTTATAAAGTACAACATGAGGATATAGTAATAACATTGTAACAACTATATAGGTGATCACTTTGTAAGGCATATGAATGTCTAATCACTATATCGTACACTGAAACTAATAAAATATTGCATGCTACTATAATTGGAAAATAAATTAATTTTAAAATTGTTATTTAAATATTAATATGCTTTGGGGGGAAAAAGATCCTTGGCCAGACCTACTCTTGAAAGATCCTACTCATTCATGGAGAAGGCAATTTCCTTTCCCTGGATTAATTAGGGTTCCCATGAGACAAAGCCTTAATCACTTGCTTTATAAGGGCTGTTTTGGGAATAAAACCCATGTTTTATGATTAAACTTGGACTTGAGTGTTCAGTCCAGGAAATTGTTCTGCTCTCTGATGAACTCAGAGGGTAACTGTGACCCTTAGATCTGGATGAAGAATGCCAGTTTCTGTAAAAAACATCTTACACAGTAGGCTGAAGGATGAATAGGATATTTAACATCACCCCCGAAATGAACATTTTTCTCTGGTTGATGCCCTTCTAATTACGTTTAATAGTTTATCACTAAGACATCATAATATAAAGCAAAAAGAATATCCTATAGGGCATGTCAGAGAAATAATCATATATGAAAATTAGTAAGGCAATAATGTTCTTAACTCTTCAAACATAGAATCAATGTAAGATCTCTAGCCCTCCCTTAGGTAAATTGTTCAACCTGGGAGCTTCAAAGTTTTAAATATATTTATACCTTAAAGGGGGACAAGAACCTCAAATGCATGTATTTATTCTATTGACTGTAAAGGTTTGATTGTAAACTTATAAGTACAGAATCCATTTTCATTGCTTACTCTCATGTGGGAGCTGAAACACCACTGCATCATATAAACTGGAAGGCTTGGAATCTAGTTTCAGCTCTGCAGTTAATTTGGGTGTGTCCTGTAGCAAGCTATTTAACCTTTTCTGGATACTGCAAATAAGGATAAATCCCCTGGGTTTTCTGAAAATCTTACTTTGAAGTAATTTAAGGCAAAATCATTTTTCTGTTTGCCACCTTCCTGTTGTGACATGGCAAAGGAAAGCCTGGTTTTACTTCGTAATAAATGCTTCTTTTGCAAGCCCGGAGAGCACCTTATCATCAAAGTACTGAACAAGGCTGCAGGTGGAGGGCTCGGGAGCTGGGATCCCAAACCAGTGGCAAGCAGACCCCTGGTGGCTGCATGTTCTTGGGACCAAAATCTAAATGACTAATACAAGTTGCAATATTGCGGCCCGAAAGCAGTTTTTTCCTTTACGCTTGGAATTAATTTGTTTGCTCACACTCCATTATCATAAATGATGAGTCACAACCTTTCATAAATGCATTTTAAATTGTGTAGCTTCAGGGAATGATTATCTATTTACTAAGAGTTTTTACCTGTGCATTAAGTATTCAGAGAAGGTAAAATAATGTGCCTTAGAAAGGAAAAAGGAAAAAAAAAAGAAAGCCTATTTGATAAGGAAAATCTTTGCCCTGCTAACACTGATAAGCTAGTAAAGCTTCAATCACATACAGATTAAGGGGTAAATGAAAAAATTAGCACATTTATTCTTTAAGTTCTAATTAGATGCATGTTTTCAAGTTTTTAACCTTTAATCTAGGGATAGAAGAATTTTAAGACCATTACTGAGAAGTAGCTCCATAAATATTTAGGCCTACATGATACCTTCCTCATTGTTTTAAACTTTCTTTTATTATTGAAACATTTAAACCAATGCAAGGTAGGAAGAATAATGTATCTCATGTACACATCACTCAGCTTCAACAATTACCAACACACGGTCAACATTATTCCACCTAAGCCTTTCAGACTGCTGCCACTGGGTTGTTTTAAAACTAATTCCAGGAAGGACCAGGTAATTCCTAAGGTTCATTTCAGAATTAAAAAAAAAAAAAGATTCTAGTCATATTTTATATCTTAATGATCAATATGATTATGTTTGTATATTTCTATCCCTTTGTGATAAAGGGGAGTATTTTTTAATAAAAATAACAAAACAGAAAGAAACGCATAGGTACAGAGAACAAACTGGTGATTGCCAGATGGGAGGGGGTGGAAGATGGGTGAAAAAGATTAAGGGATTAAGAAGTACAAACTGCCATTTATAAAATTGTTATGGGCATGCAATAATCATAGTACGTATAGGTAATAATATTGTAATAACTGTATGGTGATATCCTGGTGATCAACCTTTAAGATATATACATATCTAATCACTATGTTGTACACTTGAAACTAACATAATATAGTTAACTGTAAATAAAAATAAAATTAAAAAAGGAAATAAGTTTTCTTCTTATTTTAAAGGTTATTATAAACTATGCCTCTAAATCATACCAGTGGTACAATTTATAATCAGTATTTTTACTGCATCTGAAAACACATGGCTCACATACAAACTGACTTATACTTCTGATAATTTGGGCCAAAATGTAGCTATATGTAATAAACCATAATAAACCAGAATAAGAGAAAGAAATGAAATGATTCTTAAGATTTTCCAAGTATACATGAAGGGAAAGCCCACTCTACTCAGCATCTATCACTATACTATTTATAATGGGAAATTAATATTTTTTGTTTGTTTTCACAGAGTATTTTAATAGTGAGAACTCTTATATATGGCCTTGGGCACTAAAAACTCTAACAGGGATTAGAATGAGGTTTTAGTTGCAGTGTTTCACTCCTACAAATATTTAAGGGGTAGCTTCTGGTAATCACTAGCCTTCAAGGAATTTATTGTCTCAATTTTAATGTCTATTTTGTTTGCCTTGGTGATATTTCTAATATCCTCAATTTGAATGCTAAAGATCCAAGTTTGAAGTTTGAAACACTTTAGAAAAAATTACTTTGTAGAGAATGCATTTGTACATTTTGTTTGTCCTTTTACAGAAGATAAGCATTTACACATTTTATGCTTGTTAACTACATATCCTTTATTTCTACCCATAGCAATACCAATATAAATTATAAAATTATAAAATAAGATTTTAGGGAATAGTGGCCAAACCTTTTTAACTCACTTTATACAGCAGCTCTTGTAAATAAATGTCTAATAAATGCTTTTAATAATGACAATGAGAATTGAGACTTACAATTAATTCTGTAGGGAAAGCAACATCATCCCTTGACAGAGTCCCAAAATAAGGAAGGACTTTGGAAGCTCCTATGGAACCCATCATGGCTGAGGTGTGATTTTTGTGCCTGAGCTCCACCATTTTCTATAGACACAGAAGAAGCTAAGGCAAAGAACTATGGGATTGTAGGCTGAGGATGAAATAGGGTTATGAAGGTCTCTGGAGGCCCGTAGGTGGGGGTTTAACTTATTAGCCACATGACCTTTGCTTCTTGACCTTGGAAGTTTGAATTCTCTAAATCATTGTTTTCTCCTCTATGGTCCACAGGATTTTATAAAATTTTCACCATCTATAAAATAAAAATAATAGTAGGACCTAACTTGAAAAGTTGTTATAAGGATTGAAGGAGATTTGTTTAGTGTGAACATCATGCTTAATACATGAAAAACTTATTATATATTCAGGGTCACACTTAATGCTTTTATTCATACATTTATTTTAGTTGTGAACAACCTAATGACCAAAATGTGAAGTTGTTCTGCTGTTTTTGTTTTGAGTCAGTTTCTAAATAGTTGGCTTCCTTAAACAAAACTTTGCATTTTAATTTTTATAATATTTCGTGGTTTTCATAGACAATTGATGTCAATGACATCAGAATACTGACTTTGATAGAAAGGCTATATATTTTCCTAATTCTTTTGTAATTATATATTTTTCTGAAATGCTAACAACAATGATGGTCAGTAAGGCTGAAAAGAAGTTTCATGGAAAGACAGCCACAATAATTACGCTGGATACTAAAAATGGGATTAGTTTTACACAGTAAAAATACTAGATTAATTTTTGCCAGATATGTAATAATCATTACACATGTTTTGATATAGAAAGCTCTCCAAAGTATATTGTTTAGTAAAAAGAGCAAAGTGTAGGACAACATATATAATGTATATAAATGTGTGTGTGTGTGTGTCTGGAGAGACAGACAGAGAGAGAGACAGAGAGACAAAGAAAGAGAGAGAGGATTTCAGGAGGGATTTATAAAAAATCCTCAGTAATGAAGAGGATTCCATTGAAGAGAATAGCTAAGTGTTTACATTATATGAGTTATTTCATTATGTATATATATATATATTTTAAAGATTTTATTTATTATCTTTTAGAAAGAATGGAAGGGAGAAAGGCAGAGAGGGAGAGGGACATCAATGTATGGTTGCCTTTCACCTGCCTCCAGCTACAGACCTGGCTGGAGACCTGGCTTGCAACCTGGTTATGTGCCCTGGCTGGAAATCGAACCAGCGACCCCTGGGGTCGCAGGCCAGCACCTTATCCACTGTGCCACCAGCCAGGACCTTCATTATGTATGTTTTAATACTTAAATATTGTATTGGTGAGTATTTTGCTTTTTAAATAAAAAATTTTAAGATTTTATTTTATTTATTATGTTTAGAAAGAGGGGAAGGGAGACAGGCAGACAAAGAGAGAGACATCAATATATGGTTGCCTTTTACCTGCTTCCATCTACGGACCTGGCTGGAGACCTGGCTTGCAACCTGGTTATGTGCCCTGGCTGGGAATTGAGCCAGCGACCTTTGAGTTCGAAGGCTGGCACCTTATCTACTGTGCCACCAGCCAGGGCTTAAATATGGTCTAATATTTAGTGTAAATGTACTGTTCTTATGTGGCTTTTTAAAACAATATGATCATGGATACACAAAAGATCACCAATTTGTAATGTGTCAATTACTTTTAAATTAGGCAAACACTATCATTTACATTTTTTTTTTTTTTGCATAAGAAATCTGTGATATATCTTAATCTTATCATATAATGTTTGCTCTAGTTGTGATTTGAGAAACTACCATTAAAAATGTCAAGGATTACAAGGAGGCGGCAGTGTAGTTACATTACATTTCAGGACTTCACCTTTTATTTGGGGGTGTGGACAGAGAAACTTAGGGGAAAGAGTAGTAGCAAATTCACTGTCTAGGAAGAAAGGTCAAATCAAAGAAAGGAGGACTGTTAATGTTTGCAATCAAAGGATATCACAGGGTAGAACATGTAGAGAAAGACATGTCCCTACAACTTTACTGACACTACAATGGTCCTGGCTATAGAAATGTGCCCATTACAGACTCTGTGGTTGTATTTGGGTTCTGTTTCCAAATTGGCTATGTGGATACTTCTTCATGACTTATTTAAAATGAAGCACCCTAGATAATAAGGGCCAGGTTCACAAAAAGGGTAACATTGTTATATTAATTCAGAATGAGTTTTTTCAGGATATGGAGCCCAGACCTAATTTTCAATTTATTTAATTTGCCATCCTTTTGTATCTGAAAAATAAAATGATAAAAATCAAGTCTTGAGGCTCATTTTATCTTTTAAAAAGAATCTTAATCCCAAACAGCTATCACATCTGTCAAGTGTCGCTATTGCATTGCTACTGAATCAGATGGCTTTTTAACAATGTTCCTTCAGTGATTTTCTTCCCACATACATAGAATTACGGGTTACGGCTTTAGAAATTGTAAATAAACTATTCTTCTCCCTCCGGAATATCAGTCCTAAGAACAATGTGAGTCTACTTCATATCCTTATTAATTGAGTTAAAATTTTATTTTCTTTTGTTGTAAGTTGGGGAAGGGACTAAATAAGAATATTTAAATTTTGGTCACAATTTTATGAAAGATGCAGCTTTTAAAATGTGTACTGATGTAAAGTATTGTGGAATAGAATTTCAGGTCTTTTACAACAGGGTTTATGCTCATTTTACTTCCTCGGAATAAATTGAAATCTCTTTATAATGCCCTAAATTTTTTTTCTGCCCCACCCACATTTTGGAAACTCCTTATACCCTCTTCTCTCAGCCTTTTCCTCCCTCTTTCCTCTCCCTTTTTTTTTTTTTTTTTTTTTTTTTTTTTGCTTTTCTTCTATCCTCTTCCCTCAAATGAAAAAGCAAAGTGATGCCTCAGTCTGATTTCAGGAGCTTCGATTTGCCCCTTTTCGCAAACATCTCCACGGGGGCTGTCGTTGAGTTCGACATTGGCACGTTGCTAACTTCTTTCGATTATAGTATCAGACATCCCAGCTCAAGTCTACATCTTATGTCTATCAAGGACCCAGCCATGCCAGCAGAGTGTTGCCGAATAGCACAGGGAACAGTCAGGTCTGGTGGGGAACGAAGACCTTACAAAGTTCAGAGCACTGGCTCCTCCCGTCCCTCCGGTGGTAGAACCCAGAGTCAGGGACCTTAAACAGCCAAGGGGAACACGTGTTGGAAATAGGTTTCCTTGTGAAAAGAAGGATGAGCAGAAGCTAAAAGGAGATTTTTACCTTATCAATATCTTTCATGAGATCAGTATTCCTAGAATTGTCAGAGTGGATAATCACTTAATTTAAAAATTGTTGAATGCATGAATGAATTTGAAAGGGATTGTTCCAATCAATTTTTTCTTATCTCAAACCTTGGGCAAGAGTAAACTATATTTGGATATATGACAGCTAATTATTCTTCTTAGCAAGTAATTACATCCATAAAGAATGATATTCATTCCCAGCTGTGTTCCAGAAGAACAGGAAGATGAAGTGCATCAAGGTATTTTAGAGCAAGTTATGGAAGAAGAAATCTACAGAGTTTATAAATGAGTTGCTACCAGATTAGAAAGAGTGTGTGCTGCCTTATGCTTTGGGAACCTTGATTATATTCTTCAAGTAATAAGAAGTTTAGCCACATCTGCTGCTTCTGTACTTAAATTTAATTTACTTACTTTTATATGCTTAAATGCACCTCACGCAAAGCTTTGAAGAAGGGATAAAATGCTGAATCTTATAAATCTCTGCTGTCTCTTTAAAGAATGTAAAAACTACCCACGTGCATTAAAGGCTGGCACCACAGGAAGTATTAACGAGGAAGCACCAGGGATTCTTTTTTAAAAAAACATCAATGGGTGGTTGCCTCTCTCACACCTCCAGCTGGGGACCTGGCCTGAAACCTAGGCATGTGCCCAACTGGGAATCAAACTGGCAACCCTTTGGTTCACAGACCAGCGCTCAATCCACTGAGCCACACCAGCCAGGGCAATTTTTTTTTTTTTTTTTTTTTTTAATAGCTGCTTGCAGAAGCAGTAATCCTAAGGTGATACCAGTTTAGTATTCAGTTTGACATGTTTAACCAAGGTGAATAGAGTAGACTGCAATTGTAAACAAGCTACAACACATTGCCCAGCTTTCAGAGTCAATTCTCTAGTTCTCCGTCCTCCGTCAGTAAACATTTGTGAAACACTTAGGACTATTTTCTGTTTATTGGAAACTAGGGGCAGACGCGTAAGTAAGACGGATGGTTTGGAATAGACTTCTTCCTTGGACACCTGGAGATTCCTCGCGTTACTCAAGAACAGGAAGTCACCTGGAGGAGGATGGGAGGCTACCTGCTAGGCCCGTAGGCCTCCTTACCTTTGCAAGTTGCTCATGGATCTCCAGCAGGCTGGGTCGGTTGACCTTGGGCCCGCTGACACTGCCGGTGTTGCGGTAGTACTCGATCTTGGGGACGGCGTCCACCGTGTTGTGACCGAAGGTTTGTAGGTAGTATGTGTTTGTGTGAGAATCATAAGCATGAAAACTAGCATCTGTTTTCGCCGTGTCTCCATTTTGGAGGAAATTGTCATAGCACTCCTGTTTCCCAGGCCTAAAGCTGACTCTGAACCTGTTCTGGGCTTCCTCCCCGAAAGAGGTTTCCTCGTAGTGCGGAGGGTCGGTGTTATCCGCCGCCGCGCTGCTCTCGTGGCCCTCGCGGCCCTCGCTTATGACATTAACTTGAAAGCGATTGGTGTTACTGGGCACTGAGTCCAGAAACACGTTGGAAGAATTGTTCAGGGACATCTTCTGACTAGATTTCTTTTTGGACTCAGCTATTTACTTTATGGTTGTTTTAAAAAAAAAATCTATGTATTTCCTCCTCAAAAATAAGCACTAATGTGTGTACATTCGGAAGCTCCTGGCTTTTGTTTTAGAAGAACTCAGCGAGTAGATTCTTGATGTATTGTCTCCTATACAGCCTTCATATTGTTCTTTAGGGCTGTTATTGAAAAAGAAAATTAAAATTGTTCAAAGGTCTTTACGTAGGAATGGGGGTGTGAGGAAACTGTTGTTTCACAACACATACAATTTAAAAATTCATTTCATTAAAAATTGCCTGTCCAGAACCCCTAATCACCTGAGCAATTAAATCTCATAATAAATAACTGGGAAGCTGTTTCAGCAAACAGAATTTACAATGGGGTCATTAAAATGTTACCTGTGTTTGTAGTATTTGTTTGGACCCTGTGCAGTTGGATTTCATATGATTTTAGAAAATATAAAACTACCGATTTAGTACAGTAGAAGCTGATGAGAATATTCTTAGCTTCAAACACAGTTCATGGACATGTTGAAACTGCTTGTGAACTCATGAAGTGTTTAATGATTGATATCTATATGCATTAAATGGTAAGTAAAATGTTAAAATATTGAACCTTCTAAAAATATATTCTGGTTAATTTATAAAAACATCTTAATCAAGATGATGTCTCTCTAAATTAGAAGATCTTTCAGTAGCCTTCAAAATGTTTGATTTGCTCATAAATTTGTTTCACAAATGCTATTATAAAATCTTTATAGCATGTGAGTATTTAGGGCAAGCATATAAATCACAGTCCTCAATAAAGTCATATGCAATATTTAGGTGAAATAATCATGCTTCACTGATTCTCTAATGAGATGTTCCCAATCTGCACTGAGAAATTCATAATTGACTTTCAGATAAACAGACTACATAATCATTTTCAAAATCCATGGTGCAATCCCATCTTAGAGCATTCTTTTTAAAATAGCACCTTTTCATTTGCACCTTAAAATTTAACTTTTCAAAGGAAGTTCTAGAAAGATAAAAAGCTTGCCTCTCTTCTGAACTTACTGAAACTATTTATTTGAATTTAAAACATTTCAACTTCAACTCTCAAATAACCTTTCCTGGGGAAATCCCAAGTGAATCCGTTATCGCTTTAGTTTTTATGGAATATCTCACTTCTCTTTATACTCCTTGATTTCCCCACCTTTCTCCACTCTTCGGAATCTCTTTTATGACATAATATTAAGTGTAATTTTTACCCTGCCCAGAAATGTTTAACTTACCACCCGGAGCCTTCTCCTCAAAAAGTGTAACCTGCTTCAGCATCACCCAGGCATATATGGGGCACTCAGCTTTCAGTTCAGAACCTTAAGCTTCTTCCTATTGGTTAGAATCTTCCTTGAAAGAGATGACTGAGCAATGATTGGCCAGGAATAACACTGTCTGTCCTGCCCAGTCATTAGCCCTGAGGAACCTTAAGTACTACATCAACTAGTAACTAGCAGTAAACCATTAATCCTTTTAGACAGAAAGTAAAATAAATTTTCTTTAATTCATTAGGGGAGTTGTATTATTCAACAGCAATTGCCAGTAATATGCGAGCAGTGCTTTAGTTGTTTGGAACTAAATAAATTGAATCCTGTCTTCCTATTTCCCATGATTCTTAGTGACCTCCTATTGTTCAGCATGTGAAGAAAATACAATCCTCCGGAGATAATTTCTATACTTTGGAACTGTAAAATGCTATTTGAGATCATTTTATCTTGCTCACAGCACATATTACTTTGACTCTTCTCTGCATGAGAAGTGAGCAGATTGAGAGTACAATCAATGATTTATTGAAAATATTTCTACCTAATGGGAAAATGGTTTCAAGAAGAAATCAAACTGTGGATAAGCTTCCCAGTGGCACTGTTAAATGACCTTTTTGTCTCCCTTTGGGAAACATTTTTATCAAACTTGGTTTTTGAATTTTGCAGATGGAAAGGTTTGGCTCACATCTGGGACCTGGTGATTATTGAGACAGCACAAACAATTCCTCCAATCAGGTCCTGTCACAGTTCCCAATTGCGATGATTGAATGAGTCCTTGTGTTTTATAAGAAACTATCCAAGTGAGTTCCAGTTGCCTGAGCAGCATGGTTGTAGTGTGAGATAGTGGTTAGGAGCAAGTCTCTGTTGTCAGAATGCTCCATTCCCATCCAAATCCTGCCACTTTCTATCTGTGTGATCTTTGGCAAGTTCTTCAGTCCCTCTGTGCCTTAATTTTCTCATGTGTAAAATGTAGTGTGGATAATAGTTGTAGAGTCATCATAAGGATTGAGTCAATTTTGTGTTTATACTTAGCACTTGCTTTTGCTATTTTAGCAATCCTTGTAATTGGTGACTTTTACTTAGTCACACCCAAGATTCTGAAATAAATCATTGAAGACTGGAATAGCTGCTATGCCTATTAAAATAAGGGGAAATGTAGGTTGGTGAACAGATAACCAGATTGTAGAAAGGGGGTTAGAGGTACTTAAATAAAACCCCTTGTGTGCTCTTAGGTAAGTGGCATGCAAATCAGTCAGGCCAATTTGTGCTTATACTTAGCACTTGCTTTTACTATTTTAGCAATCCTTGTAATTGGTGGCTTTCACTTAGTCACACCCAAGATTCTGAAATAAATCATTAGAGACTGGTATAGGTGCTATGCCTATTAAAATAAGGGGAAATGTAAATTGGTGAACAGATAACCAGATTGTAGAAAGGGGGCTAGAGGAATTTAAATAAAACCTCTCGGGTGCTCTTAGGTAAGTGGCATGCTAATCAGTCAGGCCAGTATCCTAAGGCTATATCACATGGAGGTCTGTCCAGAAGGCATCTAGTCACGTAATATGGAAAGTAGAAACATTTGTTGAGGAAGATACAAGATATAAGAAATCTTGTACATAGGAAAATGACTCCTCAGTCCCCTTCAAAGTAGGCACCTTGAGACCTCACACAGTTCTCCTAGTGGCCATCAGTTGCCTGAATCTCATCAACAGTCTGAAATATCTTCTCTTTCAAAGGTTGATTTTAGTTTCAGGGAAGGCAGAAGTTCTAAGTGCTCAGACACCTGGTTGATTTGATGTTTCACTTAAAAATTCTGCATGATAAAGCTGCCAATCACCAGTTGCCCATAGCTACGGCCTTCTGATTCATCTGAGTAGTTTCCAAGAAGGGATGTTCAAGCTTAATGCATAATTTTATGCAGATTTGTTGCTCTACTTATTCAGTCGTTTTGAATTTGATAGCCACACAGTACACATGCTCACTAACTGGTGTCTATTGCCTCCACTGACTGGCGTAGTGAAGTCGTCATTGTTCATGATCCCTAATTCTGGTCCGCTCTGCTTGGTTGCCAGGTTACATGATATCATGCAAACTGTTCTTATTATATTAACAATGGCTGAAACTCTTCCAGACAAACACACACACACACACACACTATGGAGAGAGAGAGGATTACAAGTATGTACCTGTAACCTCCTTCTGTTCCTAAAGGCCACTGGGACAAAGCATTTATCTGTTCTACAAAAGATTCTGACTTCCCATATAGAAGGTAGTCAGGCATAGGAACTAGTTACATATCAGATTCAGCTAAGGTGGGGCTGGTTATTTAAATCAGCTGAGATGAGGATGAAACCCAAGACAAGTCCTATTCACTGGTCCTGGACAGGAGCTATGGTCTTACTTGCAGTTACTTCCGCCACCTCTAGTTTCCCTTCTTTTAACTGTTCGCCCAACACCTGCCCTCTTTCAGGAGCCTACCTATTTCTCTCTTTCCTTTTATATTTTTGGGGGAGGAGGAAAGAATGGACATTATTATATTTCATGTCCCAGATACGGTGCTGGGCAGGTTTGTTGTTGCTATATTTTTGCTTTTTTGCTTTTGTATTTTCACTCTGGTAAAATACACTTACAAAATTTATTGCTTTAACCATTTTGAAGTGTACAGTTCAGTGACATTAAATACATTCACATTGTTGTGCAACCATCACTACCATCCATCTCCATAACTTTTTATTGTCCAGAAAAGCCCCTCTATACCTATTGAACAGCAACTTCTCACCCCACCCCCATTTCCAGATTGTTTTTATGATTTTTACTACTTTAAGTGCCTCATACAAGTGGAACCATACAGTATTTTTCTTTTTGTAAGTGACTTGTTTCACTTTGCATAATGTCTTTAGGTTCATTCATGTTGTAGCATATTGTAGAATTCCCTTCCTTTTCAAGGCTGAATAATATTCCATTGTATGTGTATACTATAATCATTATCCCTTGATGGGCACTTTGGTTGCTTCCGGATTTTAGCTATTGTGAATAATGCTGCTATGTACATGGTGTCCAAATATCTCTTCAAGACCCTGTTTTAAATTGCCTGGGGTATATGCGAAGAAGTACGTATATATCCCAGGGATATTGGCAAACTCATGGTTGCCAGAGAGAGGCATGGGGACATGATTGAAAAAAGTGAAGGGAAATAAGGATGTAAACTTTTAGTTATAAAATAATGTATACAGCCAGGGAATATAGTCAATAACTTTATAATAGGTTTATATGGTGATAGATGGTTATTAGATATATACTGGTGATCATATTGTAAAGTATAGAATCACTATGTTATACACCTGAAACATATAATACTGTATAAAACTATACTTTAATAAAAAATAGAATTATCATGAGATCTACCTATTTACTTCTTAAACTTTTTTACTTTACCACAGACTGTGAATGCCTTTGAGAGTATTCAGTTTCTTTTTTTCTTGCTGACTGAGTACAGGGTAGTGTGAATTAGTTTTAGTTTTGGTCTTACATCAAGCAGACATTTAAAATCTAAGCCTTTTATCTCTAACTGTGAAATAAGTCTTTGTTCTCTATTAAAGGGATTCAGACATCCTGGAACTGGGGAGATGGTTTGTGGGATATGAATGAAATTACACCATCCATAAAGCTAACTTTGAAAGGTAAACCCAATTTAGGTATTTCAGACTGGTGGGTGAGGTATCAATCAAGGGAACATTGCCTGGAGGTTTGCTTCTCTATCTCTTCCTGTCCTTCCTGACAGGGCTCTTAGGAAAGGGTAACCAGGGGATGATCTGGCTATGATATTGGTCATCTATCTCTAGAAGGCTTAACATTTCAAGAACTCTCTATGTTGTGTCCATGCTAGAACCATTCTTTTATATCTTTTATATTGTTTTTTTGTTAAATTCTCTTTCTTCTTCTCTACCCCCAAAACATCTAAGGTGCACAATTAGCTATGAATATATCTCATAGCTGAAGGGACTTTTGATTATTTTAACCAAATCATTTTAATTTCTCTTTAGAGGAATTGAAATAATATTATGGTGAAGTTGATGAGATCTGAAAAAGCTTGTGAATGTTGAACTTTCAGAAGTAATACTCATACTTCATAACATTTTCTTGTCTTTTGGTTTGGCAACCTTTCTTTTCTTTCTGAAATAGAGATCCAGCCTTATGTTCTAGTAACCAAAATAAAGGGGCTTGGTAGGTGTCTTCCCTGGAAGATAAATGGAGCATATAGTAAGTACTTAGACATATATCTTAGTGAGTACTTAAGCCTGGGTCACAAAGAAGATGCCTAGTGTCCTGGTATATCCAACTTTCTGTATGTCCAGCTGATGTGGCTCAAAGAGGTGTTCTTGGATCAGATTACTAATTGGCTACAAGATGTTCCAGGCTGACACTCCTGTATCTACTGGGGTTTCAAGAACCTTGTTGAGGTATGGGTTTATTCCTGAAGATCCATAGCCAACACAAATGTGTTCTAAATATACTAGGAGAAAGTACCTGGGAATCTCATGGAGGCAGATGGTTTTGGGGTGCTATAGATCTGAGCAGTAATCACATATGTATTATATGTAGAAGTATGAGGATAGTGTTGGAGTATAGCAGGTTGTTTACAAACAAGGACTCTGACATTAGATTGCCCAAGTTCAGTTTCTAACACAACCACTCCCTAGTTTGGTGACCTTGGGAAACTAGTCTCTCTCAACTTCAGTTTCTCATCTGTGAAACTGAGATAATAAAATGGAAATAATAATAACTGAACTCAAAGGATCAATAAGAGTATCATATTACATAATAAATAAAAAAGCACCTAATTTAGTCATTCTGTTTTAGTATGTTTAGCAGTTCTGTGTTCTCAAGTGACATAAATATTTTTGTGTTTGTTTATCTCCTGCTAATTCTCCATTCAGTGATCAAAAAGAGTCAATTTTATAGTTCAAAAGAAATTGGAATTATATAATTCTGTCCCTTTACTTATCAAGTAAACAGATTGAAGGCTGAAAGAGATGAATAATTTACGCTAAATCAGCATTTTATAAGCGTTGAGAACCTTTATTACTATTACCAATGAGGATAATAATGATAATAAGGTATGTTTAAACAGGGTTTTATGGTTTTCAAATTCCATGCACATTCATTATGTCACTTAGTCCTCTTAGCATTCCTGCAAGACATGCAGGATGGATTTCTTAATCCTTATTTTACAGATGTGGAAAATAAGTCTTCTCTAAGTAAATTTCTAGGCCATAAAGCTTGTTCTTGGCTGGTCTAACATTATAATTCCTATCTCTGAGTTTAGGCTCCTAAACTGAAAAAGGTTTTTTTGTTTTTTTTTTAATCACATCTTAAGTTCCCATTCATCTCAGATATCCAGAATTCATAGGATGCTAGGATTCAGAGGAATATTAAAAATCCTATAGTGAGCTTCCTCACTAATGTCCACGGAGATTAGATGGCTTAACCATGTTCACGTGGCTGTAATGGTGGCAGGGCAGAAGGTGGCCTTCTTGTTTCTGGAATAGTGCTCTTTCCACCAGCACACACTGGGCACTCTTCTTTTTGTGCTGTTTATAAAAGGAGAGAAGAATGTGTTCTCAAGATTCAGCAATGTTGTCATAAATGGCAATATTTCATCTTTTCTTATGTCTGTATAATATTCCATTGTATATTGTATATGTACCATTTCATGCTCAGAGAAATAAGTCAGAAGTAGGCCAAAACCATATGATTTCCCTCATATGTGGGATATAAAACTGAAAGCAACAAATAGACAAGACAAACAAAATAAAAAGAACTCGAAGACACGGATAACAAACAGTACAGTGGTTACCGGGAGGAAAAGGGGGTGGGGGTAGTGAAGAGTAGAGGTAGTCAATGTATGGTGATGTCAAAGAAGTTTGACTTTGGGTGGTGGGAATGCAACGCAATATACAGATTATAAGTTGTATGATTGTACAGTTGAAACATAATTTTATTAACAAACGTCACCCCAATAAATTTAATTTAGAAAGGCGAAGGAGGAAGGAGCATCAGTGCGAAGCAGGTCTGGTTTGAATCTCAAGCTAGGGTAGTTTATTGCAAGAGATTCTGAAAGGAGAATAATTAGAAGGGCTGGGGCACTATGAGATGGGTCTATTTGTAGGTTTATATGTTAGTTTTGTGAAAATATTTTTTCACCTGTGAATATTTTTGACCAATGGTTATTATTTGGAAAGTCATATTCAATTTATCCTTTGGACTGAGGGTCCCTTATATTTAAGACACCAAATTTTCTAACGTTAAGTGGGCTAGAGTTGGGAATGTGGAGAGGGTGCCTTGGGATTGCAGAAGGGCAGAAGCAGAAAGGCTCTGGCACAGTTTATAAGCACAGAAAGGAAGCAGAGATTTCAGGCAGATGTTTGAGGTAAGAATAAAGGTGGTACATATGACTGGAATAATCCTTCTACTCTGTTCATTAGAAACATCAATATTGGGGACAGAGAAAAGTGAGGAAATCCAACAATGGTTTACCATTTGCACAGCATAGTGGGTAAATTAACCACACATGTTTATTGAAGTTAGTGAATGAAATGAGACTGTCTCCATGGCTCTCAAGGTGACTACAATTGTGACCACTACATATCCCAATAGCATATAGCACTAAAAGCCACACAACTGGAACTGTCATGCAAGTGCATATTCAAATGTTCCTTTGTCAAATTCTTCCACTTCATCTTCCCATGTAGAGGAAGGCATGCTACTATATGGGTCTAACAGGATTTTGAAGCATCTAATAATAAGAAGTCCTAAGAAAATACATAAAATTCCAACAAAAGCAAAGCCAGTTTTTTGCTCCAAAGTCAATGAGAAAGCTGATACTTCATTGACACTCATCTTCGCTGAAGAGTTGCCACAGTAGGTACTACTCATTATTCACTGTCACATCATTGCGGTTCTTCGGAATTCCATCTGGAGTCACCTCTTGGCCTAGATATAAAATTGAAATCAATTTAGTTTTATCTGTGTGTGGTCTTGAGCAGGTAATTGTTTTATAAAATCTGGCATTTTTCAAACCCTCTTGGCTTATTTCATAAAAGGTGTCTGAAAACATCATTAGGTATGAATCAGGATCAAATTAGCATTGGAGAAGATATTCTTCTTATGGTAATTGCCTTTGTGGCCACATAAAACCTATATATGCTAAATATAAAATCAAGTATGAAGGTAAATATTCAAGTAATTAACTCTGAAAGCTTTTAATCAAAAGCATTGTGAAGTGGTTAAGCCACTGCTTATTTGACACAAATTATCACCTAATTTGGCATGTGTAGCTACTAATATAAAGAATTACGTGAGCTGGTCAAGTTCTCTCAAGTCCACATTTCAAGGTCTACCTCCAGTGCCATCTTGTTTGATATAGATTCTGATTTTTTTTTCAATTTATTATTTTTAGAGATAGGGGAAGGGAGAGAGGCAGAGAAGGAGAGAGACATCAATGTATGGTTGCCTTTCACCTGCCTCCAGCTACAGGTCTGGCTGGAGACTTGGCTTGCAACCTGGTTATGTGCCTTGGCTGGGGAATCGAACCAGTGAACTTTGAGTTCGCAGGCCAGCACCTTATCCACTGTGCTACCAGCCAGGGTCCAGATTATGATCCTTTTAATGTCTTCTCTCTTTTTGCTCCCTAGGTTTTAGACTTATATCTATGTATTTTTCTACTACTATTCCATGCACTAAGTCTCAGTTTGATAAAGAGAGAAACTTAAAATTTTAAACTTTTGTTTATAAGTGCAGTACTCAATACAGCAGCTTGCAAGTAACAAGGAACAGTTGCTGTGGACCATTAGCCATTTTTCCACCATCTCCATTAGCTTTCAGAACACCCTAATGTGCACAAAATCCAAATTAAACACCATGCTTTCTATGGAAATGCAGCTTCAAGGCAAGTTCCTAAATCCACCCTCGACCCAATTCCCATTCCTAATCAGTTACTACATCGAGATTCTAAAAGTACAGTAACAGTGTTGGGCAAGTGTATGTCAAATTGAAGCAAAAAATTTTTCCTATTTGATGTCTTAATTTTAATAAGTCAATTATAGTTTGAATCAGTTAATTAAATCAATGGCTACTAGTCCACAACTACCCTCTTGAGAGAACTGTTACCAAATAACTTGTCATCCAATAACTGAGAGATATAGTTAGTCTTTTCATTTTTGCTTGCTGTCATTTTGAAGTTTGGTTCTGCTTTTGGTTGTTGCTTCTTCTGATAATTTTTAAGACCTATGTTTATTAAAATGACTGACTCTTCAGGTTTTTTGTTTTTTTTTTTTTTGTTTTTTTTTTTGATGGGAGGTAAGGAACAGAGAAAGGAAGTAATTAATAAGAACAGCCTTGTAGCATTCAAAATTATTTGCCAATTAATACACCAGTTAATACCAAACAACATTTTATTTCATACAGGCTTGGATTATGATACTTTCTGGAGTCTGCTGGTTATTTGACTTTTTTGCTTAATAAAAGGAAAAATATTGTTTCAATCCCTCTGCTGAATTTCTTTCATCAAATCATTTTATGTTAATAATAAGTTTGGTATGGTGAATATACTTTATAAAATATTAGAATCACTTTGAGTGGCTTAGAATGATTTTTCTGAAGATTGATTTCTTGTTGGGCAATCTATTACATAGAAGGCATAGGAGATGGTACTGAATATCTAATGATCTTGAGACTTGAACTATTTTTCTGTCCTAATCTCTAATTTTATTGCTTTTGTGAATTGAAGATATTTTGTTGAGATCCATGCATGTTCTGGTTCATTTGTTTAATGGGTGGAAAAACTGAAAAGCAGGATGTGTCTACTTGGAGATGCTGGACCAAATATTTGTTATGTAACTGACTAATTCAGCCAAGTAACTTGTTTGAATGATTTTTTTCATTAAATCCATGATCTTTCTAGGCTATACCACTGGAATATTTCAGGGGACATCTGGGTAAGAGGAGGCAGTAAGCTTGCTCTTCTGGTGAACACTGTAGTGTGCCCAGCAGACTCCCTTTATTGAGTGACTTACTGCCCAGTAGCTGGGAGTACTGCCAGCAGCTGGTCTTCAGCTGTTAGCCCCTTTCACAGATGACCTCAGTAGCAGTGATTAATCCACATGACTGTTTTCCTTTTCTTTCTTTTGAAGATGTTATTTGTTATTTGTAGTGAAAGGGGAAGGGAGAGAGGCAGAGAGGGAGAGAGACATCAATGTATGGTTGCCTTTCACCTGCCTCCAGCTACAGACCTGGCTGGAGACCTGGCTTGCAACCTGGTTATGTGCCCTTGCTGGGGAATCAAACCAGTGACCTTTGGGTTCGCAGGCCAGTGCCTTATCCTCTGTGCCACCAACCAGGGCTTATTAAAATTTACTAACTGACCAAACAAATAAATGGATAAAAATGGTGTTTTCTAGCTATAGCCATAAAATACAACTAATTTGTCACTATTAAATTGAAACAAGGTATCTTCCTACGAATAGGTAGTTACAAAATAATCATGGAAATGTAAAGTACAACATAGGAAATATACTTAATAATATTGTCATAACTATTTATGGTACCAGGTGGGTAACTGAAAATATTAGGGGGAACACTTTATAAAATATATGATTGTCTGATCACTATGCTGCACACTTGAAACTAATACAAAATATTAATAATATTGAATGTGAAGAGTAATTGAAAAAAACAAGGTATCTTCCTAGTTAGAAATGCAAACACCCTTATATTTTATATTATAATTTATCTAACATATATGTCAGATAATTCTTTGTTCTTAGAGTTTTAGACAATCTATAAATTGAGTTACTTTTCATTTTCAATGGAAAAATAACTACTTAAGTCATGGCCACAGTTCTTGGCATATTGTAAGTACTCAATAAATATTTAAATTAAATTGAATTAACTTTATTGAAAAATATGATATTTGACAAATAAAGTTTTGGTTTTGAAATATCCTATTTTAAATACCCGGAATGTGAAAATATATTTATACCCAGAATGTGAAAATAAAAAGAACAAGAAAACTTTTATTTGATTTTTTAAAAATTAGAAAGATACCATGTAGAAATATCTATGAAGTTGCTACTATTATGTTCTAGTAGACATGGACCTCTCTACTGAAGGAGATTCCAACTTGTAAGAGAGCAGATCTATGCACAGACAAGAATGAAACAGTGTAGGCTTCTACAAAGGAAACAAACCTGTATTTAACATAGGCTTTGTACCGAACACTGCTTTACATTTTAATCTCTATAATAACAATACAGAGTTGATATTACCTTCAACATCTTGATGAAAAAAAGAGATTCAAAGAGGATGAACAAGCTTAGAAGAAAAAGATATCTCATCCATTTAGGGATCAAGAAAGTTCTTGTAAAAATTTATATTTGAACTGGGTCTTGAAACACAGAAGATAAAGATATATATAGAAGTAAAGAACATGACAATAAATATGAACGCAGAAAGAGTTCTGGGCTTGTTCAGAGGACAGTGAACAATTTTGCCCGAGCAAAAGAGAATAATAGAAACAAACCATTGGAAAGGTTGGTTTAAGCCAAGATGCAAAGTATCTTAACTGTCTGGCTGAGTTTGAAATTTATTTGCCTAAAGGCTGAGTGGTTTGATGACGCAACTGAAGTAGACATAGATTTCAGGAAGGAAGCATCATGGAAAAGAAATGGTCCAGATGAGAAGCAATGAGGGCCTGGACTACGAAGTAAATTTGTGGAAGATGGTATGGGTTTGAAAGATACTTAAAAAGATATGAAGAATAGGAATCAGCAACTAACATAGTGGGCCATGAAGAGAGAAACATCAAGGATGACTCCACTCTATTAAGCCTGGACAAGTAAAGACAGTGCTTTTGTTAACCAAAATAAAGTAAAAATGAGCAAAGTGTAAATTTAGAAAGAAAATGAAGTGTTCTGTTCTGGACTTAGTGAATTAGGGGATCATAGTAGACAGTTTAATAGGAAGTTTTAAATAAATTAATCCAGATCATTTTGTTGAGCATAAAAATGCCAGTGGGGAGAATGTCTTAAGGGCATTATTGTCAAATAAAGTTAGGGTAGAAGAAGATATCCCAGATAGGGAGTCCTATACATAGAAGCATCGAAATTTTGTAGGTCAAAATGTAAAAGATGGGAAGAATTGCTAAGTTTTGACTAGGAAAGAAAGATTAAGGAAGATGATAGTTGAATTCAAAAATTTGAATTGTGATCCTGTAGGAAGTCAGATCTACTTGTTATGAGTTGATCCAGAAGGCAATTTTGTTATAATTTCATTAAGGTTCTATTTGCAGGTACTAGAAAAGAGCGAAGATGAAAGAAGCCTAGAAATGAGCCTTATTGAGTGTTTCTTTTACAAGGAGAAAATCAGATCTGCTTGTGGAGCTATGTAAGAAATCATTAGAGACATGAGTAAATCCATATTAGGCAGTACACCTGGAACAAAAGAGATTAAGAGTGCCCAAAAGGTGTGGGTAAACAGTGTCAGAGTCTTCAGTGGTAATTCGAACTAAACACTGAAAGATAAGGCATTTCCATTTGGAATTTTTTCATCATTTGAAAATGTCAGTTGAAAGTTCAGGAGAGACCCTAAATTGAAAAGAGTTTAGGAGTGATGGGTAAAGAGAAAATGGCATCAGAAGGTAATGGAAACTTGAAAGAAAAGAAGTTTTATTTGCATAAAAGTTAAAAGGGCAGAAGTTGAGATCATTAGACTAAGAAGTTTTAATACTAAAGATGTGACTATATATTAAGTTTTTAAAAATTGAGCTGAGTAATTTCACTTGGGTTTGTTCAATGTGAAATTTCCACATTTAACAAAAAATTTGAGATAAGAAAGACCTTAAACTTTAATATTAATCTTAAAGTTCTACCTTCTACTGAAAATAGAAAGAATACAAGTCAAGAAGAATAACTGAAAGGGTAATATTCAAGGTTGAAGAAAGTCTGCCCATCCCTGTAGGCTGTTTCTAGACAGCAAATAAGTAAAACATTAACCAATTGCCTAACAATATCTTCAGCAAATAGATGTTCCTGGGACTTTAAGCCATAGATGTAGAAATGGAAATTCTAGTATTTTCAGGCCTGACTTTGCTAAATCTGGGTCCGAATTGTCCATTTTTCTTGCGTTGTGAGATGAATAGCTTGCTTCATTTCAACAGAGAGCTTAAAGTATTTGAGGCTATACTGCTAAGTGTGCTGAGCTTTGCACCTGTAGATAAAAGCAATGTCAAGAACAAGATATTATTAAGAATAAGTAATTTTCAGTTACAATGCTGATTTCTTCATAATTAATAAGTATTCAAAATTATTCAACAACTGTGAATAAATGATACACTTTCAGTTTCTCTAATCTCTGGAAGAGATATACATATCAGGTTCTTCCTGCACAATGGACATTTTAATGCTTACCTAAGAGGGAAGCCACTCTCTTAATATCCTATTTACTGGGAAGTTGTAAATGAGAGAAACCTTGACCATGAAGTTACAAAACCATAAAGAAATAAACTTTTATGAGAAAAAATAGTTGAGAAATACAATTTTCAAAAAAGAGTAGAATATAAAATTGTGTGGTAAAAGTTATTTTGTAAATGCTGCACAACAAAAATGGGTCAAATCATCAACATTGTACAGTTTAAATATAAGAGTGTATATGTATTATGATTAGGACATTTAAATACATTTTTGTAGTAATAATGCAAATGATAAGATATTGCCCTAAGCCATATTCACTGAAATAAATATTTAGGTATTTCTAGAAATGAACAATTGAGTTAAAAACATATCATTTCCTACATAGAAATTGTCAAAAACTGAGATCTCTGAGTCCTGACAAATCATAGAATTGAGTCAAGGGTATGCCAATAGATACCAAAAGGCCCAAATACCACTGTAGTTGTTAACCAATAAATAAGACCTTTCCATGTTAAGTCTTACAGATCATACCATTGAGAGCAGTCAAGCAAAGATAGCAGTATTTTTTATAGCTGGTATATAACCTTTCATAAACAGGAATGCTATATGTGATGTTTATCTTTTCTATGATATAAGTTTACTGATTGGAGGTATAAAAATTCATTTTCAGAAACATAGAGCTATTTAATTTGCATGCAGCAATGTACAATTGGAGAACCAATATTGAAAGTATAATATGTGCCCATAAAAAGTAAAGAACCCCCTGTATTTTATTTTAATCAACAGGTTTTCCCCCATTTATTTATCTATTAATAGTACTCCAAACAGTAAATTGGAAATAACAATTATTATAGTGGAATATGATGTCTGGATAAAAAGTATTTTGATATTGGTCATTACATATAATAATCTCGAATGCTAATAATATGTACATTTATAATTTCATGAAATGAAACATGTAAGAAAATCCAAGCTTTAAAGATAATGAATCCTCCCATACACACACATAAAAGGTTATTAAATCCCATTAAAAGTCAAGGGAAAAGAAATATTATTGAGACCACATCTGCACAGAGCTAGTAAATCATTAGGAATGGAATGTGTTGGAATCAAAAGATAACCCTAAATTACAAACCCAGATGTCTTCATCATGATGAAGTGCATAAATTTCAGGCCTTCCAGGCTTCCAAAACCTTGGGGTCTGCTAAAATCCATCGCCCAGCCTTTTAGATTTCAACCTTAAGAGAATTTCCTTCTTAAGAAATTCTTTGAGTGGCTCCTCAAGGACTCTGATATTTGTTCCTTTCAAAGCACTGAAAACCTTGTCTGTAAATTCTCAAAATGTCTCACTAGAGAAACCTAGACCATCATTATCATTCTGCCTTGCTTGTCTGCAGTTCTCTTTGGGCATATTAAACTGAAGAAGCATAGAAACCTCCTGCAAAACATAGGAGAAGCATCAGCAAACTGCACACACACATGCTCTTTTGTTTTGTTTTGCTTTTGGGCAGCAGCAACAGCAGCAGCAAAAACATTTGTGCTCTTTCTCCGTTAGAATTTGAACTCACCAGACCTGCAGGCTCCTTCCCCCGATTCCTCCCCTACCTCTTTTCCCTCTTCCTAGCTTCAGAAATAAAAAAGAATGAGGACATGCTTCTCATCTGGACCTGCCCTGGAACCCTTCAGTTAATGCGCAGGTAGGGGGAGAAAGTTACTTCTTAGGCAGGGTTGTCTCACCTTCCATGCTTGTTGCCATGGAGATGAAATTCCGCGAGTAGACTTAAGTGTTGTCAGGTTTGTGTCCGCTGATCGATTCAGTAATAATGTAAAAGGCGTGTCCTGGGAACCTGCGTGGAGCCACAGAACCGTGGTTAGCGCTTTCCTGGCCTACGTGTGTAAATGTCTGTTTCTGTCGGTAAGAGGTAGAGGACGTGGGCGCTGGTGAAGTACGTGCGCGCGAGTGTATTTGCAGGAAAATGTGCGTGGATTACTTCGATGTACCAGTGTGTAAATATTTGCGCCCGCGCGTGTGTTTGTGAGGGGTCTTAATTCTTAGGTCTTTTTTTTCGGGTACAGGAAAGACACAGTGAAAGGTTTAACTAGGGACTGCATGCGGCATTCCGGGTTGTTTTCCCCTGCTCCACCTTTTCTCTATGCAAATCCAACCGGATCCCCTCCCTTTCTTAGCCTTAGGAGTCTAGGCGCTGTCCGTAGTGCTGAAACATTGCGTAGTTAAGACCTAGCTCCAACACAGGAGCTGAGTGACACCAGGCAAGAGACACTGATAAAACCCGTATGTAGTTGTGAGGCATGTTTTCTAAACAGTGTTGAACATATACAATCCAAGCTTAAAACATATTGAAAACAAAACAAAGCAAAACACAGCAAAAACCTCTTACCCCATCCTTACTTAGAGGTCTTGTGGTTCTCTAAATTCAGTTATCAGGTTCCAATTCTGTTCATGTTTGGATACTATATCCAGAACCTACAAGTTGCAAACACCTGTAGATTTCCTAAACATTTAATTATTGACCTTATGAATTATTAAACTGTTAGTGATTGGAAAAATATAAGTTCAGAATTTGGTCATTGTTCATGTAAAAATAAAACAATATAAAGTGTTATAATTTAATAATAAAGTGAAGACAAACTTTGTGGTCATTTAGAGTATTTCCTAATTTAGAAAATTTTATGGTCTTACAAAAAATAGCCAGTGTATAACTTGGAATTTATACACTATTTTACTAAAAACAAAAAAAGTTCTTTTTCATTTAAAACTATTAAACACCTTATAATGTGGGTGAATTGACTGCCCACCAAGGGAAAAGAAATAGAAGTATCTTCTTTCAGTCACAGCCATGGTCTTACTGACTTTTTTATAAAGCTCACCAACATCCTTAACGTCATTTTTTTTTTTTTTTTTTTTTTTTTTGGTACTATGTGCTAAAGCAATGCCTCTTGAAATTTAATGTACATATGAATCCCCTGGGGATCTTGCTAATATGAATGTTCTCATTCAGTAAGTGTGAGGTTGAATCTCAGACTTTGCATTTCTAACAATATCCCAGGTGAGGCTAGAGGTTGTTAATCTCAGGACCATACTTCAAGCAGCAAGGGGCTAGCAATATTGTATTTTGGCAATGCAGTCATCTATAGAGTACAGGAAAGAAGGTTGTTTTCTGTCATCTATTATTCTATGTATGTTTCCAGCCTGTTGCAAGAATAGTCTATTCATTTTGTTTGCACAATATTAACAAACTTTATGAATTTGATTATTTGATTTTGATTTTGACATTGCATGGAAACATGTTATAGTTTACTTCACTCTATATTCCCATGCTCTGATCTGCTATCACCATTCTCTTTCCAAGCCCAGCTCAAGGAAGAAGAACTAAGTTTCATGATTCTATTGTATTGGCCCTACTCAAGGAATTTATTATGATTAGACTTGTAAAATGATGACTTTAAATATGGCTCAATAGCAAATGCTCATAATACTGAGTTAAAAAACCTGGATGTTACTGGCTTTATTCTCACCAGTTTAGAAAGTGTGATATGGCTATTCTTTCATTGATCATTCGAGTGAGTGCTGATCCACCATGTCATTGACATAATACAGGTATAGTTAGATTTTGAAAGTTCCTCTGGAATGTTTTCTGGTGTTTAAAAAAATCCATACCTACATCAGTTGATAGAGTGCTTTTAGTTAATGATTTTGAATTGATGCCAAAGGAAAGTTTTGACTAAATTAGATTTCTTGGTGTTGGTTGGTACATGACCTTGACCTTTTTCCAGCTATATGAACAAAGGTGATGCTCTGAAAAGTGGCTCATTCAGGAAAGAATAATGGATTAAAAATCCATTACGCTCCACTTCCTTTGCTAGATGCAGGGATACAATGATAGATGAGATTTGGCCTCTGAGCTTGATGAGATACATTGCACAATAACTTGGCAATTTCTACAAAGTTCTATGGGAGCACAGAGATTAGTAATTTATATTTCGTTCTTTGTTGCCAAAGAAGTATTGAAGAATAGAATAAAACTCAGAATACCTGTATTTTAGGTTTTGATCAATGTCTGCTACCCAATTTTAATTTTTTAAAAATTGTTGAAAGATATGAAATGTATAAATGCTCTTCTAAAGAACATGTGGTTAACATATGATTCTGGACAGTCTATGGTTTATTTTCAAAGTAATCCAAGTGATTAGAAAGGTTAATATGTAGGTGGCATTGTTTAGGTCTTCCCCCAACTGCCTTTATTATGTTTGACATTATGCTTTCAACTTATACACAATATTCTAGAGAAAACAACCCTCAGCTTACACAACCTACTCTATGTCAATTATAAGATTGTTAATAAAAACTTGCCCAACATATCACTGTCTATTCCTTTATGACATTTCTCCAAAAGCATTTCTTTTAATATCAATTTCATGAATTGAACTCTCACATGACTCCTCTCCACTTAAACCACCCCAAATATAATGGTATGTTCTCTTCTTATATACAATGTATTATGTCATGTAATTGATCACATTTGCCTTTACTTTTAGTTACCAGGGATGTCAGAGTCAAATTGAAAGCTACAAATTAGTAACTATACATGTATAAGACTGTAAGGCCTTTATATTTGCATTTTCCTCTCTGTTGCTTTGACTGATGCAATTTTGTTTTCCCAGATATTGATACATTATTTTCTTCTAATTATCTATTTTTAATATATGTCCTCATGTAAATGTCATCATAAAATCAGAAATGGAGTCAGTAAATAAAAAAATAAGTAAATAAACACATTTATTTCTCCACTTTTGGTGAAAATTTTTGACTATGGAGTGGATATATGTGATTTTCTCACAAATTTGTTTTTAATAAAATACTAAAATATAGAAAAATGATTATTTAATTTTCTATGAAGATAAATTCAAATTTATTATGACAAATAATAAATGTTTAGCTACTAGAAGAAAATTTCAACTTATGTAGCCACAGATCAGCTTTATTTCTAAACATTTTGTTTCATTTTTTCTCCTTCTGTAACTGCAAGTAGAATCTCTTATATGACTAGGACTTTTTGTTATGCCAGAGAGTAAAAATGTTAATTATCTACCTTGTTAGAAGACATGGTAACTATAGAAATTTAAAGAACATGACAGCTCTGCCCTAATGAATATACTCTAGAATGAGGGTGTCACAAAGGAACTGAGAGCAAGAAATTTCCTCTGACAAGTCAGCTCAGTGTTCTTTTCAAAGAAAAATTTTGCTTGCTGTGAATTCTTGCCACCCTGCCTCCAGTTAACTGGATTTCCTCTTCTCACTTATTGCAGTAGGACCATCTTATGAAATTATTGGACCAACATGTTACCTTCAGCATTTAATGGAAATCAGTCTGGTTGAAATTTGATTATTCGTTCAGAGCTAAACTGTTTAAATGTTGCTGTGCCTTTTTGTTAATATTACTCAAACATTAGAAATTAAAACTTTCAAATAAAAACTTAAAATATTTAAAGACAAATATGAATTATTTTTGTTATAAACACTTACAAAATTAATACAATACTTATTTGGTATTAGAAAATTAGCTATATCCAAAAGTCAACTATTTATTTTTTATAAATGTATATCTACCTATTTTGAGTGTCATTTGAAGATACTCATACTTTTTTCTGCATAAGTGGTTTTAATACTTTTGGAGAATCAAGAATGATTTTGAAATTCCAATAAGAAATATATGCCCTCTACTAAAAATACATAGATGCAGATAATTTTGCTCACAACTCAAGGCATTCATGGGTTCTTGGAAATCCATTTTTATAATCCAAAAGTAAAGCAAGAAGCAAGTTTTAAATTTCTGCTATAAATAAATAATCCATGGTCTCCTTCTAAGTTTTTGCAACTAAGTATTCTAACTTAAAGACCTATATATATTTTTTGTTTGTTTATTTTGATGTGAGGTTTTTATTTGTGTGTACAGGCATATGTGTGATTCTTTCTGCCCCCCTATCCCATTAGGTTTTTTTCCCTTTAGATTTCCTTGGAAACCAGATGGAGTCACTTTACCATATAATCTCTAGAAAGTAGCCAATGCTGAATATGCTGAAATAGGATTAGAGAGTACAGTAATAGGATGATTAAATTTGAAGAGAAAATGGCTGTATGGGTTTTTTGTCCACAGTGAATAAATTATGTAAGTAAGTGGACTTGTAAATGAATTGAACATGGTGACACTTCAGTGTAGATAATCGTCTACTGCTGTCTATTTGATGAGGCCCAATGAAAATAAGATTTTATATTTTGCTGGTAAACATTTTTGACTTGAAATATTTAGTGCATTTTCTTCATAAGAGTGATCTATGAAGTTTTATTTAACTGGCTTTAATTTTATTGTTCATAAGCCTTACATTAATTCATTTAAAGCGTACTTCAAATCCTCTATGATGTTTATTGTTGAATACAATGAGTATGCTAGGGTATCTTGGACACAATCTCCACAAATGTATGAGCCATAACTAGAGTATAATATATTTACTTGGCTTAAGTTATTTTGCTGGGTTAAAGAAACAGGGAAACTAAAGCAGTTTATTCTGCTATGGCCTATGTTTCTATAATACGAATCAGTTTTTGGGAAGCGGGAATGTCAAGAAAATGTGGAAGTCAGTTGGTTTATACATGATTTTCTCTAGTACATTAGTGTTTTGTAAAAGCAGCTTAACTTTAACTCCACTAGCACCGCTGAGTGCAGGAAGCTGTGAAGAAAAGCAGCCCTGTACACTATGCCCATCGACCACTCCTTTTTCTTGGCTCAGTTTTGCCACATGCTGTGTGAATATGCTTGAAATGTGTGTTGAACACTTCTTCCTGATCCCTGTGCATTTGCCCTTATCTTCATAAATCAGACTTTCCTTATACTTTTGCATCATTTTAACTACATTTTTGCAAAGTACCATATATTATAATGCATGTTTTGAAACTTTATTTTTAGCTGTGCCAATATTTTCATTAGGTTCATACATTTTTGTAGGACTCTGGTTATGAAGTGGAGGGTTGTTACATTAGATTTTCCTCAACGTGATTTTTCCCTCTACATCTTGCCAGTTACTTTTTAAATATATTTGATTGATTATGCTATTTTAGTTGTCCCAATTTTCCCCCTTTGCCCCCCTCCACAGCGCACCCCCCTTCCCACTAGCAATATACCCCCTAGGTTCATGTCCATGGGTTGTGCATGTAAGTTCTTTGGCTTCTCCATTTCCTATATTATTCTTAACATTTTCCTGTCTATTTTATTTCTACCAGTTATGTTTCTTAATCTGTACCTTTTTCCTATTCTCCACCTTCACCCTCCCAGCTGATAACCTTCCACATGATCTCCATATCTCTGGTTCTGTTCCTGTTCTGGTTGCTTGCTTAGTCGATTTTTGTTTTGTTTGTTTTTTTAAGATTCATTTATCAATAGTTGTAAATTTGTTGTCCTTTTAATGCTCACAGTTTTGATCTTTTTCTTTTTTTTTAATAAGCCCCTTTAACATTTCATGTAATAATGGCTTGGTGATGATGAAGCCCTCTAGGTTTACCTTATGTGGGAAGCATTTTATCTGCCCTTTCATTCTAAATAATGGCTTTGCTGGGTAGAGTAACCTAGGTTGTAAGTCCTTGCTTTTCATCAGTTTGATACTTCTTGCCAGTCCTGCCTTGCCTGCAAAGTTTCCTTTGAGAAATTAATTCACAGTCTTATGGGAACTCCCTTGTCAGAAACTCACTAGTTTTCTCTTGTTGTTTTAACATTTTCTCTTTGTCTTTAGCTTTTGGCATTTTAATTATTGTCTTGGTGTGGGGGAGCCTTAGGTAATTGCCAGGGCTGCCTGGTTTCTGGAGGCCTGCTCACCACTCACCCCACTTTCAGTCACCTCACCAACCTCCTATATGCAATTGGAGGCCTTCCAGCTGCTGTTGTGGGGTTTGCATTGTGTTCTAAGTCTTTGAGGGCCCCTTAAGCAGCAAAAATCTGGCAGTTTCTTCTGACACCCCAACCCCCACTGGATTTTACAGCCAGGTCATGGGGATTTATCTTCCTGCTGCTGGAACTCTGGGCTGTGTGGCCTGGCCTGGGGCTGGGATTGCTTGCTCCCAAGAAATGTCTCCCAATTTATATCCACACACATGAATGTGGGATCGTCCCATCCACTGTTGCTGCCTTTTCTCCATGCCACACTACCTTTCAACCCGATCCCTATGCCTTCACCTCTCCTACTGTCTGGATAAATGTGGTTTTTTAAAATCCTTGGTTGTTGGACTTCTATACATCTCAATTTTCTGGCAGTTCTGGGTGTTATTATTATTATTTTTAATCTGGCTGTAGTTCTTTCTATGGTTGCACTAGAAGACAAAGCAGCATATCTCCCTCTGTCTTCATCTTGACTGGAAGTCCTTTGCCAATTACTTTTTCATTGAATGAACTTTATTTTTTAGAGCAGCTTTAGGATTACAGAAAAATCAGCAAAGTACAGAAATTTCCCATATACTTTCTTTTACCCTACAGTTTTATCTGTTATTTACATCTTGCATTCGTATGATGTATGTATTACAACTGATGAACCAATAGTGATACCTTATTATTAAGTAAAGTCTATAGTGTACATTAGAGTTCACTCTTTGTGTTATTTAGTTCTATGGGTTTAAAAAATGCATAATGTTGTGTATTCACAATTACATATCATAACAGAATAGCTTCACTTACCTAAGTATCTTCTGTGCTCCACTTATTGGTTCCCCCCACCTCCCACTTTCCCCAACTCCCCTGCTGAACCTCTGGAAACCACTGATCTTTTTACTACAGCTATGATTTTGTCTTTTCCACAATGTATGTATGGAGTCCCATAGAAGATGTTGCCTTTTCAGACTGGATTTTTTTCACTTAGCAGTATGCATTTCAGGTTCCTCCGTGACTTTTCATACCTTGATAGCTTATTTTTTTTTGTTGCTTAGTACCATTCCATTATATCGATATAACACATTTTGCTTAGCCATTAACCTATTGAAGCACATCTTAGTTGCTTCTGATTTTTTCAAAATTATGACCAAAAGTGCTCTGAACACTTATGCGTAGGTTTTAAAATGTATGTGTGAACACACATTTTCAACTCGTTTTGGTAAATAATGAACAGTATGATTGCTGGATTAAGTGATAAAAGTATGTTAGGCTTTGAAAGAAACTGTAATACTTTGTTTAGTACCATTCCATTATATGGAATGCTTTGTTTCAGAATGGCTATACCATTTTGCACACCTAGCATCAAGAAATGAGTTTCAGTTGCTTCACATTCCTCATCAGCATTTGGTATTCTCAGTGCTTTGGATTTTACCCATTCTAATAGCTATATCGTGGTATCTCATTGTTGCCTTTAATTTTGACTTTCTAATGGCATAAAATATTAAATGTCTTATGCTCATTATCTATCTGTATATCAACTTTAGTGGGGTATCTATTCAGATCTTTCCCCACTTTTTAATTGGATTTTTTATCATTGAGTTTTAAGATTTCTTTGTATATTTTGGATATATATGTCTTTTAGCAGACATGGGTTTGTAGGGATTTTGTCTCAGGTGGAGCTTGTCTTTTCCTTTTCTTAGGCTGCCAGTTATTTTTAGTGCATGATTTTGAAGAACATGAGGTATTCTTTTTTTATGAATGCATGCATTGCTGAAGAAGAAACACCTGCACATTAATATCATATTTCTAAAACTGAGCTACCCAAATAAAACTCACACCCCTCATATTTTAAGCAAAACAAAACTAAATGAGTATTTAGTAAGATACAAAGTCACTTTTGGCAACTATGGAAGACAATTAAGGCCTACAAAGAGGCCTTATCTGTCCATGATATCTGTAAGTCAGGGTAATGTAAGTTGAAGCTACTGGCTATTTTATAAAAGAATATTATTTAAAAGATTTTAAGGAAAGTATAAACTTAACATTCTGAAGACTGATGAATAATTTTTGCATAGTTTTTATATACAGTACACAGTTGTTCTCATATGACTGTCCCAGAACTTTAGGTGCTGCGCAAGGCAATAAACAGTTGGGTAGAATAAGGTCTGCTTTTCCAGGAATGTTTTTGACACTAGTTTCCAGAGATATTAGGAGGTCAGGAGCAGAATTACAGATAGAAGTAAACAGATGCTTATGCAAGCCTGCATTTCCTCAACAACTTTGGGATTGTCAGACATGTACCTTGACAGTACTGCCATGAAGTTTCCTTAGTAATATGAATAACATATAGAGGAACTCAAAATTGATGTTCACTGAGATTTTATCAAATCAATATGGAAGAATTCATGTTTTGACAATATTGAGTCTTCCTATCCATGGATAAAACATTTTGCAGACTCTGTAATCAGCAGCATTCCAACTTGAATTCTACCAATGAGAGGCACTGGTTCAAAATTTTAGAGGAGGAAGAGAAAGAGAAACCATTTATCTCAATAACAGTAACCTTGTAGGTATCAGCAAATGGCTAATGAGATGAGATGTTACACCAGTGGCTTTTGGGTGCAAGAAAATTTTGAGGCTTGCTGCCACAGGCCCCTAAGATCATTGGTGATGGTTCTCCATGATTTCTGCTCTTCCTAATTTGTCAAACTCTAGCAATCACTCCTAGATCTTTGCTTCCTATTAATTATTGAGGTAGACCTCTATGTCTTTGTGCATTAAATTCTACATGAAATATTTATACTGTTTGGCTTTATTCAAAGCTTTTTTTCTTTATCTGGCTGATTGTTGAGTAAAGACAGACATGAAAACCATGGAAATACACCTAATGAAGTTTAAGTACATGTTTATATGCATATATGAGCCTTATTTTATATATATATATATATCTTATTATATATATATATATATCTTAAAATGTTTAAACAAGTAACAAGTTGTGGACTGAAATGTACAGATATGAAATCATTTCAGCCTGCTATTATAAATACACCAGAAGAATGTATCACATTTTTGTACTACCAAAAAATAATTGCTTCTAACAAATTAAGTTCATAAGCAGCCATCAGGAATGGTGTGGCCCTTGTGAAAAAGAGCTTCAAAAAGATAGAAGTTTTGGATTATGTTCAGTTTCATGAGAGTGAGGTAATAGAAATCCAATGGCAATGCCTAAAGGCAATGGGGTTGGGTTATTTTTCTCTTAAACAAGAAGTTTAGATGAAGGCAATTCAGGGCTTAAACAATGCTTCTGTGAGGTCACCAGTGTTTCAATCTCCTAAACTACTGATCTGTCATCCTTAGCTTGTAGCTTTTGTCTGCAGAACTATTGCTTCATGGTTTCAAGAGGAATATTCTACCCTCTAGTCTTTCAGGAAAGAAGGAAAGCAAATGACTAACTAGGAAAGAGCCTTCTAGGATCCATAGCATAATTCTTCTTACAACTTCTTAGATAGACTTGCATCCTAGGGCCTCATATTTTAGCTGGGCTATTGCTACTCTAAACAAACTTGTGGTTCTGTCAATAAGGAAAAAAAGAGAGAATGGATATCAGGTAGGAAACCTGTAGTGTTCTACAGCATAAAGCAAAAGAACAAATAATAGCCAGTGTAAATGATGTTTTCAAAAAAAAAAAAAAAAAAAAAAAAATGTGTAAAGCAGTAGTGTTTGTGTGGCCACAACATGAAAGAAACCATTGAAGGAAATCAGTTATTTCAATAAGAAATATAATCATCAGGATTAGGTTAAACTATGCATAATAGAAAAATCTCAATAGTAGCAATTTAATCAGGATAGAAATTTATTTCCTACTCTTGGAAACAAGTTTGGGGTAGGAATATGGGGGTTGTTACTGTGTGGCTTCATGTAGCCATCAGAGACCCTAATTCTATTTTCCTGTTACACCATCTTCAGCATTCAGCTTCTAATTACAAGGTTGTGTCATGGTCCAATATGGTTGCTATGCTTCAGATAAGGCAGTGGCAGGAAGGGGCAAAAGAGGGCAAAAGGGCTGTTCTTCCACTTAAGTGAATTCCTTTCAAGAAACTTCCTACACTGTCCTCACAACATTTCTGCTTCTATCCAGAACATAGTTATGTGGCCATGCATAGTAGCAAGTATGCCTAGCAAATGTAGACTTGTAGCAATATTCAGTCACCTTAAATAAAGTTCTGTTATCATGACCCTGGCTGGTGTGGCTCAGTGGATTGAGCACCAGCCTGCAAACCCAAGGGTTGCTGGTTCAATTCCCGATCAGGGCACATACCCAGGTCTCCAGCCAGGTCTCCAGCTGGAGGCAAATGAAAGGCAACCATACATTAATGTTTCTTTCTTTCTTCCTCCCTCTCTTTCCTCTCTCTAAAAATAATGAATAAAAATATTTAAAAAATAAATTTTTATTGTCAAATAAGAATAAGAATAGGGATTGTGTCAGTTATCTCTATGATCACCATTTACAGGATTATCTTCAAACGCACAGTACTGTACCTGGATTGAACCTTATTATTCATCACTCTAAGAAATCTGTTTTTCTTTTAAATGTTGTAATTGGAAATTGAGAATGATATTAAGTGGATAACAATTTACATAAAAAACAATATTTGCTATCATGCAATTATTGTCATTAACATGGTAGTCCCCCCACACCTTAGCCTTGGCTTTGTTTTCTACGGTTTCAGTTACCTGTGGTCAACCATGGTCTGAAAATAGTAATTGGAAAATCCCAGAAGTGAACAATTCATAAGCTTAAGTTGCATGCCTTTCCGAGTAGTGTGGTGAGATTTTGCTGTGTCCTGCCTGGAATTTTAATCATCCCTTTGTCCAGAGTATCCACAACATGCAACATACCTATTACCTGCCCCTTGGTCACTCAGTCGCCTTCTCAGTTATCACATCAACTGTCATGTTATCTCAGAGCTTGTGTCCAAGTCACCCTTATTTTACTTAAGGATGGCCAAAAGCCATTCATATAACTTTTGTTGTAGTATATTATTATAACTGTTCTATTTTATTATTTTTGTTAATCTTTTAATTGTGCCTAATTTGTAAATTAAACTTTATGATAGGTATGAATGTATAAGAAAAAACATAGTCTCTATATACGTGGTTCAGCACTATCTACAAGTTAAGGTGTCCACTGGGGAGTCAGAGAACATATCCCTTGTAGGTAAGGAGAAATTATTGTATTTTTTTGTTAGGATATCAAACTTAGAATAGTTAAAAAGTATTACCATCTCTGACTGGTGTGGCTCAGTTGTTTGGGTATTGTTCCACAAAGCAAAAGGTGGCCAGTTCAATTCCTGGTCAGGGCACATGCCTAGGTTGTAGATTTGTTCCCCAGTCCGGATGCCTGTGAGAGGCAACCAATTGATGTTTCTCTTTCATATTGATGTTTTTCTCCCCGCCCTTCTTTCTTCCTCCCTTCCTTCCCCTGTCTCTAAAATAATAAATGAATAAAATCCTTTAAAAAATTTTAAATATTAGCAAGTAATTTCTATTACTTTGGACAGAAAAAGCCCAATTCATGAAATTATTAAAGAGGAGGAAGTAACTATGCACATAGAAAAGAAGTAGGGCAGAGCTCTTGAAAAATCTGCTCTCCTTTTAATGGAGTTACTGGGATGAGATTGCAGAAAATTTTAAATTAAGGAACTTAATTTAATTAAAAATTTAAATAAAGTAATTTATATTAAAAAATTAGAAAAGTGAACAAAAGTTGAAACTCAAATAAATATATGGGAATTAAAGGAATCTTTAGTCTTCAAAGAAATGCAAATATTTCTAACAAAAAATCAAAAATAACCCTATTACGGGCAATAGCCACAGCATTGTACAATTGAAAAGTATAACAATTATCTAAGGAATTCAATTAAAACTCTTGGTTTTATGTGAATTATTTGAATAATTGAGGTGAAGGTAGAATTTCAGCCTGAATTATTCACATAATTGCCTTTTTAAACTTCACTTGCTGGTAGAGCTGTCTTCGGGATGTATTTTTAGAATGCTAAATGCTAAAAAATAGATTCCTAAATTAAGAAGAGGGTGGGGGACAAAGAAATAGTAAGTAGTTGATTGTCAAAATAAGACTATACTTTTCTTTCTAGTGACAATAACCAACATTCACTTTTTCACCACAGAATGAACTTCTATAATGCAAAAGGAAACTATGTATATATTTCAAATATAACCTGTAATATTTTTTTCAAGTTATAAATTCCTTTTTAAGTTTTAATTCTCTTTAGTTTGAAAACTCAGTAGCTCCAAATTCCACCATTTAATTTTATTAAGCCAAGCAAATTGCCTTACAAATCATACTATACTTTGTTTGATCTCATAGTTTGATCTTTGATTCCAACTCTTACAAAAATTTATTTTTCAATTACAATTGACATACAATATTATATTAGTTTCAGGTGTACAACACAGTAATTAGACTTAGGAAGTGATCACTCTGATAAGTGTAGGACCCATCTGACACCACACGTAGTTATTCCAATATTACAATATTATTGACTATATTCCCTATGCTCTACTTTATCTCTCTGTGACTATTTTTATAACTGGCAATTTGTACTTTTTAATCCCTTCATCTTTTTAACCCATCCCTCTAATCCCCCTCCCCTCTGGCAACCATCAGCTTGTTCTCTGTATTTATATGTGTTTGTTCTGTTTATTTGTTTATTTTGCTTTCTAGTGAAGTCATATGGTATTTTTCTCTGTATCAGACATATGATTCAGTATAATATCTCCTAGGCCCATCCATGTTGTTGCAAATGGCAAGAGTTCATTCTTTTTAACAGCCAAGTGATATTCCATTGTATGTATGTACCACAAATGCAAAGATAAAAGGATGATCACATTCTACCTGCCATTAGAGTCTCTTGTTTGGAAGTAGAACTCTGGTCAATGAGCCCAAATGAAAAGTTATTTGCCAACCTTCCTTATAACTGGGTGTGTCATGCGACTAAGTTCTGACTCATGAGTGAAAGTGTTGTGTGAAAATTCTGGATACAAGTCTTCTTTCCTGGACTTCAATGTTGACAAGATGCCCAGGTCTCCAGCAGCTATCTTGGGCCATAGAGAAAGTTATGAAAGGAAACCTCACACTATCAGGCTGTAAAATTAGGACAGAATCTGAGTCCATGACAACTATCTGCTCTGGATGCCTCCCCCTGCACTGCTTTTTCTCAAGTAAGCAGTAACTTCTATCTCGTTTCAGACACTGTTATTTTATTTCCAGTTTCTGATACCAGCACATGAACACAATTCCTAACTTAGATACATATTAATTGAAAATATTTTGGGATTTTAGGGCTAAATTTCTAGCTACATATAATGTGTTCTCTCTCTGTCTCTCACACACACATTTTAATTTGTAAGAAAAAAAACTAAGTGGTTACATGAAGTTGTATTATTAACACATTTGCGCAACTGCAAAAGGATTACATTTGTAATGGGAACTGTAAGAAGACAAAAACTAAAGCACTACTCAATTATTCTACAGGATGTATGTATGGACTTAAAAAATAAAAGAAAAAATAGAAATGGAATGCAGCAATAGAATGTTAATAATTTTTTTTGCAGATTTAGTTAAGATAAGGACAATTTTAATAGCAAAAAAGAGAATAAAGATCCATCTATAGAGCAGTCAGATGGAGTGGTAAGGATTAAATTAATCATTTTCTCTTCAGAAGCTGCCCCCAATTCTCTTCTCTTTAAAGGTCCAGCTCCTCTATGAAGCTCTCCTGGATCCCCCTGTAGAAATTAACCTCTGCTCTTTATGTATTTATAGAATCAGGGGGAAGGTACAATAGGTGAGTCATTTGTCTTAGGCATAGAATGTAAAAGATGGCCAAAGAGCTCAATAATCAAGATAATATTTTAATGGAATATTTTAATGATTACACTATAGCATGCAGTCTGGTCTCCTGTTTTTATAAATAAATTTTTAATTATACTTTGCTTTTATCTTTATTACAGAACTCAAATAGTGCTTTTTATAAACACCGTCTCTCAACAGACTCATACTCACTTTTGTATTCCTCATGCCACTACTACTCTGGTTTAAGCATAAAGCCTTCTTGATATTAAATTGGGTCTATTGAAGGAATTTGCCATATATGAGGGACTCCAGGGTTAAGTTGTCATTAAATTAAACTATAACAAAAGAATAATGGAATGATGTTTTGAAAGTACTTTTAATTCAGTTCTTGGGAATATTACTTGACTTCTCTATGACTAAAATCCTGCCTAGCTTGGAGAAATAGGGAATTGTAACACTACTTACATTCATATAGTACTTAGCCCTACACAAGATGCTTTCTTTAATCCTCACCTTAATCCTGCAAGGTAGGTATTATTATTCCTATTTATCATAGAAAAATTGACAGGTTAAGTGACTTGTCCAAGGACTTACAAGCAGAAAGTAGCAGAGCTGGGGTTCTGACCCAAGTTTTCTGTTTCAAAATCCCATTCCCTTCTCTGTACACTACGTTTTAGAATTGATTGAGAGACACCTTAAACAGCAATATTTTACCAACTGTACTCATTAATGATTATAATTGTTCTGATTTTTATGTGTGTCTATTGGATGACATACACAAACTCTTCTAGCGTAGAATCAAATGTTTTATGATTAAGCGTAGAAATCTGCATATTGAAATATCAAAGAACAGGAAATTGTGTAATACTTGAGTGTGTTTCTAACTACAACTTTACCACTAATGAGTGCTAAATTCGGCAAAGTATGTAAATCATACACGTTTGCTTCTTTTTGAAAAGAAATGTTTAGCAAGGTCTTTGAACTTTTCAGCTGAAAAAGGTTATTCAACGAGAAATTAAAGTACTCAAAAGTTAGATGTTAAGCTTAATGGATTTCTTTTTCATACTTGGGGAAATCTATGACTATATTTTAAAACTCCATATGGTAATTAAATTTGTTTGACAGCCTGTAACTGCTTCAAATATAATTTCCATCACCATATAATAAACACATAACCCAAACCCAAAATGTCTATTATTAGCCAATCTAGTAATTTCTTATATTATTTGTTCTCCCCATTGATTGCTACTCAGAGAACTGAAAAACTTCAGTCTTGATTTTATAAGGTGACACCTGAGTTCCAAGGAAAACCTCATTGTTAAGAACCACCAGAACTCACAAGAAATTCAAAAGCATTGATTTTGGTAAATTGCAATTAATGTATTATATGTCCACAGGGTGCCTCGGCATTATAGTGCCAAGTGATTTATTTGCCTTATTCCAAGGATTTTCTAAGGGAAACCTGAAGTTCCGCAGGTGTTAAAGATGTAAAGTGGCGTGCGCATCTCTTAATTTAAACAGCTCCCTCCTGAAATGACTAGAACTCTAGAGGTTCGATTCAGACTCCCGAGCCGATTTGGGCGGGAAGACCCCACGGGGCGCCTAGCGACCCGCCGGCTGGTGGGCAGGACAGGGCCTCACGGGCTTCCGGACTGGCAAGTCCTCCGGGGCCGGGAGCCGGGCCGACCGCAGCGGCGGCGTCCGGATCCTGCCGCCCCAGCGCTGCCCTTCCCCCACTCCGCGCTCCCACCCGCTACCCCCAGCCCGCACCCTCTCCCCGTCTCCGGGCCCCGACTGGTTCTCGCGAGATCCGGGCAACTGAGCGCTCGGGGCCTTTTCAAATCGGGATCCGTTACCGCTTCCCCGGCCGCCGCCATTGTCACGCTCGGAGCCTCTCTACGCAGGCGGCCGAGGCGGAGGCGGTGGCGGCGGGATGGCGGACACCGACAAGTCCGAGGTGCCCGGGGCCCCTGGCGAGGACAATCCGCATCAACAGCCCGCAGAGCCGCCGGGAGAGCCGCGGCGAGAACCGCATCCGCCTGAGAACGAGAAACCGCCTCCTCAGCACAGCAGCAGCTCCAATGGCGTTAAAATGTATTGTCTTTTCCTCCGGGGACCGGGACGAGGTCGGGGGCGGGAAGTCGGCCTGGAGGCGGGGGTGGCGAAGGCCGTGGTGGGCTTCGGGGGATAACGGCCCTCGGGCCGTGGGCGACCGGAGGAGCAGGTGCAGCCCCGCCGTTCCCAGGCCCAGCCCGCCTGCCACGGGCCCGGCGAGCCGGGGTGCGGGCCGGGGCGCTGGGGTGCCGGGGTCCCCGTTCCATGTGCAGTAGAGACCGCAGCTCACCCCCTCTTCCCTCGCTTCGGCTCGGGAATCTTTGAGCAAAGCTCCGCGGCAGCCACGATCTGCTGGGGAAAAACGGTCCCCGTTTAAAGGCTGGTAGTTAGTGCTCATCACTAGGGAGTATCTAGGGATGACATCATCGGACATTTCCTCCTCACCGCCGGACCGTGTGTCAGAGGAATATCCCAGTAGCTCCCTGGCCTCGTGCTGAGCTTTATAAATTCAACGGGGTTGTTGCTTTCCAAAGTTAAAAGTCATTTCTGAACAGATAAACACCAAGAAGAGGTTTAATAATGCGCTATTAGACTCAACCCATTGTGTTACCCTTTTATTGGAGAAGTCACTTTACAAAGGGAAATGTGCCTTGCTCCCTCACCCTTCCCAGCCCCCAAATGTTTGTCAACCTGCAGGATATTTTTTAAAAAACTGTGGTGGTAGGTTCTTCATGGTAAAGTAAGATTTTTTTTTAATAGAAGGAAATCCACTACTTTTAAGGTTGCAGCTGTCATTAGAGGCTAGACGGAATTTTGTCAATTCATAATAATAATGTCAATTCATAATAATAGTTACTGTAAGGCAATGCTACTTTGACTCGAATTCATAATAATTTTTAGTTACTATAAGGAAATGTTACGGTCCCTTTTGTTCATGTTATATGGGGAGATATGAAGTCAGGCATTTACTTATGTATGCCCAGCTCTTGAAACCTGGAGTTGAAAGTATGTTGCTACTTAGTGAAAACATCGTTTTCCTTCTCCCCAAGTTTACTCAGAGTAGAAAGCAGTGAACGTATATGCTCACACTAGGATAAACCAGGGAAATGTTCTTTTCTTTTGTATAAAAATATTTGAAATGGTGTGGTAAATTGGGCCAGTGTTTTTAAGCATCTATTGCCGGTAAGGTGTCTACCAGCTGAGTTGGTTATGACACTCAGGCTCTCAATGAGTTTGAATAGGATAGGCAGTACCTTTAGGCAGAATGGAGGTGAGGGTGTAAGAGATTCTACCGCCTTCGAGTTTGTTCCTAGGTGGAATATGGTGCATCTCAGTAACCCAGGAACCAGAAGGGACTGAACCACATCCTACCATGCTTATCAGTCTGTGGGCTTTCAGATATTTGGCATTATAAATATGAATGAAAACCAGTGAAATGCTAAATTTAAAATGTGCTTTAAAAAAATGTCTAAACATGGGTCTGTCACATGAACAGAAAGTGCAGCCTTGAACTATGGAGAGAAGCCCTTCAGTGTTTGATATGATCAGTGCAATATTGTTAGTGCAGGTAAAGCTGGTGCCTAAACCTCTGTCAAATCTAAACATCTCTACTCTCTTTGAAAGTCTCTTTGGTTTAGCTAGACAGGAGAGGAGCAAGGTAGGGAAAAGAAAGAATAACTTCTAATTGAGAAAAAGGAAAAAACAAGGTGAAGAAATTTCGAAATGTTACTAGTAAGTTAAAATGCCAATCCTTTTCATACTGTTTATCATTCATCCTCCTCCCATTTTTTTCCCCAAGGAGCTGAGTGAAGAGGCCAGTTTACTCTCAGGGGTTTCTTGTATTACCTATTCCTTAAAAGCTTACATTGGTTCAGCATGGGTCACTCACACTGAATAGCCATGGACATTTACCTAACAATATTTTTTTGGCCCTGTGACCCAATGGGAGGCGTTAACAACCCAGTGCTAAATTTCAGTTGATTTCCATATGTTTTTAATAAGAATTCATAGAGATGGTAAAAATGGCCAAAAATTGCCTTAAAAAGTATATTGTTTAGAAGTGAATATGGCGCTTCTTGCTATTAAGATTGAAATGACTTTTGCTGAGGTTAACCCATAGTCACTGAGGATGGAAACTACTATGTCCTGTTCATCTTTGTATGCTTTAAAGGGCCCTGGATTTAGTGGTCATGTTAATGTCTTTTGACAAGAAATTAAAGATGTTTCCCCGGGTGTAGTCTTTTTCTTTATGCCAAAACGTATAGTAGCTCTTCTTTTCTTAAGTGATGGGAGGAAATATGGTATTGTTATAATGCCTCCTTATTCAAGTGTGATTAAGTAGCACCTTGGAGTATGTAGAGATTAAGAGTTACATTAGAGTCTAGTATAAAATATTAAGCATTGAAATAAGGTGAAGTGGTTGAAGTAGAGTAGTATTTTATATCATATTAGGAAAGAATGGAACTGGACTTAATTTTAGATTTCATACTATAGCTTTATGCTTTTTAAATATTAAAACTATGCTTCTTATTTGATATTAAATATTGATTTTGCAGAAATTTATGTTATAATATGGGTAGGCATAATTCAGTCATAAGAGCAGATAACATTTTGATGGCTTAGAATAATCTTTACAACAGTGGTGAATGCTAGAGGGAGAGGGTAAGAGAAGAGGGTTAAGTCGGGTAAATGGTGACAGAAAGAGACATGACTGTGGGTGGTGAACACACAATATAATATACAGATGATTTATTATAGAATTGTACACCTGAAACCTATATAATTGTATTAACCAATGTCACCCCAATAAATTCAATAAAAATTTAAAAAGAATAGTCATAGTTTGTATTTCAAGTACATTAAGAGAGGTGTTTGTCTAAATGAATAGTTTGGGAATTATTGCATGGAATTCTGGATATAGTACCAATAGTTTGATATATATAGTATGTTTCCTTTTGAGTTTTTACATGTATTTTTACTGTGTTTTATATAATGCATTTAGGATATAGAAAGAGTTCAGAAATTGAATAATTAGAGCTAAGTTTCTGAATCAGACCATACCTCCAGCTATAAACTGATCTGCCTTCCATAGACAACATTAATTTATGCATTATAGATGAGCAGTTGCTATTTTCAATATTGCCACTGTACCGATAAGTAGTACTTGCAAGAACTGGGCAGATGAAATGATCACTTCCAGGCATCTGACTGTTCATTCAAGGAGTAGTATTTATTGAGCACATATTATGTGCTGTCACTATCCATGCTAGATGCTGATACCAATGCAGATAGGTTTTGCCCTTGTAGAGGTTTACATACTATGTTTATGGCTGTGTTACCTGCTCAGAAAAGTAGTGTGTGAAAAGATCTATATATCATGGAATAAACAACTAGAGTAAGAGGTGTATATGAAGTACTGCAATGTATAAAGTCCCATGATTGATTGGCTTAGAAAATAATTTAGAGCCTGGGTTGTGAAGTCTGATCAGTTGTCAGAATAATCCAGGAAGCTTTAAAAGATTTTGATTCCTAGAGATTTTTATTAATATATTTATGAAAAATTGCTTTAAAATAAAAGTTTTAAATAGTTTTACATTTCATGACTGTAGTTATAGGTTTAAAATAAATCTATTGTTACTTTTGTAAAAAAGGAGCCTTTTGAAAAGTAAATTGCGTTTCTTTTTAAAGATTTTATTATTTCCTGAGAGAGAAGAAGGGAGAGAGGCAGAGAGGGAGAGAAATATCAATGTAATGGTTGCCTTTCACCTGCCACAGACCTGGCTAGAGACTTGGCTTGCAGCTGGTTATATGCCCTGGCTGGGAATCGAACAGCGACCTTTGGGTTCACAGGCCGGCGCCTTATGCACTGTGCTACCAGCCAGGGCAAATTGCATTTTTAAAATATACATTTGACTTTTTATAGAGGTTACTTTAAGTGTATGCTTATATCCTACAGATAGTTGGTGGTTAGCAGCACATAACTACATTGTGATTACAGTTTTATACATTGAATAATTTTCAGTTAGGGCCTCACTTAAAGTAGATTTTATAAAATTCTGGTTGGGCCCTGGCTGGTGGCACAATGGATAAGGAGCTGGCCTGCAAACCCAAAGGCCGCTGGTTCAATTCCCCAGCTAGGGCACATTACCAGGTTGCAAGCCAGGTCTCCAGCCAGGTCCTTAGCTAGAGGCAGGTGAAAGGCAACCATACATTGAAGTCTCTCTCCCTCTCTGCCTCTATCCCTTCCCCTGCCTCTAAAAATAATAAATAAAATCTTTAAAAACAAAAAACAAAAAACTTTGTCTTAAAAAAAAATTCTGATTGGTGCTGCATTTAAGTTCTGCTTTCCTTCTCTACCCCACCCCCATTATAGATAGTACTAATAAAAATGGCATGATTCTATGAAGTACCCTATCCTAGTTTATAGGTTAAAACACAGAAAATATTGAGCATGGAAATATTAGGGTACCTTATCAGTTTTCTATGTTGATTGAAACTGAAAGTAGAAAAAGATAAGTCATATTGGGATGCATATATACAGATATAGTTATAACTGTATTTCACCTATGTTTTTAAGCAACAGAAGAGGAAAGTTCTAAGAAGAAACTGTTAATCTTTCAGAATTGAACTTTTTCAGGTTACCATTTTGTAAATTTGTTTTTAAAAGTTCCGAATAAGGCCCAGAAGGTTAATTCTCTATTAAAGGTGGCAGTATCACCCGTTTCCCTTCTTAAATTCTAATATTTATTTAGTACTATGATGGGGAAAAGTGGGTGAATGTTTGGATGCTGCATCTTTTTAATATGGAAAAAAAGGATTATGAAATGAGAATTTTGGTAATATGCCCAAATCCTTGTTTTAAAGAGGCATTGGGTAATTTCAGAGCCAGCAGTCTGACTCTGCAGCTGCTTTGCTGACATCTTAGTGGAAAGTTTTGTCAAGTGATAAATACTGAATATTTAATATAGACTTCTGTTTTGTTTTTAATTCATAGGGAAAATGATGAATCAGTAAAAGAAGAGAAATCCGAATTAAAAGAAAAATCTACAGGAAATAAGAAGGCCCATAGATTTCATCCTTATTCAAAAGACAAGAACTCAGGCACTGGGGAAAAGAAGGGTCCAAATCGTAACAGAGTGTTCATTAGCAACATCCCATATGACATGAAATGGCAAGCTATTAAAGATTTAATGAGAGAAAAAGGTAAACATCTTTGATAAACGTACTGTTCGTTAATCTTCATATATAAGGGGACAGAACTAAGCAAACTTGTATATCCCTGAGCCACAGACTCAAAGAATTGATTGTTGTTTATTTCTTGACACCTGAATTACTCTTTTCCTCTTCTTTCATTTGACACAACTTCATTACAAGGTAGTATGGATAAATAAAGTTAAAAAAATTTTTCTTTTTGTTACTTCAGGTGGGATAGTAGCGAGCCAGCATATGCATGCCACCAAGAATTTTGTTAAAGTGATTGCTTTGTTCAGTTGACGTTTTTATAGATTTTTAAAGGACTGTTGCATTAGTTAAGTTATACATTTAGCTGTTAAAGTATGAATAATAAGGTCTGATTAATATTTTTTCCAAAAGCTCTTTGTTACCAACTTGGTGGAGTCTGGAATCTGGCTGTGGAATTCATTTTGTTTGCATTGTCATGAATGCGATAATGCTGTCTCTGCAGTTCTCTATTAAAATTGCGTTACTGCTGTTGCAGTTTTGTTTTCAGAATACCTGGAAAACCTTCCTTTTATATGCACTGTTGGTTTTGGGGAAAAATAATTTTAATACTTGATTTTGTAAAAGTTAGTTTTGCTATCTCTTGAAAAATTGAGTTTCAACAGTCCTGCAAACTATGTACTTGGCTTTGAGGCTGATCTCTTCTAATAAATTTTAAAAATTGCATTGGTGTATCTGTTGTAAGGTGACAACTATTTGATTGGTTTTATTCATTGACTTTATTTAGAAAGTGTGTGGCTTGCTGTGAAGCATGACTTGTAAATTTAGTTTGATGGCAAACATGATTGAAGACATTCAGGTAGGAAGTCACCTTAAAACAGCTGTTGTGTGTAGGCGACTAACGTTACTTGAAAAGTGTTAATGTTGAAGTCTTTAATATGATAGGCTAAGGGAACATTTGTACGTATACGTGAATTTGTTCACCAACTATATCATGCTGGCCAAATTATGATCTGTAGTATGAATTAGGTTAATATGGTTGTTAGCTTTTTTAGAGAATGTGGATGATGTACATTTCTGAAAATTAGTTAAATTTACATAGCCATTGACAGGAGGTATGTTGGTCTGGTTTTGATTGTTGGTGAATAATAGGTGCGTTTCTGTAGAGTTGTGCACAGGTGTGCAGTAAAGCAAGATATTGGTGTTTAAATGTATTGTTTCTTGGTATCTTCCTTTTGTATGTCTTATGTAGTTGGTGAGGTTACATACGTGGAGCTCTTTAAGGATGCGGAAGGAAAATCAAGGGTAAGTGCTGTGGGCAGTAATCTGCTTGAGGTTTAAAAGTTCCTCAGCAGTTTACTTTTTGTATAATACATGTACCAGTTTTTGGAAACTTAAGTTTCATTTTTTTTTTAACTTTATTATGCAAGATTTGAGGCTTTATACCAGCAAGTCTGACACTTAATACAAATGAAGCTAGTTGCCTGGAAGGGATGGGTTTTGTAAATGTTCATAAAGGGCATTCACATTTCTAATGCTCTAAGGTAATGCTTTCTTCTTAGAAAATAGAATTTAATATAGGATTTTTTTGTTGTGCTATGATGTCTTCAAGGATATGTTTAAAGTCACTGAATTGATAATATTCCCTAAGAGTTCTATGAGAGGTATATGTAGCTTACAGGTGTCAATTCAGAATGTATGTTTGAAATTTATTCCGGAAAAATTTATTTGGTAGCCTACAGGACTACATAAGAGGCAGTACTCTGACCAATTGGGATGAATGACATTGATGAATAAATTGACATAGAAGGAATTGGGTGATAGTCAATTTTGATTTTTAGCAAGAAAGAGTGTACTGAAGAATCTAACGGAAAGCTCTTAACAGTGTTTAATTTTATTAGCAAAAGCCAATTGGATGCATGAAAAATTAAAATATTGTCACATTTAATGGCACTTTAAACAAGAACAATGGCAAGGAATTATTTTAAAAATTATACTACAAATTTGTTTCTTTAATTTAGGTGACTTTATTTTTTACATCCTTAAAACTGAATGCTGTTAAATTGTGTGCAAGCTAGTTTCCCCTGAGAACTTTGTTAAAAGTGAGATTAATATTTTCTATCTTGATTTTAGTAAAACTGAATGTAAATTAAAATTTTGTGCATAATACAGCTTTTGAAAGTACTTGTGTCCATGTAAGACAATGTAAAGATAGGTATAGTGGAGCCTTCAATTATTTCTTTGAATTAACTTTGATTGAATTTGTGCCATGACAATACATTAGTTTTACCTTTAGAGTTATCTAAGATGTACTTCAAGCTTGTTACACTCGATTCTACTATCTCAAAGAGATATGCTTAAAAATATACAGAAAATTTGTGGTCACTTGCCTTTTATGTTCTGGAGGTGTAAAGATGATAAAAATGGCCATTTCATTGATTGCTTTTAATGACTTAAATGTCAGAATCTACCATTAACTTCGTCTACTGATAAAACTTTTTTCTTTTGCATATGTTGACAAATCTACCTGGATATAGGGTTGTGGGTAAGAATTTTTTTAAGTATCTTAATCAAATTTAAACTTCTGATTGTAAAAAATAATCTTAGCACATAAAAATTTCCCTCGGTTTTTTTCCCCAATTAAGTGTGGTTGAATTTAAAGATGAAGAATTTGTAAAGAAAGCACTAGAAACCATGAATAAATATGATCTTAGTGGAAGGCCCCTGAATATTAAAGAGGTAAGATTGCTTGTATTTGGAATAATGTAAACATTTGAATATTAAGGATATGTTGTCTTTGAATTTTCATCTTTGATAATGTATTTATCTACAATATTTTTAGCATAGATGCTTATTAAAATATTATGTAGTGATTATAATTTTGCATGCTTATGCATGATTTTCTATTTGCCCTTAAGCAGTTATCCTGTGTATTTGAATTGCTCCAAATTATTACAAGCAGATGTACATGATTTTGAAGACATTTCAGGACCCAGAAGTTTAAAGATGCTTAACTTCGGTGCTGACTTTATTTAGTATACACATACTCAGTTTTTAAATTGTGTTTTTTAAATTTTTTAATTTGAGAGATACAGTAGATATTCTTGTAGTTGATCATCAAAGTTTGTTTAGTAAGTAATATATTTTATGGATTTGAATAAAATTGATACTCTCAATAAAATTAACCTGAGATTGTACTAGAATAACATTTAAGAGAAGTTATATCTATTAGTGAAATTTATAACTAGAACTTGAAAACCCCCAAAATGGAGATGTTCCCATGGTATGGAATTGTTGCAATATAGGTACATTGACCAAAGATTGATTGGAAAATACATAAAAAACTGTTTATAGTTAGGTATAATTGAACTTATGAATAGTTTGAATAGCAGTCATTTTCATCTCTTCAGTTCATATTGTTAATCTTATCTGAACAGTTTGATCACAGACCAGTTATGTATATATCCTTGCTAAAATCTGTATTAAAAAAGGAGGGAGGATATATAACTTTGGGACCCCAAAGAGTCTCCACTAGCATGGATATTAATCATTGGTAAGAGAGTAGTACTATCAGTGACAATTTAACGTAGTATAGTAGAGATTTGACTCCCAGCTCTATCACTTTCTAGCCGTGTGAGTAGGCATGTTACTTATTTTCTAAACCTTAGTAATTATAATGGTGCTACAGATAATGCTTAACCTAAATGGGTTTTTATGAGAATTAAATGAGATACATGGAAAAGAACTCAGTCTGTGGTAAATGAGAATCTGCCTGACCCAGGGTAAATTACTTAACCTCTCTATTTCTTCCTTTCTTTTTTTAAGTCACTAAAATGGGGAAAGCGAGTCAAAGATTTTTTAAAATTTAATTTTATTATTGTTGTGTTACAGCCATTCCCTTTTCCTCCCCTCTGTCCCCTTCCCCACCCACCCACTCTCCCCCAAAGTCAATCCCATTTGTTGTCCATGTCCATGGTTCTTCCGGGCTAGTTCCTTGACCAAACTGCTCCCCTTCCTTGCCTCCTCCTCCCCCTTCCCCCCTCCCCCTTCCCCTCTGAAGATCTGTTCATTGTATTCATGTACCTGGTTCTGTTTTGCTTGCTTATTTGTTTTGTTCATTATTGTCCTGTAATGGGTGAGATCATATGGTATTTGTCTTTCACTGACTGGCTTATTTCACTAAGTATAATACTCTCTAGTTCCATCCATGTTGTTGCAAAGGGTAGGAGTTCCTTCTTTCTTTCTGCTGTGTAGTATTCCATTGTGTAAATGTACAAAAGTTTTTTGATCCAATGTCCACTGATGGGCACTTGGCTATTGTAAATAGCACTGCTATGAACATAAGGGTACATAGGTTCTTATGAATTGGTATTTCAGGGTTCTTTGGGTATAGTCCTAGTAGTGGAATTGCTGGATCAAAAGGCAGTTCCATTTTTAGTTTTTTAAGGAAACTCCATACTGTTTTCCATAGTGGCTGCACCAGCCTGTATTCCCACCAATAATGAACCCCAGGGTTCCCTTTTTCCCCACATCCTCGCCAACACTTGTTGTTTGTTGATTTGCTGATGATTGCCATTCTGACAGGTGTGATGTGGTATCTTATTGTGGTTTTAATTTGCATCTCTCTGATGACTAGTGATGTTGAGCATCCTTTCATATGCCTTTGGGCCCTTTGTATCTCTTCCTCAGAGAGTTGTCTGTTCAGGTCCTTTGCCCATTTTTTAATTGGGCTGTCTGTCTCCCTGGTGTTGAGTCGCATTAGTTCTTTGCATATTTTGGAGATCAAACACTTGTCTGAGGTACCATTGGCAAGTATGTTTTCCCATACAGTTGGTTCCCTTTGAATTTTGCTGGTGTTTTCCTTAGCTGAACAGAAACTTTTCAGTTTGATATAGTCCCATTTGTTGATTTGTTCTTTTATTTCCTTTGCCCTTGGAGAAGTATCGGTAACATATTTCTGCATATGATATCTAAAATTTTACTGCCTATATGTTTCTCCAGGACCTTTATGGTGGCACTGCTTATGTTTAAGTCCTTTATCCATCTTGAGTATTCTGGTGTATGGTGTAAGTTGGTGGTCTAGTTTTATTTTTTTGCATGTTGCTGTTCAGTTCTCCCAACACCACTTGTTGAAGAGATTATTTTTACTCCATTTTATGTTCCTTCTCCCTTTGTCAAATATTAATTGACCATAGAGTCCTAGATTTATTTCTGGGCTCTCTATTCTGTTCCATTGATCTATATGTCCAGTCTTATGCCAGTGCCAGACTGTTTTGATTACTATAGCCTTGTAGTATTGTTTGAAGTTCGGTATTGTGATTCCTCCTACCTTGTTCTTCTTTATCAAGATTGCTGTGGCTTACACATTTATATGGGCGGTTTTGGCTCCATATAAATTTTTGAAGTATTTTTTTTTTATCTCTGTGAAGTGTGTTATTGGTATTTTAATTGGGATTGCATTGAATCTATAGATTGCTTCAGGTAGTATGGACATCTTAATGATGTTAATTCTTCCCTTCCATGAACATGGTATATGCTTCCATTTATTTGTATCTTCCTTAATTTCTTTCTTCAATGTTCTGTAGTTTTCTAAGTACAGGTCTTTTACCTCCTTGGTTAAGTTTATTCCTAAGTACTTTATTTTTCTTGTTGCTATGGTAAATAGGATTTGTTTTCTAGCTTCTATCTCTGATGTTTCATTATTGGCATACAAACATGCTTTTGATTTCTGGATATTGACTTTATATCCAGCTATTTTGCTAAGTTTGCTTATTAGGTCAAGTAAGTTTTTGATGGAGTCCATCGGGTTTTGTATGTACACTATCATGTCATCTGCAAATAATGACAGTTTTATTTCCTCCTTTCTAATTTGGATACTGTTCATTCCTTTTTCTTCTCTGATAGCTTTGGCTAGAACTTCCAAAATGATGTTGAACAAAAGTGGAGAAAGTGGACAGTCTTGTCTTGTTCCTGATCTGAGCCAAAGATTTAATATATATAAAACATTTAGACGAGGGTAAAAAAAAAAAAAAAAAACATTTAGTAAATGTTAGCTATTTGTTTTAAATGTGATATAAAGTACTTAGCATAGTGTGCAAAATATTGTAACTACGTAATAAATGTTAGTTGTAATAATAATTAATGATTGTTGTTATTCCTATCCAAGGTGGGAATATTCCTGGTCATTGTTTTCTTGTTCCTGATTATGAGGTGATAAAGTACTAATTCCATTCTTTTTTATCCACAAGGGATACATTCCAAGACCCCTGATGGATGTCTGAAACCAAAGATAGTACTGAGATAGTACTGAATCCTAAATACATTTTTTATGTTTTTTTTGTATACATTCATAGCTTTTCACTTAAAGCAAGTACTCTATGGCTTCCCTTTGGCATGTTTGAATTGCCAAAATTAGTAGTATTGCACTTTGGAGCTATTATTAAATAAAATAAGGACTGCTTGCACACAAGCACTGTGATACATGATAGTTGATCTGATAATTGAGGTGGCTACCAAGTGACTAAAGAGTGGATAGCTTATACAGTGTGGATGACACGGGACAAAGGTATGGTTCCTGTCCCAGGCTGGGCAGTGTGAGACAACATGATTTCATCACACTACTCAGGAGGGCACACAATTTAAAACTTAAGAATTATTTATTTACAGAATTTTTCATTTAATATTTTTGGGCATGGTTAACCATTGGTAACAGAAGCCAAGGAACGTGAAACCACGGATGAGCAGGGACAGTTTAAAATAGAAGGCCATGCTACAATAATATAAGTATCCCAAATGCCTTTATTTGTATCAGCTTCTCAGTTCCTCTAATCTTGTTTGAGCTTGGCATTTGTTTGTTTTGTTTTTTGTGACTGGGAAGTGGATAATTGGTGGAGAAAGTTTAGACTATTTTGATCTGTGCCAGCCATTTGTTGGATTGGCCAAAAAGTCCATTTAGTTTTCCCTATAAAATAAAAGACACAATTTTCATTTTCACCAATAATTATTGATTTGGATATTTTTAGTATATTGGCTATCTCACCCCCATGGTGTCACGTTGATTCTCAGTTAATGTCTTACTTTGATTGCTATCAATTTTAGTTGGTCTACCTGACCGTGGATCATCATCAAATGAGAAATCTCCAGCACAAAACTTCACAAACCACCTTTGACCCGTTTAATCAGTCACAGCACCTTCTCCATACACTATAGAAATCTGTTTTTGCATTTCAGTTGCATTTTTACCTTTCTTGAAATAATAAAGCATAATATGCTGAAACTGTATGTAATGTCAATATTAAAATGATTACACAAAAATTTACTGATATTAATGGTTTTTTAAAAATGCACATGGATATGACAGCTGTCACAATACAATCTAAATAGTTTTGAATGAAGTTAAAGACAACTGCGTGCTATGAGAGCCATCTGATGGGAAATAAACAAACTTTCTGGCCCAGCCAATATTTAGTGGCCAGTGTGTGTAAACCGGAAGACTATTCATATCCTAAATAATATCCTATAAGGGTGACATTTGTTGAATAACCACCCTTTTGGAAAATTAATATTCTTGAGGATTATAATTTGTTATTTTATGGTGTTTCTTATTCTTCAGAAGGCAAGTACTCTAGATTCTCATTGTTTTCATTTCTAGTTCGAAAAAAATTGTTGGATGCTAAAGATCAGGTCCATGTTGTTTATGTTTTTTGCTTGTTGTAGCACTGTGTAGATTGTTAGTAGTATTTCAGAGACCTTAGAATAGAGTTGTATGTCCCATGCCAATATAGGATACTTCCATTTTTAACCACTTTAAGATGAAAAAATGATGTAGTTTGAGCTAACTAAATGATGAGATGTTCTTTATTCAATTGACTCTTGGGTTAATATCACTAAAGGTTCCCTTTCTGGGAATGTCTGATTTACAAATGGATGGCTGAGGTTAGTGCAGAGAAATACTAGTCAGAGTCTAAGGAAAAGCTTATTTCCAATGTTTCTTTACAGATATTAGAATTGCACTTTTTCATGTAATTTGTGTGTGGGGGGTGTTACTAGCAGTTGTAAACTTATTATAGGCTCTTTAGTAGCAATAGCAGACAATGAATGGCAGGCTGACAACCAAGGGAAAAAGAGGAATAAAAACTATGTTATATAGTAGGTAATTGATGTTATGTAAATTGTATAGGGTAAATATATTTACATATGTCATGTATGTAAAAGACAAATTGAAACATAATAATAGACTTTATTAATGTTAATATAAGAATAAATAACCTATCTTAATAGTTCATAAAGTATTTACTCTACCATGTCTTCCTCCATAGGTAACCACAATCTAAATTTTATATTTGTGCAAGATTCTGAAACCTTAATCTAAAGCATTTATGATTTTATAGCATTCTATAAAAACATTTAATTCTTATTTCTATATATTTTTATTCTTCATGGCAAATATATTAGAAACCAGAATACTTTTATTTTTGCATTCACTGCTTCACCTTCTATTCTCCCAGCCTTCCTGGAGAGGTTATAAAAGTCACCAAATTTTCTTTTTATTAGTATTCCCAAACAGGCCAGCAGAGTCAAACAATGGTTACATGTTTCATAATTATTTAATATTGCAGATGATAGCTATTAATGTATTTATGTGGGGTTTTATTTATTTATTTATTTATTTTTTGCATTCCACCTAGTGAGATAAATGACATTTAAACTTGCTTTTCTTTGGTTTAAAGGTGGAATATTTCCTTATAAAGTTAATGAATGTAAAAAAATAAAGCAATGTTTAGTATCAGTCTTTATTTAGATACTTAGCCTTTCTTCATTCCTTCCTCCCCCAGTCTTAGATCATAATTAGGTTGAGGAAGGAAAAAGGTTGGAAGGTGGAAAATCAAATTTTGTTCAGGAATGAAATTTACACATTATCATAGTTCCCTTCCAACCCAGGATTCCTGGCTTTTATAAAAATCTGTTCTGCTGTTGAAAAGCATTGCATTAGTCTCAATTTGGCATAGCATTGGTCATCCAGTAGTGACAATTTACTGTTAGTGCATTGGGGATGAAAAGAGTTACAGTATGTATTTTGTTCCTCTTTGAGTCATGTGTATTTACTGTATATGTATGTGCTGTATACTTATATACCTGTACAAGGGCATAAGTAAACTAATTTCAAGTTCTTAAGTGACTTTAGTGATTGGAAAGAGAGATTTAATTGACATCCCTGGAGACTAATCTTCTGTCTGTCCACAGGTTTTTATGGGACTGAATTCTCTGGGTGAGAAAAAAACCTCACTCTTCAAGGGGGCCAATAATTTGACCTAGGTGGGATAGCTACTGTAGAATATGAAGTTGTTTTAATTATGTAGACTTTCTAATGTACCTAGTGGCATTTACCATTCAATATATGTTATAGGATCCTGATGGAGAAAATGCTCGTAGGGCATTGCAACGAACAGGAGGATCATTTCCAGGAGGACATGTACCCGATATGGGATCAGGGTTGATGAATTTACCACCTTCCATTCTCAATAATCCAAACATTCCTCCTGAGGTTATCAGTAATTTGCAGGCTGGTAGGCTTGGTTCCACAATTTTTGTTGCTAATGTAAGTTTAAATTTTAGTCTAAAATTTTATCATTCAAGTATCTAATTCTAAGTATGAGATTGTTTGATTAGATGAATGGGTTATAAGTTTATAGAACATTTTATTTTTAAACTGAAGTAAGCCAAACGTAAATTATTATAAATTCAAACTCAATTTAAGCTTATATGTATAAGGTTAGAGTGTATATACAAATAGTTTAAATTTTTAAAAAAGAGAACTGGAATTTATGAACATTTAGCAGTTTTTGAAATTATTTGCTTTTATGTGATTTTTGTTCATATTGGTAATTGGATTTCTTTGGCTTTAATATTAGATATTTGTAACTGTGCATGTTATAGTTGGTTTGTCATTTGTTCTAAGCTTTTGAAAGTCAGTGATATCAACAGTACTTTCTAAAATCTAAATTTCTCTTAATGAAAATAGATGTGCAAGTTGCAAATGTACAAAACAGGATTGAATAGGTGAAAGAATGTTTTATGAATTTTTAAAAAATTAAGGATAAGGAATAATGCAGATGTAGCTTAACTGATTTTTAACAACTTAAGATCTTCTTATTTGAATATTATTTGATACAATGTTTTAGAAGAATTATAGTTCTTGATAGTGTCCAGAGTTCAAAAAAGATTTGTATTATATATGGGAGAGGGATTTATTAGGTATATAACTTTACATAATTTTATGTTATAAGCTTGACTTCAAAGTTGGTTGGAAGAAGCTAAAGGAAGTATTCAGCATAGCTGGAACTGTAAAGCGAGCAGATATTAAAGAAGACAAAGATGGCAAGAGCAGAGGAATGGGCACAGTCACTTTTGAACAAGCAATTGAAGCAGTTCAAGCTATTTGTATCCTGATTTACACTTTAGGATTATTTAATAAGTTTGAAGAAGCTTATTTCTGTTTGGAGAAAGTCATGGAATTTAAGGTTGCCTGGCTTAGAAATGTGTTTTAGACTTTAGTCTCCAGCACATAAAACTTTCTATGTCCAAGTACTAAAGTCACTCTTAAAACTTGAATTAGCCATATTGTACAGGCCTGGTGTGAGCCTTTTTCTGCTTTTTCTTCTTGCCACAATTGTGTGTATACAAGCTCTTGGAAGTTACATAATCCAGTTCCTTCAAATGAAGCCTTGTTAATTTTCTTTATTCAGTGATTGAATCAAAAGATGATGTTTTGTTCATAAAATCAAACTATAAAGTGAAGAATTAAAGTTTTTCTGGTGGCTCAGTGGATTGGCACCAGCCTGTGAACCCAAAGGTCACTAATCCCTAGTCAGGGCACATAACCAGGTTGCAAGCCAGGTCTCCAGCCAGGTCCCCAGCTGAAGGCAGGTGAAAGGCAACCATACATTTGATGTTTCTGTCCTTCTCTGCCTCCCTTTCTGTCCTTCTCTCTAAAAATAATGATTAAAATCTTTAGAAAAAAATTTTTTAAAGTTTTTCTTTGATGAGTATATGGGAGAGACTAATACAAATGAGTGAAATGTTTAAGATGTTGATTAAAATATTAGATGGTTTGACTCTAAATGAGATTGTAAAAAATGTGTTTGTATTCAAATATAATTTTATAGTTGTCTTAACTTGGCTTCCTTGACTGAACCAACAGCTATGTTCAATGGGCAGTTTTTGTTTGATAGACCTATGCATGTGAAAATGGTGAGTTCCTATATATGACTTCATCTCTCTAAACGTTTAAAATCTTTTCTCTCTTCTCTGTATTATGTCTTTTTGGTTATGTATTAAGCTTACATTAAGCTTTTTTTGCAATTAGGATGACAAGTCTGTCCCTCATGAAGACTACCGTTCACAGGACAGTAAAACTCCACAATTACCACGTAAGTAAAATCCATTGGAAACAATGCAGTCTATTGTTTTTCAGTTTTACTACATGCTGAGCAGCATGCTTTGTTTTCCTGCTTATCTCCCAAGTTGCCCAAAGTTTGTAGTTTGTAGTTATGGAGGTAGTTTGGCATGATTGATCAGGACAATTGAGAAGGTAAATATGTGCCATATTTTTCTTTTTGGTAGTATTTTCCCATTATAGAAATTTATACTAAAATTTTTGGTTAGTATATATATATATGTATATATATATATATATATATACATATATATATGTGTGTGTGTGTATACACACACATGAGGGGAGAAAAACTCATTTTTAATTTTATCATCAATAACCTCCATTATAACATTTTTTGGTATTTTTTCCAGTCTTCTATGTATATTTTTTACATAGTTGAGATTACCATGCAATAATTTTGTATCTTTTTGTTTAACACAGAGTTTAAATATTATTCCATGTTGAAAATTCTTTCCAAATATTTTTATTGGTTATATAATAATAGTCTATTATCTGGATGTTCCACAACTATTCCACTGTATATTTAGGTGTTCTTATTTTCCCTTTAATCACCAACAGAGTAATTCATGTTTATTGGTATACAAATCTTTGGTATGTTTTTGATATTTCCTTAAAGTAGATTTCCTGAGGTAGATTTACAGATTCTTAAGGTATGCCCATTGATCATTATTATCAAGATGTTTTCCAAAGGATTATGAAACCACAATGTAACGTACTTAACGTGCCATCTTAATACTGCTTCTGCAAAATGAGGATGATAATAATACATACCTCATGGAATTGGCCTGAGTATGGCATAAGTTACTATATAAAGCTCTAAGCACAATTCTTGAATAATGTAAGCACTCAATAAATACTAGCTCTTGTTCTTACTGTTTTGCTATACATCTCTGGTTATTATTAAATTGTTTACTATTTTAAGTATATAGCCAAACTTAAAATTACTCATGTAGCTGTTGTAGGTCATGTTTGTCTTAGATGATATGTCTTTAAAATAAAACTTTACAGATATGAGATTACTCCACTCCCCTGCCCAACCCCCACCAGATACCTTAACTTGAGGAAATAATTTATGATGAATACAGTGTTTATCTTTTAGGTTTTAATAATTTGATTACACATTTATACATTCTTAAACATTATATGGAATTGTTCTGTTGAATTTAAAATTTGGTGTGTGACATCATATCATGTATTATTCTCCAACTTGCTGTTTTTAGTTTAACATTGCATTTTTGAGATTCATTATGTTGAATATAGTTCTAGTTTCTTTATTTTAACTCTTAATGCCACATTTTATATATTTTTCTGTTTTGTAGTTTTTCTTATTTTTGTTAGAAATATTATTAACCCTGGCTGGTAGCACAGTGGATAAGGTGCCGGCTTGTGAACCCAAAGGTCACAGGTTCGATTCCCCAGCCAGGGCACATAACCAGGTTGCAAACCAGGTCTCCAGTCAGGTCTGTGGCTGGAGGCAGGTGAAACGCAACCATACATAGATGTCTCTCTCCCTCTCTGCCTCTCTCCCTTCTCCTCTTTCTAAAAATAATGAAATAAAATCTTAAAAAAAAAAAAAAAAAAAGAAGAAATATTATTAAGTTGGGGAGTGTGTGCTCTTTTTCTAGTAGAATGATCTGTTCTCAATGTTTGCTAGAAATTATAAATAGTCTGGCCTTGGTGTATCATTTTTGGGGAAGATTTTTAACTTTTTTTTTTTTTTTTTTTTAAGATTTTATTTATTATTTCCAGAGAGAGGGGAGGGAGAGAGGCAGAGAGGAAGAGAAGAATCAATGTATGGTTGCCTTTCTCCTGCCTCCAGCCACAGACCTGGCTGGAGACCTGGCCCGCAACCTGGTTCTGTGCCCTGGCTGGGGAATCGAACCAGCGACCTTTGGGTTCACAGGCCGGTGCCTTATTCACTGTGCTACCCGCCAGGGCAGATTTTTAACTATTTATTGTTCACATTTACTATTGCATCTTGAGTCAATTTTGGTTATTTTTATTTTTCTAAGAATTTTACTATTTTTAGATTTATTGGCATAGAATAGACTTTTTGAAATTTCTGCCATATCTATATTTCTGTCTTTTAAGTTTTCAAAGATTTGCAGTTTCTCTTTTTCCCTTGGTCAGTTTTGCTTAGACAGTTGTCAGTTTTATTAATGCTTTCAAAGGAGTAAATTTTGTTTTCTGTATCTAAATTTCTGTTCTTAGCTTTATTATTTTCTTCTGTTTCTTTGGGTTTAGCCTGTTATTATCCTCTTTAAGTGGACTATTTCACTAATTTGCAGGTTTTCTAATGTAAGTAATTAATGACTATAAATTTAGCGACTACTATATAACAAGTATACAGTATGGAGTATATTGTGATTTAATTTTTATTAAGTTACCTTTATGATTTTTTTCTTAATCTATATATTTTTGAGTTTCCAATGTCTAGGGATTTTTTGTTTTTTTAAAAATGTGTGTGTTATTTTCTAACAACAGCATGGCCAGAGAAGATGGTCTATATCATTATGATTCCTTAGAATTATTTTGGAACTTGGCATTTTGGCCTGATATATAGTACACTTTTATCGATATTCTAGGTGTGCTGGTGACTGCAAGTGTTCTGTATATTCCAAGTAAATCAAGTTTTTAAATCATTTAAATGCTCTTATATCTCCTATTAAATGATGGATTTATCTATTTTTTAAGTGTTTTTACTTTAAATATATTTTTAAAGATTTTATTTATCATTTTTAGAGTGAGGGAAAGGGAGAGGGAGAGAGAGAGAGAGAGAGAGACAGAGAGAGAGAGAGAGAGAGAGAGACAGAGACAGGGACAGAGACAGAGACATCAATGTATGGTTGCCTTTCACCTACCTCCAGCCACAGACCTGGCTGGAGACCTGGCTTGCAACCTGGTTCTGTGCCCTGGCTAGGGAATCGAACCAGCGACCTTTGGGTTTGCAGGCCGGCACCTTTCCACTGGGCCACCAGCCAGGGCCTTACTTTAAATATTTTAAAGCTAACTTAGTAGATGCATCCAAGTTTAGAAAATATATTTTTATTTAGGTAATCAAAATTTTATCATTGTAGAGTGATTTTATTTTTAGTAACTACTTTTAAAATCTTTTCTAATGTAGATACAACAGCTTTGTCTTATTTATTCACACTTACTGATTTATTTGGATTAATTTCTATTATCTTTTTTTTTTTTTTAACCTATTTGCTTTCTCTTTTGGTGGTTACTGTAGAAATTTTAATATGTCTTTATAAAGTCTCAAGTTAATGTAATTATTCTTCTCAAAAGTGGAGTTAACTTTGAATGCTTTAATTCTAATCACTTTTCTACTGAAATATATGCAAATATTGCTCAGTGTTTTATTTCTATATTGCTTTTTCTTTAATCCCACAAATCATGTGTTATTATTTACCATTTATTTTATCGCATCATTTTTTCCCTAGACCCTGGCACTACTTCTTCTTCCCCCAAAGTACATAAATGCGTGTGTGTGTGTAATTTTTAGAGATAGGGGTAGGGAGAGAGGCAAAGAGAGAGCGAGAGAGAGAGAGAGACATCAATATATGGTTGCATTTCACCTGCCTCCAGCTACAGACCTGGCTTGCAACCTGGTTATGTGTCCTGGCTGGGAATCGAACCAGTGACCTTTGGGTTCGTAGGCCAGCGCCTTATCCACTGAGCCACCAACCAGGGCAAAGCATGTATTTTAAAAGCTCTCTCAGTAAGAATCTGTTGTTAGTAAATTCTCTCAATTTTTTTTCTATATCTTGAAAAATATTCTAGTTTGATTACATAGTTTAAGATTGATAGTTCTTTTCTCTTGGCATTTTGAAAATATTCGAATTATCTGGCTTCCATTGTTGTTATTAAGTCAGTTGTGTGTTGAATTGTAGATTTTTTTATAGGTAAGCTGTGTTCATATAGCAGATTTTAGATCTTTGTCTTTACAATTTTATTACAGTGTGGGTATGGATTACTATTTGTTGGGTTTTTATAACCTGGATACTCATTTTTAAAGGATAAACTAGAAAATTCTCAGCCCTCTCTTTTATAAAGAGTTTTTTCTATCTCCACCAAGTTTACCTTACCCTTCAGAGTGTCATCTTTGAAGATCCTGGCCTTATGCAGGGTCTCCTAATTTACTTTTCAACTATGAATAATGTTTTATACATTTAAATAAAAAGTAAATCTTCTATTAAATTTTTACTTTATGTTCTTTTTGAGATTTTCATTTTCATATATTCTCTATTGATCGATGATCTCATAGCTTTTGACGGAATCAATTTGTTGTAGTTATGCTAATTATTATTAACCTCCTTGTGTTTTTTCTCCTTCCCTCCCTTTCTTTGCTGTAATTATAACTTGGCAAGTGGGAGCCTCCTCATTTTCTGTGCCTCTAATATTCTTACTTTTTTGGTAGAAAAAGGATTTCCCAGAACTGTGAAGATTTTTCTTTTTTGAATACATGGAATTGACCTACTTTTAAGGGATCCTAGTTTCTTTAGTAAAGAATGATAGTGCTCAGTGTGGACATGAGCGTTGTTGATGTTCAAATGTGCTATTGCTTTCAGTTGGACCATTTTTCAGAGACTGTGCAGAGAAAAGATATTTCCCAGGTCACATTGTGTATCATGTTTCCAGTTTTAACATAACACAATATGCTTCTGTACTTTATCTTTTATGTATATAGTTTTTATATACATATATATATATATATATATACATACACACACATAAGCCACATATATATATGTAGTTTTTTATAGCCTCTAATTGACACATTAGCTAGCAAGAGCTTTAAAAGTAGAATAAAGTAGTACCCATTCAAATATTAATTCATTTTGTCTGTAAGCCTATTTTCAGTGAATTTAATTAGTTTGTTTTAAGAGAAGTAGGAAAAAGAATATTGGATTTAGAGACGGAAAATTTAAATTTGAATTTTAATCACATAGCTAAATGGTATTGTGCAAATAACTTAGGTCTCTAAAATTTCCTTGTCTGTGGATAATATATGTAAAAATACTTAAGATACCATATAAATGTGAATAAATATTTATGATAAAAGTAGGTAATGTAACATTTGCTTTATGCAATATTGTTTTTATAATATTTGACTTTTTAATTTGATTTGAACTATTTTAAAAGTAGTTTGTATATTTTAAGTGGTTCTATAAATTCAAGAAAGTCTCATTTTCAGATATGTATGCCATTTTTAGGGTGATATAATATTTAAAATCCTCCTTGTATTTTATTAGTACTTTCAATATATATTTAATTGGGATATAATATGGATCTGCTTGATAAAACATTTCTTATTATTTATAAGTGGTATTATAATGAGGGTTCAGTGTGCTGCACCATAATGAAAACAAGAACCAGTGGTCTTACAAATTTGCAAAATTTTACAGCTACTATGAGTTTATTTATAGCTTGTTAAAAAATTATAGTGCCAGTTAGTTAATCATATATGGGTTGGTAATGTTCTTATTTGTGTTCAAGGTGGTCTTGGAGGCATTGGAATGGGACTTGGTCCAGGTGGACAGCCTATTAGTGCCAGCCAGTTGAACATAGGTGGTGTAATGGGAAATTTAGGTCCAAGTGGTAAGTATTATGACTTGCTTATTTCTTTTTAAATGATACATTTGCTAGGTCATAAAGCTCACATTTAGTAGTTTGTAATAATGTTTAAAGGATTGCATTTTCTAGTTGGATACTTAGGATGTCACTTCAGTTTGAAAAAGGAATAAAATCTTGGAGAGAACATGAAAGGGAATGGTGTCAAGAGGGTTGCTCTGAGGCCAGGCATGCTGTAGCTAGCCTTGTTTTGCACTGTGGGTTGTTGAAGTGACTTTAAGGCAGAGGACAATGTTCAACACAGTACCGTGTGTGTCATGAATATCTGTAAAATGGCTGAAAGGCTACCATATCATAAGCAATTTAAATTTGCTTATCTAGTTGGATAGGTAGTTTCTTAGATAGCTGTTTGGCTTGTCACCTATAGGTAACTTAAAATTTATGTTTTGTTGTTTTTTTAAAATATTTCATTTATTATTTTTAGAGAGAGGGGAAGGGAGAGAGGGAAAGAGGGAGAGAAACATCATTGTATGGTTGCCTTCACCTGCCTCTAGCCACGGACCTGGCTGGAGACCTGGCTTGCAACCTGGTTATGTGCCCTGGCTGGGAATTGAACCAACGGCTTTTGGGTTCGCAGGCTGGTGCCTATCCACTGTGCCTCCAGTCAGGGTAAAATTTATGTTTCAAGATTGGGTTTTTAAACTTTTTGGTTTCAAAACCCTTTTATACTCTTAAAATGTTGAGGACTCCAAAGTACTTTAGTTTATATAATTATCTTGATCAATATTTACTGTATTAGAATTCATATATTTATAAATATATTTTAAGATGATAAAAACCTTACTGTTAACATAACTATACAGTTTAAAAAATAAATTATATTTTCCATACGGACTAGTTACAGGAGTGGCATTCTTTTACCTCTTTGTATATTTCTTTAATGTTTGGCTTACTGCAAGATAGCAGTGCTGTTAACAGTGCTGTTATATCTTCTGCATTTAGTTTGTTACACTATCACACATTGTGTAGTAGTTTATGGAAAATTCCACATTATACTCCCAAGAATGAGAATGAAATTGTTGTTAGTATGAATGAAATAGTTTTGACTTACTGGACAATCAAGGGTCCCCAGACCATACTTTGAGAACTACTGTTTTAGTTGATAGACTAATAAATGTGATCATATTTTTATTTTATATTTTTTGAGATGCTATAGCCACACTTTAAATTATGAGGGTAGTTATGGTAATCATTCTGATGCAAACAGATGGAGATTTTTCCCTTACTTTTAGCCCTCCACTCTCCTAAATAGATACCATTTCTGTGCTTAAATTTTTCACTGCTCTTTTACCTATCATGTGTAGAGTATTTAACCTGATGTCCAACCCTGCAATAATTATATGCCTGTGTTTGAAAAAAATACAGTGATAGCGATATTTTTGTCTCTGAAAAAAAAAATGATTTCTTAGTTCTAAATGTTTTCTAACCAAACGTGTGACCACTGAATTATTTTTCTTGTCTAAGAATTATTCAGTGAAGCCTTTTTGAGTGTTCATGATTAGACCATTGCTATGGCATAGTTCTTTGAACCATCCCACCTATGCCCCTCTGCTTCTCTGTGTTCCACTGTGCCTAAGCTAATGGTGTCTTGTTTTGCTGTGTTGTGTCATGTCGTTTTAGTCATAAGAATATGATTTACTCAAAGTACATATTGTGTATTTTATTTGAGGTATGGGAATGGATGGTCCAGGTTTTGGAGGAATGAATAGAATTGGAGGAGGTATGTATGAACACTTCTTCTGTATGTACCCATCAACATTTTTAGTAAATAAGGAACTGTGTTGAGAACTGCAGGGAAGCCATGGTTCGTTACTGGCTCACTCCCTAAATGCTGCTTGCAGAGACTAGCCCTGTGTGCATAAGGGACATGGAAGTGATGTGCTAAGAAGTAGCTGCATGAGATAGGGTAGATAAAGAGCTTACTGGTAAGACTTAACATTTACAAGATGTACCTTTCAGCTATACAACACATAGTTAAATCTCAACATTAATCTTTATTTCATAGGCATTGGGTTTGGTGGTCTGGAAGCAATTAATAGCATGGGAGGATTTGGAGGAGTTGGTCGAATGGGAGGTAGGTAAATGTATGTAGTGGGACATGTATGCTACATTTAGTTTAACGTATGTAAAATGTTCCCCCTACTTAGGAATGGGTACTATAGATGTTTTTAGAGTGTGGGCACTTGGTGTTAGGGACAAGGCATGGTGAATTGGTATATACTGTACATGTGGAATGAGGTTGGATAAATCACAGACCTTTTTGGTATTTGTGACTTTGGCTATCTCTTTAGTTTCATTATGTTCCTGAATGGATTACTGTGTATTGATATACTTGAAAAAGGGTTAATTTGTTGCATAATTTTTTTAGAGCTATACCGTGGTGCGATGACTAGTAGCATGGAGAGAGATTTTGGACGCGGTGAGATTGGAATAAACCGAGGCTTTGGCGATTCCTTTGGTAGACTTGGTAGGCTGGCTGTATACTTCTTTTCTTTTCGCAGGTTATATTTTTCAAAGTTTGTTTCTCTCCTTTTTGTGTGCAAAATTGGAAACTTAAAATGTTTCACAAAATTTATTACCAGAGGAAAAACGCTTTATGGATTTTAATGTCTAGCTCTCTTTTTTAGTATCTTACACATTTGAACCCTATTTCTTGAAAACTATATTTTCAGTTACTGTACATCTGAAAGCATAGTACCTTGGGACTTATAAGTGTGATTATTTAAATTAATTAGTATATTATCTTTCCATCCTTGTTTAGGCAGTGCAATGATTGGAGGGTTTGCAGGAAGAATAGGAGCTTCTAACATGGGTCCTGTGGGATCTGGAATAAGTAGGTTTAAATTTTAATAGAATTTATTCAGTAGTATTTGTGTGCTTGCAAGAGATTTTGCAAGATAGTTATTGTAGTATAGTAATATTTTGTTCTTATATGTTAATAATGTCATGTTATAATTTAGAGAAACTGATAGGGATTGAGATTTTCTGTATAATCACTGAAATTTCTGAAGTAACTTTGAATTTTACTTCTTTGACATTTCTAAACTAACACCAGAGTATGAGTTAACTATAAGCCAATCTAAAAATCTTTGTTCCAACTTAGAAATCTAGGGATTTCTGTGATCATGTGTTAAGAACAGCTTTTGCATTAGCACCAACTGTGATTCCAATTGCTATTGGTTACTAACTTATTTCATCTGTGAATACCTTTCTTGTCTTTTGGAAGACACAGGTGAATTGCCCCAGATATAGCACTTCTGAAGAGACCTCCTGAGGTTAAGGGCTAAGGTTGAAAGAGATGCTTATTTCCTTTCCTCTTAAACCTTCCCTGTGATAAAATCAAGAGTAGTTGAAATACTGGGGAATGCCAAATTTCTTCCACCTATTTCCACTACCACAATATTTAGGCCTTAAAGGCCTAACACATGGCTTAGTTTCTGATATCTTTTCCTTACTGAACCATGTCTCTATGAGTTCTTTGTATTTTATTGACTACTTTAAGTTGATTGAAATCTTGCAAGTGGGAAATACAGTCTATTTGAACCGTTCTAAGAGTGAATTAAAAAATCTTATCAACTAAAAATGCTTCTTTCCATTATCACTTATTTCTCATTTTATTTCTCCATTTTTTTGGCCATGGCTATTTTCCTATTAATGGTAGTAACTTCCCTAACTTTCCTATTTCACCTCAGAATTTTCGATTTTATATTTGTTACTTACAGAAAGCCAACCTGAGGTTGATGTTAATTTTCAGAATTTCTGTGTATGACATTTTTAGGTATGAGAAAAAAGGGATACACTTTGAGAATGAGTAGGATTGGAATGAAGTGATTATGTGCTCTCAGATAAATTCTCAGGCACTAGCCAAAAGGTTGTGATTTCATTTTTTGCTACTACTTCTGCAAATTTTTTATAATATTAAGATGAGAAGTTATTGTGTTTCTGTGATTATTGAAAATTGAACTTACACAAAAAAGAAATTGTATGTGAAACAGAAGATGCAGAGATGAAGGGAAGCTAGGGAAAGAATATTAGATAGGAGAGAATGCCGAGAGCAACAATTGATGTATTAGTGTTGTAATAATTTGAATTTGCCCCATATATCTTTGTTCTAGCAATTACTAGGGTTAGTGTGTTATTAGAAAATAAGAATGAGTATAAAAACCATTATAACATTAATGGATAAAGTAATTGGTAGAAAATTTGTATAATATATGATGGGTTTTATGATCAGAGTATAATTTTATAGAAGTACACGTATATAATGTATTACATAGTGGCTAAAATTAATGTTCAATTAGCCATTAACATTCAACTAACCAAATTAAATTCTGTTCCTTGGAAGATTGTTATATTGTATGTATGAAAATAATTTTATGCTTATATGTAATCTAATTACATAAACAAATTAATTTTTTCTCCCTCTTTTTCAAAAATGATTCTTTCCCTCTGCTTCTTTTTTGTTTTTTGTTTTTTGTTTTTTTCATTTCTTCTTCCTTCTCCTTCTGTTTTTAAAACAAAAACACCAAACTCCCAAATCCTCTCCTCCCTTCCTGAAAATCCAGGTGGTGGCATGGGTGGCATGAACAGTGTGACAGGAGGAATGGGGATGGGACTGGATCGGATGAGCTCCAGCTTTGATAGAATGGGACCAGGTATAGGAGCTATACTGGAAAGGAGCATCGATATGGATCGAGGATTTTTATCGGGTCCGATGGGAAGCGGAATGAGAGACAGAATAGGCTCCAAAGGCAACCAGATATTTGTGAGAAATGTAAGCAACTAAATATGAAGGGTACTTAAAATTATATTTTGCATTCTGTATCTGTTACTAATACCTTTTTTCATTCTAGCTGCCTTTTGACTTGACTTGGCAGAAACTAAAAGAGAAATTCAGTCAGTGTGGTAAGTATGCCAATGACCACGGATATGTTGATAGTGGTTATGGAGGAAAAACTTAAAAGTTTTAAAGATTGTGTTTAGCCCTTTACCTGTCTGGATGCTTATTCCTAGGTTGTACGACAGGTCTAGTTTTACTTCAAATAAATGAATTATTTTGCTTTACTCTGACTTAGAGAAGCACAATTACTACTAAATAACATGAAGTAGAGTAGAGCCTCATTGTCTCCTATGAATAAAGAAAACACTTGGTCTACATAAATCATCATTCACATTTAAAAATATTTTTTCTTCTAGGAAATACTAATGAGTGGTATATTCATTTCCTTATTTTTGGTATAGTGTAGTAGGTTGTCAGCATGACCCAATGACATTAACTCCAAATGATCTAGAGTTAATAGGTAACCCCATTCTTCATACTTCATGCCTACAAGGCATAGGAAACTTACTTAATAGCATATAACCTCCTACCTGGAACTCTTTAGATGCAGGCACATTCTGGGGGCCCTTCTGATTCTTTTATAAACCATTCTTGGCTATAATCATACCACCTGTAACAAGTAAGTGTGTAGAAAATTAGGTAGGTTGGTACTTTATTTTATTTTATTTATTTTTTAATTTAAGATTTTATTATTTACAGAGAGAGGGGAAGGGAGAGAGGCAGAAAGGGAGAGAAACATCAGTGTATGGTTGCCTTTCACCTGCCTCCAGCCACAGATCTGGCTGGAGACCTGACTTGCAACCTCTTTATGTGCCCTGGCCGGGAATCGAACCTGCAACCTTTGGGTTCTCAGGCCAGCACCTATCCACTGTGCCACCAGCCAGGGCCAGGTACTTTATTTTAAAAAGGACCTTTTTGTGTATGTGGAGAATTAATGGTAGTGGAACAAAATAATATATTTCTTGCTAGTATTTTTCTGCTATTGAGTGGTGTTCGAGATTATAATCACAAAAGTAAGCCATATAGGTGGCATATAATTTTGAAAAAGGGTTTAAAATGGTACATTCAGTTTGTTTTTTAAACTATATTTTATTGGTTATGCTGTTATAGTTGTCCCAATTTTTCCCCTCTGTCCACCTCCATCTGGTACCCCCCTTCCCTCCAGCAATCCTCCCCTCTTAGTTAATGTCCATAGGACATACATATAAATTCCATGACTTCTCCATTTCCTATATTCTTTTTTAATGATATGTTAATTTAATTTTATTGTTGTTGTATTACATCCATCCCCTTTTTCCTCTGTCCCCTCCCCTTCCCTACCTACACACGCCCCCTAAAGTCAGTCCCACTTGTCCATGTCCATGGTTCTTCCATGCTAGTTCCTTGACTAAACTGCTCTCCTTCTTTGCCTCCTCCTTCCCCCTCCTCCCCATCCCTCCCCTCTGCCCACTGAAGGTCTATTAATTGTATTCATGTATCTGGTTCTTCTATATTATTCTTAACCACCTGTCTGCTCTGGTTGTTGACTTAGTTGTTTTTTTGTTTGTTTGTATTTAGATTTAGTTGTTGATAGTTGTGAATTTGTTGCCTTTATAATGTTCATGGTTTTGATCTTTCTTTTTCTTAGGTAAGTCCCTATTGTATTTTTTGATATAATAATGGCTTGGTGATGATCAAATCCTTCAGTTTTACCTTGTCTGGGAAGCACGTTATCTCCCTTTCCATTCTAAATGCTAGCTTTGCTGGATAGAGTAATCTAGGTTATAGGTCCTTGCTTTTCATCACCTTCAGTACTTCTTGTGGGTCCCTCTTGACTGAAAAGTTTGTTTTGAGAAATCAACTGATAGTTTTATGGGAACTCCTTTGTAGGTAACTGTGCTTTTCTCCTGCTGCTTTAATGATCCTCTCGTCATCTTTAATCTTTGGCATTTTAATTATGATGTATCTTAGTGTGGCTGTCTTTGGGCCCAACTTATTTGGGAGTCTCTATGCTTCCTGGACTTGAGTGTCTATTTCCTTCACCAAATTAGGGAAAATTTCACTATTTTTTCAAGTAAGATTTTAATTTCTTGCTCTTTCTCTTTTCCTTCTGGTATCCCTATGATTTAGATGTTGGAAGTTGTGGAGATGCCCAGGTGTTTCTAAACCTGTCCTTGTTTTGTTTTGTTTTTAAAGATTTTATTTAATCATTTCCAGAAAGAGGGGAAAGAAGAGAGGCAGAAAGACATCAATGTATGGTTGCCTTTCACCTGACTCCAGCCACAGATCTGACTGGAGACCTGGTTTGCAACCTTGTTATGTGCCCTGGCTGGGGAATCGAACCTGCGACCTTTGGGTTCACAGGCCGGCACCTTACCCACTGTGCTACCAGCCAGGGCTGTCCTTGTTTTTTTTTTTTAATTCTTATTTTTTTGTTCTAGTTGAATGCTTATCTCTTTCTTATGCTCAAAATTACTGATTTGAATCCTGCCTTCCTTTCCTTGGTTTCCTTAGGGTTATTCTTTATTTTTCTTAGTGTAACATTCATTTCTTTCTTTGCTGTTATTTATGTGTTCTCTGAGCACCCTTATCACCAATGTTTTTAACTCAGCCTCTGATAGGTTGGCTATCTCCATTTTCCTTAGTTCTTCTTCTGTGGTTTTGTTTTGTTCTTTCATTTGGCCCATATTTTTTTGCCTCCTTAATTAGGCAGTATCTCTGTGTTTGTCTCTGTATTAGGTAGAGCTGCTTTGACTCCCTTAGTAGCATGGCCTATGTAGAAAAGGCACCTGTAAATTGTGTGGGGTGGAGACTTAAGTAATTGCTGGGGTGGGGCAACCCTTTTCACTGCTTTGTGGCTTGGGAGGAGGGCTCAGAGAGGGGACAGTGCTGCTGCCTGGCTTCTGTTGGCTCACCTGGCAATCACCCCATTTCCGATCACCTCACTTCCACTGGTGCCACTGGTGCCCTTCCAGCGGCTGCCTGATGGTGAGTCCTGGAGTGGGGAGAGGGTTTGCATGTGTTCTAAACTGTTCTAGCTTTTTAAGAGCTGAAAATTCAGCATTTTCTTCTATTACCACAACTCTCACTTGTTTTAACAGCCAGAGATAACAGGGGTCCATCTTTCTGGTACTGGAACCCTGGCCTGTGTGATCTGGCCTGAGGCTGGGATCACTGGTTTATAAGCTGTCCCTCCTATCCTGCTGCCACCTTTCCGTGCCATGCGGCCACTCTACCTGCCTCCATGACTCTGTCCCTCCTGTTCGTTTGGATGAGTGTATCTTTAAATCCATGGTTGTTGGACTTACATACAGCTCAATTTTCTGAGTGTTACTAGTTTTGAGATCCAATTGCGGTTCTTCCTATGGTTGCTCGAGGAGGAGAAGCATGTATACCTATGCCTCCATCTTGGTGGGAAGTCTCCTTCAATCTTTGAGAGTTAATGAATAGTTAAAAGGATTTGGAATACATCTTTAATATTTTGAGATCACTAAGTTTAATGTTCTCCCACAAAAGTAGCCTGTGTAGCTACTTACCACAAATTGATAGGTCACTTGTGATCAAAGTGATCACTGTGGAATCTTAATATCTATAGTGTTCGCAGGGTACTTTATATGTAACTGTGTTGTAGTAGACTCTGTGCATGTGTTCTTCCCTCCTAGATGGAGGCTGTTGAATGCAAGAACTGTGTCTATATACTAGCATTTTTCATTGCCTTGATAAATATTGTAAGAGGTTATTAAATATTTTGGGGTAAGTTAAACATTCTGAGCAGCTCTTCATATATTTATTCATGAAATTACTAATACTGTATTTTTGGCAGTTTATTATCATTATTTTCCTCTGGCCTCTTTTGTTGATTATCTTTTAAAAATATTCAAAGAAGAGAAATTGATCTTTTTTTAATAAAAATTTTTTTTGAAAATGAGTCAACTAATAAACAGTCACCACTGAGAGAGGTGTTGGCAGTCTTTTGTAGGAATAAGAATACCTACCAGAATGAATAAGCAGCATCTGGCCACAAGTCCCATAGATTACAGAGGAGTGAATGTATAAGGTCCTTAATGAAATATATGAAATGAGGAGCAATGGCAGAAAGTTCAGATAATCTTTGTTGTAGTTTCATTGAAAAAAGAAATTTCCAAATATGATATGATATTAAAATGGGGCAAACAAATGACCTTAATGAAAATGTGACTAATGTTGAGTTAACTGTTCTTTATCCTATATAGGCAGATTTCCTTTGATGTCAGATATGAGCAAGGCTTGCAACAACCAAAATTTTTTGGTAGGTGTATAGCCAGAGTGGTATTGTTTTGACAGAAGGACATCAGCAATTCAGATATTTTCTGAAAGGAAATATTAGTATCCAAATCTACATCTAAAAATTTTGTACAACATTTTACACAATAAAAGTGTGGTTATATTAGCCCTGGCTGGTAGTACAGTGGATAAAGCGCCAGTCTGCGAACCCAAAGGTTGCTGTTTCGATTCCCCAGCCAGGGCACGTAACCCAGTTGCAAGCCAGGTCTCCAGCCATGTGTGTGGTTGGAGGCAAGTGAAAAGCAACCATACATTGATGTCTCTCTCCCTCTCTGCCTCTCTCCCTTCCCCCTCTCTAAAAATAATAAATAAAATATTTTTTTTAAATGTGGTTAAATTATTTTTCTTTACTTTGTGATTTTAGCTCTATTCTTATGTCCTTTTTTGATCAGTCTATAGTTTTATCATGAGAGTAATGATTTTGTTTTTTTCTCAATTCTAATGTAAAAGCTTCTGGCTTTTTGATTTATATTTTGGTAATATCATACTTAAATAATTTCCTACCATGTTCCTGTTTTTAACCTTGAACTGCATTGATGGGAAAGAAAATTAAGTGCCCAGCTATGGACAACTGTTGAAATTACCTGGTTTATATGACTGGAACTGTTTATTTTTCTGCCAGATCACTTTGTTTTTAAATACTGAGTTTTTCTTTCCTTGTATGGGAAGCTATAGCTTCTTTTGCAGTAAAGGCAGGGTTTTATTTTGTTGTTTACCTCCTGAGCCCACAGCACAAAAGTAGATGCTTTTGGTTGCTTCCTAATAAGAGTCTCTGCTACTCCCTGTGTTTCCCTCAGGCAGAATCTGCCAGGAAATGGCCCACCAGCCACCCTCTGCTTAGTACATTTCTGCAGTGGTTAATTGTCCTGGTGAGGCAATTACAAAGGCTAAGAAATGTTGTATTATGGGTTATATTACAACCAACATTTTCTTAACCTTTATAATTTAGAAGAAGAGGTGTTTATAGTTCCCCAAATATAAAATAATGAGTAAAAAGTGAGTTTAGTAAAATAGGTCACTTTTATCTTGCCTGATGTAATTCCTCAGTGACATGCACTTTTATGAAGGCTGAGTTCAGGTGGCACTGATGAAGTCAAATGGGCATAGTCTTTTACATTTGCCCTGTTTCATCTATACACTTTAGTTGTATTCTGGTCTTCTGGTTTAGTGTGATGCAGGGCCATAACATTTTAGAACTGCGATGCCCATTCTTAATTATTTCAGCTATATACTGTGTAAAAAATAGTTTTCCCCACAGATTTCTATTATGTAGTTTTCTACCTACCTGAGTATGCTCGTTAATTGCATAGAAAATGGACACTTGATAGATTTTATTTACTAAAAGCCACATGTTGCTTCAAGCATGCATAGTAGACTTCAACTCTAGAAAAACTTCACAGTAAAATAATTCAATGAGAGTAAAATAATATACAAAGAACATTTACTGATAATTACTTTTTTATTTGTAAAGAAACACTTTCTTTGGTTTTTTATTCCTTATGTCATTATTTCTTGTAGAATATCTTGTTTTTCCATTTTTCCCTCTTTGATGGTTATGTTACAGCTTTGCTATGAAAATAGATTTCATTGACTTAATTAGTTGTTTATTTACTTATGCTTTAATTGCTCTACTTTATGCATTTTTCAAAATACATACCATATTTAATAGGCTAGGTTAGGTAAAGTTGCAAGGTTTCTTTTACAGCAGGTTATTTTTATGACTAGTAAATGTAACAGCAATATGTTTGATTATTCTGTGGCACCATTATCTCATTGCATACTATTTTGTCTTACATTTTTCCTAAAGTAGCAGTCCTGTATTTTTTTCTTGAAATTACACAAGATACTTACAGATATTTAGGTCAATTAAATATCTTAAAGAATGTAAAAAGCCAAAAAGGTCTGATTTTAATTAGTTGAAACTAAATCTTTTATCCTCAGTTATTTATCTTAAGAAAAGAAGATATCTCAGGTGAGGTTTTCATGGGATTAAGAAGAAAGTTAGAAAACGTACAGTTCTTTCTGGTTCTATGCCTACTGGGATTTTTGGGACAGTCTAACCATGAAGCAAGTATATATAGAACACTTGCTATGTAGCCTGAGGAGTGTTCAAACTGTATGAAGTTTCCTATGTCTTCGCCAAGAGACCCTGTCAGCTAGAAAAGGCTGAGATCAATTGTGAGCTCACATTTTGGGGGTCTGTGTGATGGTCCCTAAATCAAGAGACAAGATGTAAGAGGAAAACAAGAGAAAGTTGTCCTGAAACATTGGGAGACAGATTTTGCAAGAAATAATAATGTAGTTTCCCTTGAAATTAAAAAACTGCTTGCTTGAGTGAACCTTACTATTGCTACTAAACCTATGGTGGGAAACTTAACATTAAGAAAAACCCTAAAGTTTTAGGTAAAATTAGAATAAGGACAAATTTTTAACCTTAAAAGCCCTTGAAAATTATTCACAGTTCCCTTTAAAATCAATGTAAGGTGTTACCGTTTATGAAGGTATGCTTCATTGATGAATTAACTTGCTCTTTTTCAAATACCAGCATTCAAGATATTAAGAGGACTCTGGAAACTGCTCTGTTATCTATCTTTAGAGTTTTTCTAAAAAATTTCCAGTTTCATTTGATGATGTTTATTAGAAAGTCTGATTCCTCTGTGTGTTTGTGTATATTTTTTAACCATTTATAGGGTGAATATTGTTTGGGTCTATTTTAACCATTATAATTTCTCTGGAAATTTGTCCGTTTTATAATTTTTAGAGGACAGTTAAAGATTTCCTGGTCTGGGTTATAAAATCATGGTTTTAACTGACTTTCTTTAATTTCTTTTTTTTTTAATTGTTCTACTGCAATTGTCCATTTTCCCCTGTTGCTCTCCACTGCTTCACCTACCGCACCCAGCCCCACCCACTTCCAAGTCAATCCCACCCTCTTGTCCATGTTCTTGGGTCATTTATACAAGTTACTTGACTAGACACTTCCCCATCTTTCTCCTCTTCTCCCCCTACCCCCTACCCTCTGGTCACTGTCAGCCTGTTCTTTGTTTCCATGCCTGTGACATTTATTAACTTGCACCATATAATTAGTTTTGAGTGAATGAGTGACAGACTATTGGTTGTTTTTCTTTTTTTTTTTTTAAATACTTTATGGGGTGGAGGGAAAATAGATTAGAAAGAAAAAACATAGAAAAGTAGTCTCCAGTATGTTGTAGATAGGAAATCAGTCAGATCAATATTTAAAAAGGAGAACCTCTTATTCATGCATTGTGATTAAAAATTGTTCCTGTTGCCCGAAAAGAGCTAATGGATTATTTTGATAAGCCCTTCGCTTTACCTTCCCACTTCATCCTTTCTCTCCCTTTGTAGAACTAAATGTGAACTAAATATGCCTGGCACTCTGATTTTGTTGCCAGACTAAAATTAGCTTATAGTGATCTGGTAACTACAGTATTTCAGGGGGAGGGAAATATTATGGTAAGTAGTCATGCATCTCCCACTTAAATGTGTGTGGATCGGGGAATCACACCCGGCCCAGTGTGCCTGGGGATAGTCTCACTTTACACCTTACGTATGTGAGAATGATCGGTAACTCTGGTGTGGGTGATGGGTTTTTATGGCCCCTTGTATTTTGATAAATGATCATTGATTTACTTCAAATACCAGTCTCTATAGAGTCAGTAATGATACTATAATTGTATAGGGAATAACCATCTAGTTTTTCTCCTCTTTCTGGAAACTCCTCTGAAGTTCTTCTTTGTGCTCTTACAATAACTGCTTTTACCTTTATTGATTTCATTCTGCACTTTCCCTTCCATGCCTATTTCCATGACATATTTGGTGCCATTCTTAGGTTGGCATTCAGTCACATTGAATTAATGACTTCGGCACTGTGGTTGCAAAGCAGAATTAGTGGGACCCTTGTGACTTGGTAAAAATTAAATTTCTTGGCAGTTGCTACTATTTCAGTAATGAAGGAGTTAATAAAATGGAGGATAAAAGGGAAGGAAGAGGAAATTGGGCAGAAAGCAGCAATTTTGTCTAAAAATTTTGTTTAAATTTGTAATTTGTTATTCGGAATGATGACTTAGTGGCATTTTGTGCTAGCTTGCCTTACTGCTATAAAACTTCAGAAACTAAAGATTTAACATAAATAATTTTTTTGTTTTATTAAAATATTAAGCCCTAAGCAAATCTATTTTCAGTCCAGTTTTGTATATTCTAACCTGTATGTTCATCACTTTATATGAATTGCAATAGATTCAGAATATAAAATAATGTGAATAATGCTTACAGATGTTAACTTTATATCATTGGTGCTAATATTTCTAGTCAAGTTACTAATTGCTTCACTGGCAATGAGAAATTTCAAACCTGTGTAGTGAAATATGGAACCTGTTTAAAGTGGCTAGTAATTCTATATATATATATATATTTTTTTTTTTACAGGCCATGTAATGTTTGCAGAAATAAAAATGGAGAATGGAAAGTCAAAAGGCTGTGGAACAGTCAGATTTGACTCCCCTGAATCAGCTGAAAAAGCCTGCAGGATAATGAACGGCATAAAAATCAGTGGCAGAGAAATTGATGTTCGCTTGGACCGTAATGCATAATTTCACACCATGGTTGGAGCAGTCTTACACCTGTTTTGCTGAATCTCCTAGTAAAAGTCATTTTAAAAGTAATACTGAATGCTTACAAAAGCTGTAAAAATGAACTTTTAAAACTTCCACCAGCTTTTAACAGTATAGTGTTAAATATACTGTGATTTTTGTTAATCTCAAGTTCGGGTTTTTAAAGTCAGCAAGTCTGGTCATTCAGTTTAAATGAATGGTTATACTGTTTTTTAATGAAATAAGCCATTTTCGTGTTATTTTCAGTAATACATAGTGGGATTTGTTAAAGTTTCTCTAGCTTTTATCAGCTTATTTATTATAAGGTAAAAAAAAACATAGATTTGTTTTTCAAAACTTCTGTTTTCTCTGTGTAATTGTTCTTGATAAGAAAAGGAGTCAGACAGATTAAGATGTGATTTTGGTTGATTTTTAAATTCGTTTTCTTCAATGATAAAGAATTACTCTGAGTACGTTTTAGAGTCTATAAATTTCAGGGTGCTTTTTATTTGACTTAAATGAGGAAATGGGGTATTCTTTCTCTGCCCCTTACTATCCTTCACATTTCCACCTATCACTATTAATATTATCCTCCACAGCCGCTTATTTTATTATTTCCAACAATTCCAAGTTCATATAGAACTGAAAATGTAGCAAGCCCTAAGTATAATAATAGGCAGGCTAGGCCCAACTTTCTGTCTAGTTTCCAGCCATTGAAGTGAACTGCTAAAAAAAGAAAAATAATTGAAATGTTTAGAGAGATGGTTATGTAAGTTAGTCCTCTGCTGTTCACTTCTACTGGAGCTAATCTATTTATAAATACAGTTTTAATCAGCCATGGAAGACCTAGACACAGCATATCAAACACATTTGATCCCACGATGTTAGACATAGCCATATCTCCTTTGCCTGCAAAACAAAGCATGTTGTTAAAATGTGCATACCAATACTGTATTTTATTAATAAGCTTCAAAGAACAGACACTGGATACTTTTTTGTTGGTTGGTTTTAGAAAATTGTATTAGAGCAAAGTCTTACTGAATTTGTATTTTTTAATTTTGGGAGTTTAGTAAACTATTAACATTTATTTATCTAATAATTATCTTTATTAAACAAATTTTCAATAAGGTGTAGATCACTTCTTGCTTTTCATTCTAATTTAGCATGTTTAATTACGATTTAATGCACATTCCAGATGAATTTTATTTGGGGAATTAGGTGTAGTGAAATTAATCTGTTTGTCATTAAACTGTAAATCCTTCCTCTTCAGTTTTTTTTCAAAGTATGTTACTGAGGAAATAAATATTTTTAAAGGTACCTTTGCTTAGTGTATTTCAGCGAGGCTTAACGAAAGAGCATTGCAGCTAGAGGGACCTAATTCTTACCTTTTCTGGCAACCAACACACTTGCGATCGTGTCTGGTATGCTTGTTCCTGCTGCTAATAAAGTAAAGCCCATTATTGTATCTGGGATTTCTAATGTTTCCCCTGTAACAAACATAGATATTATTAATGAGTTACAAATCTCATAGATTGACTAACCATTCTCTGTAGATAGTCTCAGATATTTCCTTTGTAAACAAAAAGAAAATAGGCACATTTAGATTTCAGGGCCAATATATATGTACTTAGATTTTAACTAGCAAAATATTTGAATAAGAGTGGTAAATTGAGTAACATAGGTAGCACATATTTTTAATGACAGATACTTAATAGACAAAATTCTACCAAGGACCAATTCTCCTTCCTGGTATGCTTATAGACATTTGGGCATCATCACTGTTAACAAGGTGGTTGCTTAGTGTATGCTGATGAGATTGGTCTTTTTTTCTTTTTAAAAGCATTTTCTTAATATAGTCAGTGTTAAGCAAATCATTTATAGCTATTTTAAAATTTTAGATGTGTTAACATGGTATACATTTTTAAGTCCGACTTTAGTGATATACCTACTTTAGCGTTTCCTTTGAGAAAGTACCATAAATCTTAAGGAAAACAAAATGGGGTTCTTGAATCTTTCTAACATCATAGTTTCAATTCATTAAGCTTCTGTTAAATTTGATGTCAGTTTAACATTTTTCAGAAATGTATTCATTCTAGGAAACAGGACCAGTGGGAAGTTAAAAAAAGTACGTGTAACTGCTGTTTTATTGTTATAATTGAAAACTTGTTTTAAAATCATTCTTTCTCTCTTTTTCCTTTCCTTCAAGTAGCAACTTAAAAATACACTTAAGTAGTCTATTTATTGCATGTTTATATATATTGATATTGAAATTGTAATTGATTGTTAATTTTTGTTACTGGTTAGCCAGAGTTCATATGTACAAAAATAACACTAATATTTATCACCTTGGGGGGTGTTCTATGATCTGTTACTTAATTTTGCCCTTTTCCTGTTTTCCTAATGTCAAATATGTTAAGGCTGAGAAAGTTTGGAGAGATTTACTTTGCAAGCTAATTGGACTTCTTCATTAAAAATTCTGCTTTTTGCTAAAATACTGTTCTAAATCACATATTAATTTGGCAGAAGTTAGAGATCAGCATCATTTTTTTTTGTAAAGGGCCAGATAGTAATTATTTTAAGCTTTGCAGACTATATGGCTTCTGTTGCAATTCTCCAGCTCCGCCAATGTCGTGCGAAAACATCCCTAGGTTAGGTGTGAATGAGTGGCCCTGGTTAGCAAGCACAGGAGGCGGTTTGCGCACCAGTTCATTTAGGTTAACCTCTGGGGAGAACTTTCTGAATTTTTTGTTCAGTGTTTAGATTCTGTTTTCCTTCTGGACTAGGAGTTGTGTGGGACTAGGGCTGGCTGTGGCCAAGCAGCGATGGTTCAGCCTCAGCCATGAAGGTAGTAGAAACCTCAAATGAAACTTGCTATTCTTTTACTCATTTCATAGCATGCTTGTATTGCCATATTAAAAAACAAAATAAAATTATTCCAGTTAAACAGTGAGCACCCGTTTTCCCAAAACACTGGCATCTTGCTATTTTTTTTTTATTATGTAATGGAACTCAATATAAAGTGTGTTATTATGGATCTCATGTGATATGATTTTAAATTATTAGCCTAATAGAAAGCCATCCTGTGAGTTCGATTTCATTTATAGGGTGATTCCTGGCTTGTATCCCTGGGCTGTATAATTGTGAGACTATAGTTAACAAGTAATATGCAACTCATAAAACCTGGATGATTGACATATTAATATTTAATTTTTTGGTAAATGGCATTATTCTTCACTCTTCTGGAAAAAAAAATTTGCTCCTTAGCTGTATTACCTTTAGTGAATAGATGAAGTTCTTGTATGAAACTGGTTATTTTCTTTTAAAATTATGCTCTTGTACTTAAGATACATACCAGTTATAGTGACCATCCAAACCAGAACATATGTAAATGCAGATATCCATAGTGCCGACATGAAAAAGGTTATCACAAAATAGTTTTTCCAAAACTTCCTTCTACAATCTGGTGTGGTTAGAAAAAGTAATGTAATAATAGGAAGGGAGAGTACCCAAAAAATTCGTTTTAAATCTGCTTCAGGCATGTTGAAAACACTTGGTGGATCTGTTGAGGAAAAATTAAATGATTCTGAGTTTTCTCAAATGGCCAATTAAATTAGAAATGTCCCTTTAGAAAGCTATATTGAAATAAATTAGCTATATCAGGTTTAAAAGGCTCTTTAAAACATTGAATACCTCATTACTGATATTGCTGGCAAAAAGAAACTAATTGACATGTAGGGCCATGTAAAATGTGATACTCAGCATTTTTGATTTGGGACCTTAAACTCATCAGAATGTCTTTGGTCATTCACTAAATAGGGAGATAATGTTTAGGAAATGTCAGTTGGACATCTCTTGGTTTTCTACAATGTGGATGGTCTTGAGTAATTATTTAGCCTGTGGGGTTAACCTGGCTATTACCTTAGTTATTCTACCTGGCTCCACCTCCCAGTATTGATGATGCTACAGCCTGCTGTACATATCAGATAATGTAAACCTAGGGATTATAAAGTAATTAGGGCATAATGTTTTATGAAGTTGAATATTCCAATCTAATTCTCATTGTAAGTGATTTTGAGGGGCTTATTTCATTATTTTTATTACTAAATTCAGAATTCACCATACTTTTTAGAAAGAACCTCAAAATAGAAACTAATAGAGAATGTACAATGTCATTTATAAAACTGGAGTATGTTTCTTTATTCAGTTTGTTTTATGAAGTCAGTGGAAGACAATAATATATTAGATAAAAATGGGAATTTAAAGTTGTTTAAAATTTGTATGGCATTTACAAAATAATATACCCATATATTTGATCAAATTACAGCTAATGCTAGTAAAATAACTCATAAAAAATTTACCAAGTCTCAGCTAATGGGCCATTAATATTAGATATAGTTTTAGTGTAATAATAGCTATAACTTTTTTTTAATCCTCACATGAGGATATTTTCATTTGCTTTTTGAGAGAGCAGAAGGGAGAGACATATCAATGTGAGAGAAGCATTGATTGGTTGCTTTCTTATGTACCTGGGACCCATACATTTATATTTCTGGCTATAGCTGAATCTGACTTCCTACTAAACATTTGTACCTAAATGTTTTGCTATTACTTCAAATGACATATTTAAAACTCAACTGTCTCCTTTGCTCACCAGTCCTTTTCCCTAAATTCCTAGCTTTTGTAAGCGCTGTTACATTTTCTTTCTTTCATGATTTAAAAAAAATATTTATTATTTTCAGAGAGAAAGGCAGGGAGGGAGGAAGAAAGCGAGAGAAGCATCAGTGTATGGTTGACTTTCACCTGCCTCCAGCTACTGAGCTGTCTGGAGACCTGGCTTGCAACCTGGTTATGTGCCCTGACTAAGGAATTGAACCAGTGACCTTAGGGTTCACAGGCTGGCGCCAATCCACTGAGCCACACCAGCCAGGGTTGGTGTTCCATTTTCTTAGTCAATTAAGATCAAAGCTTCAGAATCATCTCTGCTCCCTTTTCTGGCCCCCCATAGTGCTTTAATTGCCGAATCTGTGATGCTTCCTCTGCGTTGTGTCACATCTGTTCTCTTTCATTCCCACTGCTTTTCCTCTGTCTAGACATCTATTAAACACATCAGCTGCTCTAGTGACCTCTAACAGACCTCCGTGTCTTTTATCACATGTTTTAATTCTAATAATTTCTCTGCTTACAGACCTCAAAGACTTAAATAACTTAAGTCTCTTCCTATCCTATTCCTTTCTTTTCACCTTTCCTCCACTTTCTTCCCATGGACATTTTACACTCAGTTATGCTAGTACTTCAACAAGCTCATGTTATTTCCTTGGTGTCAATTCATAGAATATACTTTGTTCTTACCTTTGCATCATTTATCTAATAAAGACTTCAGTAAATGTTTCTTACTGGTTATAAATCAGGCCATCAATTAAAGTCTTACCTATTCTACAAGGCTCAGTTTAAATGTTCCCTGTATGATATAGTCTTTCCTATCTTACCATCCTCATCAAATTTAAAAAATCCTATTTAGGAAACACAGTTATACTTTCTCTAAGCACTTAAAACCTTCTTAACTTAGCTATTTTCTTTTTAAATTTTTCCTACAGTATTGGAAGCTTCTTAAGGATATGGACTCCCTTTCCATCTCTGAATCTCCAGTGTCTTTTATATAATACATACATAATACTTGCTGAATGGAAGTGAGATTAAGTTTCACTAGGAAAAAGACTTTTAATAGTGGGAAGGATGTGATAATTACCTTCAGCAACCTGATTAAGACCATGTAAACTTATAGAAAGCTGGGAGTAACCAGAATCTTCATAAAATATTCCACTATCATTTCTTGATTGCCGACGGGTGAACGCTGGGCCCTCGTCTTCCCATCCCATCAGCGACTGTTGTTCACCTCTCTCCTCCATGGCTTTGGCAAGGCGGGTACAGCAAGGGCTGCATTTCTTTGTAATGTATTGGTTAATTGTAACGTCAAAACACAGCACCAAAACATACATTCCGTATACCAAAAGTAGTAAAGTTCCTTCATACCTACAAATGAGAGAAATTTGTGTTTTTTAATAAAAAATGAAAATTATTTGAGAGTTAATAGCTTTTGGGCAGTGTCTGCTTAATTTTTAATGCAGCGATAGAACAGTCAAGTATATTTAGATATATTTTGGTTTTTAGATGTGTTAACAGCATTCTTACAAATTTATTGATAGGTTCTTGACTTTTTTCTATATTAAAAACAAAACAATTGCAAAACACCTTCATTTATAGATTCCTTCAAGATGGTAGGCATAAAAATGGGTAGAAAATAATAATTATAGATTTTCAAAATTAAAGCAAAACTCATTGGTAGTAATAGGCATTCTTTATCTCACAGTTCATTGGAGAATCCATTCCCCAAATTACAATAATTATAAAAGAATATAGTACGTGTTAGTAGTTCATTTGACTATGTCCACATTTTCTAAAATAGGGATTTTATGTAAAATATTCAGACTATGTTAGGCTTTGGCTGGGGCTTTTCAGTTTTCTATACAGGGATTTTAAAATAATATTAATGAAACTGAATTCACCAGAAAGCAAAGAGATAGTCGCAACAATACATTGCACCTTAGGCACTGAGAACTCTGTTTTCCTATTTATGATTTCCTATTTAAAGAATTGTAGTTAGCTAATACCATCACATTTGAATCTTGCACTTACATTTTGTTTTACAGCTAGTGAATCTCTGCACAGCCAAAAGCTCCAAGTTCTTGATTTCTCTAGTGGAGGGATACTCGCATAGTCATTGTCCCCTTAGAGGCAGTTTCTTAGTTCCAGAAAGACCCCAGGTTGTAACCAATCATTTTCCTTTGGGAGGCAGACTAGATATCCGAATGATTCATTAAGAAATTTTGTTCCCTGCTGCATTTTAAGTTTTTTGATAGCAGGTATTATGCAGTACTGCTAAGTTGTACTCCGGGGAAGCCATTTACATTGTTTTTCTGGTGTCCTGTGGCCATGTGTAAGTCACAACCTGTGTGGCTGTGGGTTTTGTATTTGTTTATCCCTTCTGATTCCTAGCATACTGATCAATACCTAATAGATGCCAGGTGCATATTAGCTGAAAAAGTTATCTCTCCACTAGGGTACTCCCTTTTTTATTTTCTTAGAACAGTAAGGCGTGGGAGAATTATAAGGAAAGCAAACAGTTTTTAACATTGAAACCTAAATATTTTTGAGTCTTAGAGGAAGAAGGCTATAGTTCCTCTTCCTAAATGAACATCAGAGAGAAAGTTGCAGGAATTCAAAGGGACTTTTACTTCATCATCATCTCTCTCCAATCTGGTGACCATGAGCACTTCTGAGGTAAGGGTGAAGAACCCATTAGATGAAAAAGCCAAATTTTAGGACTTGAATGGACAACAAAAGTTGGGAGACTGTGAACAGTCAAGTCAGTGGGAAAAGGAAGGATGGATGAGACAGAAAAAGGAAACTGATGATAAAATATTGCAAAGAAGGGAGAAAAATGCAACTAGCAATTGTGATGAGGAACGAGCTCAGAGACCCACTGGAAAATGGGGTGAAAGTGGCAGATATTTGATAAATGGCTGAGTAACATTTAAAAAATATAAACCATTAGAATTTCATAAAATATCCTCTGTCATTGTGTTTTACACAAGAGTAACGATTACTTCAAACTTACCAATACACTTGGTTGTCAAATATTATGCCGAGAACTGCGGCTACACTGATCGCGTATGCCACACAGTCTCTGAGTAGGGGCCAGCATGGTAGTGATGAACCCTGTCAAATGATAATGAATTTACTGTTTCTTCTATTACACTGTAACATCACGAACCTGCTTAATGTAATAAAATTGTATATTTGTAGCAAAATACCTTTTGCATTGTTGCTTAGAGAAAAAGGAACTTTTAAGGAAAGTTGTTTCTAAACCTTTGATTTTCATAAATTTGACCAAGATCTATTTGTGAGTAAACTTAAAATTGAACACATGCGGGTTTTTTTTACTGATTAATAAATTTGATTGAACATAAGACGGTTGCCTTGTTTGTTCTAGACTGTAAATGGTGCTATCATTTGCCAAGACAAAAAGTTTTGTTGAAGCAAGTTTTCATACACACCATGTTGGATAGCAAGCCACAGGCAGCACTGATTCCAAGGAGATTGTAAATTGCAGATCCAAGAATGGTGCTAATGCCAATATCTCCCTTTGTGATAAATACACCTATGAGCAAGATGGTAAGTTAGTATTAATTTGAAAGATAAAATCACATGGAGTTAGCCGGAAAATATAAGGTGCAATATTTACCTAGGAAAGCAGTAACTAATTCAGGAGCTGAGCTACCGGCTGCCATAAAAGTTGCACCTGCAACATCCTGCGACAATCCAAGGGCTGAGGACAAATGAAATTAGGTTATGCCTGGGAAAGTGACAAATGAGAGTATGTCCATGAGCACAATTGATGTTCAAAGCTACAGCTTCACAGAAAAGAACTAATACTTCAACTGGAAAAGTAAAATTTGCAGGTTAAGAAATAGAGGAATCCAGTGTCTTGCTTTCTTTATGACTTCATGACTTAAAGCTTCTGTAGAAGCTTTAGACATAACAAGATATTATATGGGAGCCCTTTGCAGATATGGCCAGAAGTATATTGAAACTATGCTGCAACTCAAGGGTTCTGCGTGCAAAGATGGATCTTTTGGGCCTCAAGAGTCCTTTCTTGTAGGTGTGTAGCAACAGCATGACTTTTAAGTAACTGTCATTTCTCCAATAGGAGTTGAGAAAATCAAGGTAATTCAGTATTCCCAATCCAACTTGAAAGAAAAGAAAAATGACTCTGTAGTTTTTAAGATCTATAAATCAAGTGTATTAAGGAGTATATTTGTAAATTGGCCATTTGAATCTTCTCTAAATACAAATGAGGAAATTAGTTAACTGTAAACAAGATTGACAGTTGTGTAATAACAGTATTGACTTAAATCATGGAACCATGAAAACTGCTCTAGAGTAGGAAATAAAATGCCATGATTCAAATTGCGTGTATCCTCCGTGTTTACAAGTATGCAAATCCATTATCCTCAGTGATGGATGGGATGAGAGTCTTCAATTTTTTGCCCCTTCAGTTTGAGAGCTAAGGCGCTTACTATGGGAGGAAAGGAAGCCAAGGTGATGAAACCAACCTGCTTTGGGAAGGCAGAGCTAACACTATCAGAAACCTCCAGTCATGCTTTACTGGTAGAATAATCAAAAAAAAAAAAAAAAAAAAAAAAAAGCTGATAGAAGTAGCCTGCTGGGTGTTATTTATCCCAGGTCACAAAGTTAGGACTAAACTTCAGGTTTCCAGGGCTCTTGAAAACAATCCTTTGTTGATGTTTATTGGTTATGAAGCCCATTGATTCTTGACAATTCAGCCTTCCTGGAACCCTCAAATTCTGGTGTGCTTGGTTGAGTCTCTGTCACCTTTGGTCAATTCTTCCTCATTCTTGCCCATGGGAACCATTGGACGTTGCTCATTCTGAGGCCCATTTCATGTGCTACTTCTCTGCCGGGAGACGTGCCTTTGGCTTATTTTTTTCTTGGTGGGGAAGATAGTATTTTACAAAAATGGCTACAATATTTCTGCCCCATAATTTCCCAGAACCTTTTCATTCCCTATTAAAAAAAAAAAAAAAAAAAAAAAGATGTGAGAGGACCTCATGTCCCCTCCCGCACTCAGAGGCCCCTCTGTGGCCAAGACCTTGACCCGCAGAGCGTGGCACTGCCGCAGCGCTTGTGAGCGGAGCGTAAACGCTGACCAGCCTCCTCACGTTCTCTAGGAACACTGCCTTAGAGCGGTAAGCCTCCCAGAAAAAGTCCGGCTACCTTGAATCCCCGAATCCTGGAGAGGCCTCCTGAAGGCCCGCATACAAGTAGAGACGCCCCAGGAAGCCCTGCTGTTTTGAATCTCCCCATCTCAGCACCTGCCAAGCTAGCGAGGGAGCTCCCAGGTGATCCCGCCCTCCAGGGACCTCGGGCAAGAGCCACCTAGCTGGGCCCAGCTTGGGGCGATTTGCTAAGCATCCATGGACAGTGCGAACACCTGGCTATTGCTCGTTTGCTGCATTTACTGACAACCTGCCATGCCAGGTGCTTTCTCAGGTGCTGGGAATACAGCAGTGATGAAACCCATGTTTCTGCTCTTATGGAGCTTTAAGGCTAGTGAGAGGAAATGGGCGCGGTAACACGCTCCCATGTTAGAAATAGCGAGGACCAAAATCACAGAGCGGGGATATGAAACGTCATGGTGGAAGGGTTATAATTATAGACTGGGTTACCAGGAAGGACTTCACTGAGGTGTGGTAACTTAACAAAGGCTCCAAAGGGAGGGAGCCAGCCACCCACATACCTGGGGTAAGAGTCTTCCAGGCTGAAGAAGTGAGTGCTGAGGTTGTGGGTGGAAGCCAGCTTGTGTGTTGGTATTAACCTACATTTTCCTCATTTTCCTAATAAATCATAGTATTAAGCTACTTTAAAAAAAAAAAGAAAGAAAGGAAGGAAGAAAGAGAGAGAAAGGAAAAAGAAAAGAAAGAAAAAGAGCCCTGGCTGGTGGCACAGTGGATAAGGCAACGGCCTGCGAACCTAAAGGTCACTGGTTCAATTCCCAGTCAGGGCACATAACCAGGTTGCAAGCCAGGTCCTTAGCTGGAGGCAGGTGAAAGGCAACCATACATTAATGTCCCTCTCCCTACCCCTCTTTCTAAAAATAATAAATAAATAATAATAATAAAAGAGAGAAGAAAGAAAGGAGAAGGCCAACTTTTAAGAATGTGAAGGGAGAGCGGTAGATGATAAGGTCAAAGCCACTAGGTGGCCAGATCTTGTAAGGCCTTGTGGACCCTAGTAAGTACTTCAGTTTTTACTGCTAAGTCTTGTAGAAAGTCCTCTCAGGATAGCTGGGATGCTCTGATCCAGGCCCTGTTCTGTACTCTTTGCCTTTGGTCATGTCACTGGGTGAACATCTACCTATAGCAGCTAATGAAGGGAAAGAAGTAATGATTTATGAAGATTATATGGTATTTCATAACATTTCATTGAATGATTAGAGTGAAATATGTATTATATATATAAAAGTATATAACTGTATATATATACTTATTTATAACTCTGATGTGTAGTAAGATCAACTGACCATAAAACAAATAGACAAAGATAAAGATTATTGCTCTGTGATTACCTTGTTTTCATTTTAGGTGTGAAATACATACTATATTACATTGATGGTATGCAATTCACTCTCACATAATTTATTCATTTCAACCATCCTTAAATATGAATGGTGGTATTTCCAGTTACAGATAAAGAAATAGGTCCAGGAGGTTAAGTAACTCAAAAGTTATGTGCATAGCAAAGATTTTAAATGTGAGAAGTTAACTATGTAAACCCCAAGCATTTCATATAGGTTGTATACTGGTTCTAAGTCCAGCGCTATTTCAGTTTCATGGTAGAACCTCAATGTAAAAATGGCTATTATGCCCTAGCTGGTGTGGCTCAGTGGATTGAATGCCAGCCTGCAAATCAAAGGGCCATTGGTCCAATTCCCAGTCAGGGCACATGCCTGGGTTGCAGGCCAGGTCCCCAGTCAGGGATGAGTCAACTACAGGATTGCAGGCAACTACACATTGATATTTCTCTCCCTCTCTTTTTCCCTCCCTCCCCCCTCTCTAAAAATAAATAAATATTTTTGAAAAAGAAAAAGAAAAGAATGGCTGTTAGGCTGGCCAGTTATAACTCGACAGAGTCATTATCTTCTCTGCCTTGTGGCATGGGCACAAAATTGCCCCCAATTCATCCCTTCCTTGGGGGAGAAAAGTAGTTACTGGGAGTCAGGGATACTTTGGCAGTTTCTCAGCTTATTCTAGAGAATGTAAATTTAGTAATATTGGATATTATTATGAATTCTAAACTCAAAACAGGGCTAGATAAAATATGAAGGAAATGGAAAAAGAACAACATGCTTCATCTTGAAGTTACGGCCCCTACTTGGTGCAGCTGAAGAGTTAATGAGCAATCTTCATTTAGCTGCAGAGTGCTTCATTGGAGAAACGCAGTCTTAAATGCGGTCTGCTGTGTTGTTGCAAGGTAGGAAAAGAGGTGTTTTTTGTACACTTGCACTGTCAAAAGGCAGTAACAATAAAGCGTGTTGCTAGTCACTGGGCTCCAATTGAGTTATAAAAGGAAAGAACCCATGAAACTTCAAAGATAATTTAACAAGTTATAACTTAAGATTCTAAGCATATTTGGTGAAACTGGTTTATACATTTGAACTTTAGAACAGACGGGTTTTGTCTTTGCTGACCTTTGGGTAGCATTTTTCTCTGCTATAGTTTATTATTAAAGATAAATTGTTCAGGTTTTTAATTTTCCTAAGGGCTATTACATTTTCCCCTCTCGATTACTCTAAAGGAATAATCACATTTTCCAGCAGGATTTAGTAAAAATGTTCAAGGTGAGTTTGCTTTGTAAGTTTAAATATTGTTATATTGTTTATATGAAGTGCAACTGTATGATAATGAACTCATCTAAAACTCACCGAGTTGTGTTGCCTTCTAGGGTTACTAAAACTCACCTAGGTGTGTTGTCTTCTAGGGTGCTATGTTGAGAAATTTATAACAGCTTTTGTAAATCCACTTCTGGAGATATAGTGGGAAGAGTTTTAAACTGAAATAGAGACTGGGATTCTGGCCCTTCCTGTAAGGACCTTAATATGAGGTTTTACACAAGTCATTCAGACAGGCTTGTCAGTTGGGTGGTGGGAGTGGTGGTGTTGGTATACACAATCTTTAAGGTATCTTCTAATTTTTAAATTTAACCATTGCTATCATTTTAATGTATTTCCAGTCCTTTTTGGATTTTAGTAGAGTTACAACTATAGGGTATATACAATTTGGTATTCTCTGGCATAATTTTTTAAAGTCCTCAATAATAGCAAATTTTCATGCTTTGTGAATGGGTTCAAATTTTAGAAGCAACCAAAAGTCATGGTCACTAACTCTAGTGATTGGGGTAGGTAGCCATGCTTAATAAGTCTATTTAGGGTCCAAAATGAAGTGTGACAGCAAACCAAAGTTTTTTATGCTTTATCAGACTTGTTCTAACATTAATTTAAAATAGTTTTTTAGAAAAAAAATTGAGTAAAGTCAACATCACTGGAATGAATGCTTGCCTCTTAGTACACAATTGCAGATATGTGAGCATATTTGTTCATTTTTTTTTTTTTTTAAAAGCTTTTATTATTTTCAGAGAGAGGGGAAGGGGAAGATGGAGAGAGGGAGAGAGGTTTCATTGTATGGTTGCCTTTCACCTGCCTCCAGCCACGGACGGACCTGGCTGGAGACCTGGCTTGCAACCTGGTTATGTGCTCTGGCTGGGGAATCAAACCAGAAACCTTTGGGTTTGCAGGCCAGGGCCTTATCTACTGTGCCACCAGCCAGGGGTGTTGTTCTTAACAGTAAATAAAAACCACCTTATATTTTGGAATAAATTTTGAAACCCTGATTACACTGAAAAGAAAAGGAGGGGGGACTGTCCTAACCCCCGCTCTAATAGCTTTAATATTACAATGTATGTCCACCTGCTCTAAGCCTATCATATAATGCATGTGCAAGACATTTGTCACCAAACCTCACAATTTCCTGAGTTTAGGCTCCATAATTTGCCAAGGTCACATAGTAATTGTAAAGAGGGGATGGATACCTAGATCTTTTTTACTTTAAAAAGCTGCTCTTATAAGCTGTCCATGTAGGTAAAGTGAAGAGATAAATACACAACTTTATCATCATCAACATTGCCTGTTCCTGCAATAGCACCTTAGTAATATCCAAACAATATGGCATTTATTTAAATCCTTGCACCTGGGATAAATTTAGATGCAATCCAAGGGGGTCACAATTTAGATGGGAGGGGAAAAAACAACAAAGAGAACGAAAATGCTCCTACGAGGAGGGTGAGCGGGTATGGCAGGCAGGAAACACTATTCCTGGATTCTTTGTTCTTTGAAGGCTTTGCCTTTAGTAAATTTCATGAGGATTAAAGATCAAACAATCCCTGAAACTGTAAGCTCACCAAATGCCATACTCACAGAATTACTTGACTTCTTTTCAATTTGATCAATTCAGAACCAAATCTACCTGGAATTAAAACTTGCATTCCTTTCTTATTGCCTATTTCTGAGACATAAAGTAGAACATGGGCAAATATTAGTTCAAAGCAGAGTGAATAAAAATAATTTTAATACAAAAGTACATATTTTATTTAACTATGTTTCTCCATCCCTTATTAAGATCATTCTCACTCAAGATGTGCCAAACCTCAAAGGATCAGCATGGTGGAGGGATCAGCATTTCTAACTGAGTAGTATATTAGTGTAGCATTTAAAATGAACCAAGCCCCAGCTGGTAGCACAGTGGATAAGGCTCCAGCCTGCAAACCCAAAGGTCGCTGGTTTGATTCCCCAGCCAGGGCACATAACCAGGTTGCAAGCCAGGTCTCCAGCCAGGTCTGTAGCTGAAGGCAGGTGAAAGGCAACCATACATTGATGTGTCTCTCCTTCTCTGCCGCCTCTCTTCCCCTCTTTCTAAAAATAATAAATAGAATCTTTAAAGTAAAAAATAGAAAAATAAAATGAGACAGAAGGAAAAAGGCCTCATGAACATGGACAATAGTGCGGTGATTGCTGGGGTGAGGGTGGTATAAGGGAGCTAAAGAGTAATAGAAAAATATAATAAAGATGAAATAAAATACCAAAAATAAATAATATTAAAGATTTCATAGGAAAAATATTTTTAAAAGGCTGCTTTGAACAGTGTTTAAGTAATTCTAAAAGGTCCCCAAATCAAATTTAAAAAACATGTAAAAAGGATTTTTTAAAACTTAAAAGAAAAGATTTTATTATTTTTCAGAGAGAAGGGAAGGGAAAGAGGCAGAGAGGGAAAGAGAGATCAATGTATGGTTGCCTTTCACCTGCCTCCAGCTACAAACCTGGCTGGAGACCTGGTTATGTGCCCTGGCTGGGGAATCGAACCAGGGACTTTTGGGTTTGCAGGCCAGCACCTATCCACTGAGTCACCAGCTAAGGCTTTTATTTTTTAACTTTTTGCTGAACTTTTGTGTTTCCAAAAATTAACTGAGAGATAATAGTCCTATTTGGGCCATAAGTTAATGAAGTGTATATTATATTTTTAGGTTAACTTGTATTTAAATTAAATGTACCATAAAATATTCTTTAAACAATGAAAGATTTGCCAAAGTGGTATGGATTTTAATATGAAAGAAGTAAAAGGGATTCTAAACAATATTCTAGACATGTTTATGGTATCATTTCATTGCCAAAGGGGTTACTGGATCGAATAAAAGAATGAATTTCATAAACTTACTTCCTACCTTGTGAAGTAGTAGTTGCTTCTATTTGCCTTAAACTTGGTTTCCAAGCTGTAGCAGATACACCCTAGATTTGTATGTGCCGCAAACATATTTATATTGACTTTAATCATTCACCTTCTTCATTTCAATCTTTCCTGTGTGAAGGATTCTAATCTGGGCGGTTTGTTCTGAGGTAACAATGAACATTTAGTGAATGATTGCTATGGGCCAGGTCCTTGTGGAAGTGGTTGTATTTCCTCATATACTTGGCACACACTTCTATGAACTAAAATCTCTAGTCACCCTGCTGCACAGCTGAGGTAGCTCAGGTAGGGAGACATGCAGCACTTTGCACAAAGTCAGATCTAGTAGATGGAAGGGCTGCAATTTGAACTTAGGCTATGTCAGGCTCCAGAGTGGACACTTTTAATCATTTTACTATTTGGCGCTATAGCATAGAATGACATTCTCCCCCTCCAGCACTTGCAAGGATTCTTAGCATTGTCATAGACCACTTATAGGCCATTTGGCAGGGGTAGCACAGAGATGTAGAACAAAGTGGACAAAGACCCAAGCAAATGAAACCAGACATGAGCACATGGAAATGTCACTGACTTCACAAGCCCAGCATGGGACAAAGTTCCATAAATTGAGCTTATACGAATGACCAGAAATCACAGAGGCTCCCCTTTCTTCTTGGTTGTCATTTGGAATCCTTTCTGCTTCTGTCTCTTTCACATACACACCCACATGCATGCACACACACTCCAGACAGTATCCACCCAAGTACTGGTCTAGAGCAGCACAACAGAAGGGAATGAGGGAGCTCTCCATAATGTTTTCCTTCCCTTATCACCCTTAGCTCTAACTTGTCTCAGATAATATTCCCACTCTAATGACATCTTTTAACCCTTTTTCCTGAATCCCTGACCTCCTTCCCACCACAGAGGCCAGGTTTTTATCTGCAAAGGCAAAATGCCCTGGGCAGCTAGAGTATGACTTTCATTTCCTCTAACAATGTGGACTAATTTCACTTCGGCCCTCTGTGGTCAAAAAAATCATTATTAGCTTCTTTTTCTGTAGAACCTAACTGGGGGTTGGGGGAGAAGCAGGACTAGAGGAGAAGGGTACAACAATAGCATTTTGTTAGGATGACAGCACAATGCCTCAGGTCATCTGACACAGGAATATGCTCGCTCTTCCTGGGTTGAGAGATGGGGAAGAGAGGTGTGCCTTTTATGATTACAAGGAGGACAAGGAGAAGGGAAAGATCCTTACTAGAAGCCTTGGGTGGTGGAGCCCTGGGGAAATTGCCGCACCAGCATCTGTAGCTACAGACACAGAGCACCTGCTTGTCCGAGCTGGGGCCGGCCTGAGGTCAGCAGGAGGCTCTGCCCTCCACTTCCTTTGTGCCCCGCACAGAGATGCCACTCCTGAGCTTCTTCTAGTCTTCCTCTTGCTAAGGTCCCTTCTGCTGGCCGAGTGAACCACAGCTGGTGATCTGAGGAGGGAGTACCTGGGTGACGGGGCTGGGGTGGGCCAGGAGCCTGCCAATTCTCCCACTGAGACTCAGAACACGTACCACAATGAAAGTCATTGCATCAGACCGACCATTAGATTCCACGGTGCTAGACTATGCTCTTGTGCACATCCTTCATACCAAGTGCAGGCCTCAGAGTTTAATTATTGTGGGCAAATGTTTATTACATTAGTTTACAGTCCCCCGTAGGTTGCCAAAGGTCCCAGCTTATTGCTTTAAGTGGATTCTCTTTATTTTGTAATATATTTCCTCTTATCATTACAGTGGGTGTTGGATAGGGTTTGGGAGGCTCAAAACGCTTGGGAGGAAAACATCTTTTAAGATTGTCCATATGGAAAAGTTCTTGTGAAGTAACCATGTTACGGCAGCTAATCTCAAGTAAGGATGTGTAAAATTATCTATAGCAATTGAGAACATTCTTGGGTTTCAACATTAGAGAGACGACAGCTTGGCTATGTACTGACAGTGTAGGCTAAGCTACACTGAGAAGAAATTACAAATCTTCTCCGCCTCAGTTTTCTGTTCAGTAAAGCCAACTTGACAGTCCCTACTTCGTAGGTTTTTGTGTGTGTGAAGACTACATGAAATCATATATATATTTAACTTAGAACCATGCTTTGCCTTCTGTAATGGTTTCTAGTATAACTAACTAACAAGTGGATAAATCAATAATACTCCAATACTTTGTGGAATACGTCCGCAAACTGTTTTGGGAACCATATCTATTAGTTGTCAGGATGAGTGAAACTTATAATTCAATGTTCATCAAAGAACCATGGTGCAGACTCTTCTGCAGATGTAAGCAAATTCCAAGGAGATTGTTTTTTATTGCTAATGTTCTGATTTGGCGGAGATCATGCTAGACCTTCCTTGAAAAGAGAAATGACGGTATTAATTGATAGACATTTAAAGATGAATTGAGCTAGCGCTATTTCTGTCTCATTCTGTTGCCAGTAGTTTCAGTACTCAAGGCCAGGGTCAATGAGGAGCAGCTGAGGAGGCTTTGGCAGTGGTGTGACATCCGTCCGTCACCCATCCATAAGAGTTACTGTGTTCTGTTTCAGAGCCAAGAGAAGAGCACTTGAGAAATGCAGGTTGTCAATGATGTTTCAAAGTAATTCCACAAGTGGCGTGGTAGAAGTGACTGCTACAGATATTTTATGAAGTCAGTTAATGAAGATTGTTTTGAAGTAGCAATCTAAACTTTAATGTAGTAGTGTCTGTCTGCAGGGCTGGAAAAGTTAATTAATTAATTTACCACTCCAAAGGCAGTTTTTTTTTTTTTTTTTAATAAACAAAATATTTGATGGGTTTATTATTTCAATCAGGTCATTATTTGGAAGTGTGAAAGCAATGTTTAAAAAAATGAAGATTTTACTTTCCAGAAAGAGAAAGACTCTAGTGGGATATAGTACCTTAAATTTTAAGTTTCTTGGATTTATATAATTAACAGGCTCTATTTTTGGGTTTTCTATTAAAAAGTATGACCCTTTCCACAAGGATGAACAAATAGATTACTACAACAGAGTTGAGAGTATAGAAACAGATACACACATATATAAGATTTATTATATAAAAATTGATGAAATCTTGAGAAAACACCATTTATCCTAAAGCAAAACTAATTCTTAGGGGAAGAAAAAAGTAAATGTTAAAAAACGGTAAGTAAATAAAATATAATTTTTCTGACCTAGGGGTAAAAAAGTCTAAGTATAAAACTAAAAGAAGAATCATGAACTATTTATAAATTTACTTAAAATATGTAAACTTTTGATGTGATAAACACACAAAACACAAAAGCAAAAATGAACCATGAAAATAAATAATAATATAAAAGGGTTAATGTCCTTACATTTAAAAAAAATATCTCGGAAATTAATAAGAAAAATAAAAATTATACCCACCACCCACATTAGAACATGATTAGTAGAACACACACACACACAAAACAACAAATTTCAATAAAATCGTAGAATGGTCAGCCTCACCAATAAGACAAATTTTATAAAATGAAGTTGCATTTTTAAAGCAATTGACAGAGACATTTGAAATGATATTAGTCATGGTTTTCTGGAATGGAAGCTATCACACATTCTGGAGGATAAAGTTCACACACCCTTTGTGAAATGCTTCTGACAATGTATAAGATAAAGCTTAAAATATGCACAGCTCTGCATCTTTGTCAGAAAATGACTGGAAAAGTTTGCAAGTATTTTATACAACTAGAGACATAACATTATTTAAAACAAAAACAAGGCCCTGGCTGGTGGCACAGTGGATAAGGCACCAGCCTGTGAACCCAAAGGCCGCTGGTTTGATTCCCAGCCAGGGTTCATAATCAGGTTGCAAACCAGGTCTTCAACCAGGTCTGTGGCTGGAGGCAGGTGAAAGGCAACCATACATTGATGTCTCTCTCCCTCTCTTCCTCTCTCCTTACCCCTCTCTTTAAAAATGATAAATGAACTCTTAAAAAATAATAATAAACAAAAATATTAAAAAATAAAATGTCTCATGAAATAGTACTTTTAAAAACTGTAAGTTTCTACACAGTACCTACTATATCTGTAAAATCAGTTCTAGGTGCTCAAATCATTGACAGAATCCTAAACTGTAATGCCGCCATTAAAATCATTCTTTTGAAGAGCATTTAATAATATGGGAGAATGTACTCAATATCATATGCCAAAAAAGAAAAGACCTCAAACTCTATCAAATAGCAAGATCCAAAAGACTGAAAGCAAATACACCAAATAGTAAGTGTGGGGATCTCTGGGTGATGGAAATGTAAAACAATGCCAGTGTAAAAATGTACATATTTATATGCACTTAAGTTAAACAATAATTATAATACACTTATGCTGACTTAGTCTATAATTTTGTTGCTGTTTAGTATGTGTTGAGTGTCCCCACTATTGCCAGGTGTTGTCTTAGGTCCTAAGGATACTGCTATACCAGAGTGAACAAGAGAGAAAAAAATACTGCATTTCAGTGGGGACGGGGGGTGAGACTGTGGGTAAAGGAGAGTTCATGTTCATGTTCATCCCCTCAGTGAGGAAATGCTAGCTGTTTGGCTAGGGTGGAGGATGCAGTTTCTGTCCAACACACAAGTAACCCTTAATTTTCATGTTCTCTGAGGTGAGCATACTCAAACAATGGAACTAACCAAGAAGAAGAGACTACAAACACTGGCATTTTTGATTTTGTGGTGTAAAATATCACTGATATCTTGATTTTAGGCACCAGGGCACTAACAAAAGACCTGTGCTCAGAATCCTGGGTGACATCAACGACCGAAGGGATATAACCAACCAGATTGAACTGGTAGATCTGAGCTTCCTTTCTAACAGTGCAATCCTGCATCCAGGTGAGAGGTAATTGCGCTGAGCTGTTTCAAAGACAGACATCTATGTGTGTAACCAGCTATTCTGGAAGGTCACAGGGGAGATTTCCAGCCACTTACATTCACTGATGATTTCCAAGGAGGGCAGGAAGTACTCATCACAGACGATAGACACAGCCATGAACATGTAAAGGATGATGAGGAAGTAGATTACAATGCCTCCATCTGCACGCTCCTGTTTTGTGAAAAAGCCTTCAGGAAACTCGGATGATGGAGAAATGACACACTGGGTACTATTTCCTGGTAAGGAAAAGGGGGTGAAACTTTGAGGGTTGTTGGAGCCACACATTCCAAATGCACCCAGGGAAATTGCTTCAGAAAACTGTAAAGTGTGGGGTTCCTGGGTAGAATTTTAAGAACCCTGGTGAAAATGTATAAAGCACTTTTGAATATGATGTAATCGTGGGTTCTCAAAAAATAGAAGAAGAAGAAGAGGAGGAAAACGAAAGAAAAGGAAGAAAAGGTTAGTCTTTGGGGACCCCAAAAAAGCACTTTCATGAAAGGAGTTGACAATAGTGGAAGAATTAAAAAGAGGAAATCATGAAATCACTCTCTCTTGTCTGCTTCATTTCTAAAAGGGAACGCTGAACCCCTCTTCCTCCTGAAGTGGAAGCTGTATCCTGATTACAAAGACTTGTGATATCCACACAATTTCATTTTCCCATTTCAGAGCCCAGGTTGTCCGCAGGCCTGAAAAGATCCATCCACTATTGGTAGAGTGAATTTCTAGGATGAAAGGGTTTTCTCATGAAGCCTCCAACAATAAAAACTGGAGGCGCTCCGGCTGCACGATGTCTACCAATTATTTCAGCACTATCTTTGAGAACTTATTTGAGGGTTTGGAGGGGTTTTGTATCTTTCCAAAGGGCAAAAATTAGAGCAATTACAGGAGGACACGTAAGCAAAAGAGAGTCAAGTGAGAAATTCCCCCTTTGTCCCTTCATCTACATGTGGCAGCAGTAGCAGCAGGGGTAGCTGACCCCAACCTCCACCTACCTGTGGCCCTTGGGAGACGCTGGGGCAGGGAAGCACCCAGGGGTGGCAGGTGTGTAGTAGCCCAGAGGATACCGAGGAGCAGGGTCCTTCTTGTCCACCGTGGGCCCTCTTTTGTCTGCATTTCTGCTGTGCTCTTACTGCAGTGCGTAGCTGAGGAAGCGAGCAAAGGAGGATTAAGTGGGATCATGTGAGGAGTCTCCTTCCTGCCCAGCGCCCACCCCAGGCCAGCACAGAGGGAGGGTGATTAGGGACAGCCAAGCTTCCCTGATCAGGATCCCCAAGCCCCAGGAGGCAGGAAGAGGTAAGAGGAAAGCGGAAGATTCTTGCCTACAGCTGCTCTGGGCCTCCCTCCCTGAGGGTAGATCCTGGAGGCTTGCGTGTTATGGGGCTGTTTTGTTCAATGCCTTCATACTGACTCTGCTTTCCTCTCTCTAAGTTCGCAAGGATCCGAGTTTTGCAACTGCTTCCGCTTAGAAGTCTAAGATACTTAGACTTCTCTCCAGCTCCTGCTTCTTGAGGTGGTTGGGGCTGGTGTGTGTGTATTCTTTGGCTAGCTTGCACCTTCTGTATGTCTGTTGTTGCCATTCATCCTTGCCTCCCATTAGGGCTAGAGGCAGGAGGGTGACTTTAGTGGAGGAGTGATAGTGGCTTGAACCTAAGCAGTGGCAATGGGGATGGGGAGGAATTGGCAGCTTCAAGAGCTGTTTAGGAGACAGAGTGGATGCTATTTGATCATTGACTAGCTGTGTTCTCTGCCAGAATTGTTATCTAAAGTACGAACTGAACAAGGCCAGGAGTGTTCAAATAGAGACCGCTATCTTCCCTACCCTATCATTCACTGGCTTGCCAAGGCGTTAAGAACTTATGACAGTATTAGAGGCTCTGCAGCCAGACCACTTAGCTTGAGTCCTAGCATTGCTACTAACTGGCTGGCTATGGGATATTGGGCAGGTTATTTAACCTCCGTGCTCCTCTGTTCCACTAGCTGTGAAATGGGAATGTTGTATTATAGTACCACCTCTATTTGGGTTATAGTGAGGGTTACATAAATGAATGCATGTATCTGGCCAGAACAGCCTCTTCCATATGGTCAATGTCGTCTCTCTATGGATGATGATGATATTACTCTTATTGAGATAGAAGCTTCTGGACCTTAAAGGAATTATATAGCTTCCCAACTCTCATAGTTCCTTTGCTTTGCAGAAAAAGCATATGCCTGCTAACTTTTAGATTTAGCAACTGGGTTATTCTGGAAAAGCGTTGCTTCTGGATGTTTGTGATCTTGGGGTGGTAAAAATTGTCAAACGCCCTTTAGTTTTGCTGGGAATTGATACCCACTATAAATCTCTCTGAAACTGTCATTTCGAGGAACTGGCTCTCCAGATGTGCAGTGTGGTTATGAGGCTGGGTGATGAGTCACTGAAGTATAGCCCAGGAGCAGAGCGGATTCTCAGCAAGCAGAGTTCCTGGTGCTGACGCCCACAGATGGAGGCAGGCTGGACCACCAGACCATGGCTCAGTACCTGCAGTGGCTAAGAGCAGGGGAAGTGGCCATTTATTTCCATGTTGAGTGGAAGAGTTTCATGAGCCTTTCTTCTCCAAAGTGTAGTAGTGCAATCAATTAATCAAACTAAACATTATAAACAAACAACACAAAAACTCATACCCATAGTGAATACTTCAAATTCATGATGCTAATTCAGGAAACAGAGCAAGTATTTGAAGATATGATCCAATCTCAATGGGATAGCAATATCTTGCACATAGCAGATCCTTAATAAACATTTGTTGATTGATTACACTGTAGTGATTCTTAAAAATGCACTCAAAGACCAAACATGTACTTACTCTGAAAAACTATGTAAAAAAATAAAAAGATTCATCAAGAAAAGAGGAATTAGGAAGCTAATTAGATTTGCTTCGTACAATTATTCTTCATATTGCAAAAGGATCTTAAAAAGCTTTTTATTGTAAAATAAAATACAGGTGAAAAAAGCCATACAAAATAACTGTAGTGTGTTACTACATTATTATTTATTGTTATTTTTTTATGATGAACACTCTAGTTTAAGAAATAGAATTTTGCCAGCCACTTTAGAAATCCATTCATATTCTTCAATTTCAGCTCCTCCTTTTCTCAAAAATAACCAGGCTCCTCCTGACTTGTATAGTAGTCACTTTGTGTGTGTGTGTTTTTAATAGATTACCACCCATCTCTAGTTGGGTGTATCTTTAAGATAGTATAGCTTAGCCTTAAAAAAAATCTAAGTCTTCTAGCATATAGATTTTGCTTCCTTCCTTTTCTTTTGTTTGAATGTATCTATTGGAAAAATCCAGGGCATTTGCTCTGTACAGTTTCCCAGGTTTGTTGATTTTGTCCTATAATGCAGTTCTATGTGTTCCTCTGTTTTCTATGTTTTTGTTAAGTGGCAGCTGAATGCAGAATTTTGATCATTCTCAGTTTTGTCCCTTTGGCAGGACTATAGACAGTGGTGTGATCTCTCCTCAGAAACCCATACTATCGGCTTGTCTCTCTTTTTGTGACATTAGCAGCCATCAATGCTTACTGCCTTAAACCATTCATTCTTTAGAGGTTGCAAAAGGGTGGCATTCTAATGCTATAATTTCTCCTTCATTTATTACTTGAGATATTTTACAATGATCTACTCTTTGAGTACCCAGGGACACCCAGTTTATGAAGAAATGACAAAATACATGCTTGATTCTTTTTCTTTATCAGTTGTCAAGCTTATTGGTTCTTTGTGTTCTTCTAAATATAATCAATTATATATTTTAACTTACTGTAAATTAATGTACTTAAATATATTTGATGAGTTCCAATTGCAATTATCTTTTTTGAAGCTCAGATTGTCTCATTGTCAGCCAGTGGGAGCTTCCTCAGGTTGTCTTGAGGCTCTGAGGGCCTTTGCCATGATCTTAATAGGTTTTGATAGTTTTCTTACTACTTGATATAAAAAACTGTACCAGGCTCATGCATAAAACCAGTCATTTATACAAAATGCCTTTTTATTTTTTAATTGGAAAGTATATCAAGACCACGAGCATCCTAAGGATGCTCATTGCTATTGGGTTGCTTCCATTACCTGAAGGGATGCTATTCTGCTCCCTTGTCTCTTTTATTCTTACAACTTTGTGTAGGATTTGACCTCTACACATTTCCTTGCTTCCATGTGAAATTACATTTTCCTGAACTTTTAGAAAAAGGTGTTGTTCAGTATAGCTTTTCTCAATTCACAAAGATTCCTCTTTTATTTTTTATTTATCTATTTATTTTTTTGGTGAGATTTACTGGCTCCAGCCTCAGCTCCTACTTTTTTTTTTTTTGGGTGGGGTGTTAGGCTGTCATTAACTCCTCAAATTCTGACTATTCAGCTCCTACTTTTATTGGGAACTTCACTTTCCTTTTTCTCTCTGTTGTCTCCATCCTGCTTAGCTTTTATTCCATGAGCAGAAGTTTCAGCTCTCTGTGCCTCGGCCCCGACCTGGAAGGGAGCCCTGGCTAATCAATTTTTAGACTTCATACATTCAGACCTTACTGTGAGCTCTGGTTCTCGCCAACTGTTAGGTTGTGCCAAACCTTTGTTAGTTTTAACTGCTGTTCTTATATTCTTTGTGCCTTCCCTGTGCTTTCTTTCGCATAGGAGCTGATACCATGCATGTTTGATGTCACGAGGGTATTTTGTCCCCATTTATTTGTATTTGGGGTTTGTGGAGGTAGCTTGACACAATTTTATTTACAATGCTGGCCATGGGTCTTTGGATTTGCTATTTGCTGTGTCTGTTTCTATGTGGAAATTTGGAAAGATAGAAAAATGATGCCACTCCTTTCTCCATCTTAAAAAGATTTTTTGCTTTCAATCAAAGGGATTCACGGTTTTATTCTTCTAACTAGAAAGTTCTTCTAGTACGTTGAACAAATGCTTTACTTTACAAAAACACTGTTTACTTCCAACCAGTTGGAAACTCATCTATTATGTAAAGTTGCATAGAGCTAAATTGTTAGACAGGTTCATGCTGAGCAAACAAAATATCACTTCTTAGGGTTTTCTTGTTCTCATGAATAAAATGTAAGGGCGAGACTGGATATGATTCTAAGATAGGGTCTTCATTTTTCTCCCTACTAGCACCATATTAAACATTATTAAACTCTTAAGTAGTGGTTTGTACTAAAAATGGAAATTAAAATAAATAAAATAGAGAAGTCCCAGCACTATCTCTTGAAATGGCCAAGTAAGCTCACCTATTAACATGAGTGCCATGGTGGTTATTGAACCATGGTCAAGCAATCAATTGGGAGTCATTGAAAAAACACCATACCACTATCAGAATTATCTTCAGCTCTTCCTTGCTCATGGACAATCTTCAGGTTCATAATTTTCTCCTACATACCTGGACCTTGCTGAGTCAGAGAGCTCCTATTCTGGTTGGGAGCTAAAGCTAACAGTTACATGTTTACTAAACTGGAGGTCTTTGTGTGCATCGTTCAGTGCAACTATCCCATCAGTCCCAGAGGACAGAGGAGCAGTTCTTACTGGCTGCTCCATAGAAATGCCTGGTGGCTTTTAAAATTACTGATGGTTTGGCACTTACCAGAAAAGCTGAGTCAAAATCAAAATCTATGGAGGAGGCTTAGGCACAGATATTTAAAAAGTTTTCCAGGTGATTTGAGGAAGGTTGAAAACGACTAGGGTAGATATTGCTATCCCTGCTGTATAGATAATAGAGTCAACTCCCTGAGACCTAAGGTTACACAGTTCTCAACTAAGCAGCAGAGCCAGCATGTGGACAAAGGTTTATCTAATGCCAAAGTACATGAACATTCATACCTGCTAGCTGAGCCAACACCTCAGAACATAAGGTTTGAGAGGACAAGCCATGACTATCTAACTTCCAGTGTTCTACATGGGGTTGGCTGGGTACCTGATGGGAATCTAATAAAACATTTTGAGTGAAAGAAGTTCCTTGACAACATCCATAGAGCTGCAACAGGATTGCACAGGCATGCACAAGGTCTTTTTGTAAGTTAGTCCCCTTGTCCCATCAAAATGCCACCTGCTCTGTTGTCTTAAGCACTTGTCTGAAGTGTCCCCTTACTAAGTAGATCCATTAGCTCTCCAGCTCCACCTGCTGATGCTTCAAACATGGTTGGGGTTTCCAACTTCTTGTTGGAGGAAACATGGGAAAATCTATCAGGAACCCCATGAGATCTGTCATTTGAAAAGATATTTTGCCTCTCTTTCATGAATGAGAGTTAGGAATATTGGTCACCTTCTCCTTATATCTGTACCCCAAAATGGAAATTAAAGTTTTTATAAACTGTCCCTGTTACTATGAAGACAGACTAAGGAAATGGAAGCAGAGTGCTAAGGCTCTTCCCATGATCTGATTCTAGCTTGTCAGATATTACTTTTTTTTTTTTTTTTTTTTTTTAATTGAGAGAGGGGAAGGGAGAAAGAAAGATAGGGAGAGACATCAATTAATTGTCTTCAGTGCCCGGACTGAAGACTGAACTCATAACCTAGGCATTTGCCCTAACGAGGAATTGAACTGGTGGCCCCTTGGTTTGAGGGATGACACCCAACCAACTGAGCTACACTGGCTTGGGTGATGTTACCTTTTAATTATATGATATATAATATAGTAAATAAAAACTACATGAGACACATGCCAAAAACTGCACATCTTTTGCCACTGCCTTTTGCAAATGAAATATGCAGAGTCCAATTCAATCAGCAACCCTGACTAAGGTGAGGGGTTGATTTTGCCACCACGTTAAGGGCAACCTGGGAAGGCGGGGTAGAGTGAGTGTTGAGTATGAACACATTGCTGTAGTGCACCCACAGTGCCTCAACCTCTGGCCTTCCCTCCAGTAGCTTGTGCAGGAGAGAAGCCTGGGAATCCTCAGGACTCAGAGGTGTGCACTCAGTCCACCAAGCTTCCTTATACTCCGTCTAACCATCACAGGAGTTGCTAGCTTGGGTGTCAGCCATGTCTGTGAGCTGGTCAGTATTCCACTCCATGGTTCACAGATTTGTTCCCCAAGTACCTGCTGGCTCTCCCTCACCCTCACCCTTCAAGTTTACCAGCAAAAATCAGGGTTGAGCATAGGTTTAGAGAATGACTGAAAACTTTCCATTTTCAACCCAGTTCAAGTTGGTCTCATGCGTTGCTGGGTGAGCCCAATTCAGTGAAAATTATTCAAAATATTTTCAATTCTAAGAAGACCTCCTTGGTCTTCTCAAAACTTGTATTCTTTTTCCCTTTGAGTCAAGGGTGTAGTCCCAATATCTGAATACTAAAGGGGAGTTCAAGTTTTGCAGATCAAATATTATTTTTAAAAAGCATTTTAGAGTGGAAATAATTTTAGAATTAGCGAACTCTGGATTAAATCTCCCCTTCATTTTTTTTTCTGAAATGCAACACATGGGGATAAGAATACATGCTTTTTAGGCAGAGTGATTACAGACCTAGAACATAAATATTTATCCCTTTTCCCTCTGTGCTGTAACTCCATGTGATCACATTCTACGTTACCAGAACTTGGCAGGGCTTTGGCTTGCAATGAAATTGACTGCATTGAGCAAGCCATCAGCTGAGGGCAGGGGTGGGGAATAAGAGATTTTTATTAGCTGTATTTATTAAAAATGGACTTTTGCCTTAAGACTGCTTTTCTTTTTTTAAATTGTGTTATTCCCCTTTATTTTGTGCTAGCTTCATTTTGTCTTTGTTCTAAGAATTGAAGTAAGAGTCTTCCCGGAGTGTTTCAGTAGTTGGTGGTTTACTGAGTGATCTGGAAAAAGACCTGCCTCAGCCTGGCTTTGTCATTTTATCCTCTAGCTCTGTTTCATGGAGGTGTTCTAAGGGGGTGGCAAGGGACACAAGAAGAGGAGGGACCCTGACTCCAACAAGCTTGAGTGTGGAGATTTATTGTCTTTACTTTAATATAATAACCCACCTCAGGGTCTGAGTTTGCATCATTATTTTTCCATAGCCTGCTCTGTGAAGGCTGCCAAGCCTACGTGGAGAGATTGATGCCTCCTTTACTCTGAGTAATAGAGACAAAGGCATTCATCACGGATTCTTCAGAGTTTGGCCTTAGAATGTCTCCCTGAGGCTTGGAACTCAAGAGCCCTGGAGCTCTTGGGACTGAATGTAAGAGAACCTTGTCCTCAAGACAGAAAGCCAGTAAATGCTTTGTAGTTCCGTCTGTGCCAGGACAGGCTGTTCACATTACTTCTTCTTCCTTCTTTTTTTTTTATTTTTTTAAGATTTTATTTATCATTTTTAGAGAGATGGGAAGGAAGAGAGGCAGAGAGGGAGAGAGACATCAATGTATGGTTGCTTTTCACCTTCCTCCAACTACAGACATGGCTGGAGACCTGGCTTGCAACCTGGTTATGTTGACCTGGCTGGGAATTGAACCAGCGACTTTTGGGTTTGCAGACCGGTGCCTTATCCACTCTGCTACCAGCCAGGGCTCATGTTACTTCTTGTACTTTTAAGTCCTTCCTTTCTGAGCACAGATGAGGTGGTCATAGTTTTGTTGTCTGTGTGTTGGGGGATAGAGAGGGGGACTGACTATGGGAGAAGTAGGGAAGTTGACCAGAAGGATCAACTGTTGCAGGAAGAGTGACTCAGTGTACCCTGCCCTTGCAGGCCATGACTCTTGTTGGGACTGAGGCTACAGTCATTCTTTGTAAATCAATCTCTGGAAGGTGTGGTCTGCACAAGTCTGTGCAAAAAGAGCCCCTACATCCCTGACCACTGTTCTGTCTTTAACTAGATATTGCCAAAGACTTAGAACTACATTACTTTTTTCTAGAACACAAGGACACACATATTTCATCTTTTGCACTTCTTTCCCTTTTTTTTCCAATTCTTCCTGAAATTGGAAGGTCACTGTGGTGCATGTGCACCTGTGCTTTCTGAATTCCTTTCAAGGGACAAATAGCTCCAGCCCTGGGGGTGCTGTCGGCAGGTGGCCTTCAGGGACTCACCTACTGTCACTCCGCAGCCCATGTCTAAGTGAGGCAGTGGAGAGAAGTCCAGCCATTTTAGCCTGATGCAGACAATTCTGCTTATTTCAGAGCTTTCTGTTGGTCCGACTGAGGCTCCATGGGACCTGCCTTGAAGTTCAACTTCTTTCGCTTTCCACTTCTGCTTCCTCCCTTCCCTCTCATAGGTGCTGAGCTCCAGTAAAGATCACACACCCCAGACTCCATGTTAGTAACAGCTTCAAAGTGCCCTACCTGAGAGATACCTTAGCCTATGCTCAGGACCCCAGCCTACTCTTGATGCTCTTGATGTGCAAACAGTTTTAGATTTTAGAAAATATGTTTTTCCTTCAGCACATCTTGGCCTTGAAACTGTTGTTGTCATGGATAGAAAAACAAATTAAATATAAAACTCAGAGGTGAGGAATGGCTTCTTCATTCCGGGCTGCATATACCCTTTGTCTGAAGCAATGAATGCCATGGATTCTGTAAGCAGGTAGCTGCAAGGCAAGAACAAGTGAAAAAAAAAAAAAAAAAAAAGAGTTGGGAAGTATGTATAAAATATTATCCCCATTATATCTACATTACAGAGCATTGTAAACTCTACAGAGCATTAGACAATGCCCAGTGGTGGTTGCTTTTTTGATGAAACATGCTGTTCTTTCCACCATGTTGCAGTCCATTGAAGAACCATGCTGGCTTGTCTTAGTCTCTCCCACAGCCAGCTCCATTCCAGACAAGGAGGGAGGAAGCAGTGGCTGTGATAGCCAGAATGGCTGTCCTCTAGTGGACGGAAATGAATATTTTCATTTCCGTCCCTGTCTTTATTGTCTTTTCTATCCTTCTTGTATTCAGGTGCTTATTTCTTAGCCTTGGAGTGTCCTTCCAATCTGGAGATTTTCGGACTGCCTCTGAGGTAAACAGGAAACAATAGGTTCATTTTCAAAGGGTAGCCTCTCTTTCTGTGCCTCTGTGCTTCCCTTTGCAACTGTGCAGCCATCCGTTTGTCCTGCATGGGGACACAAGTCACTGAAAGGTGTGGTCACTGGAGGACCCCCAAGGGGCAAGCAGCTTTGAATTCTCTTCTAGAGGGATTTAGCTGCAACATTTAACATTCACATAGCACCCCCTTAGCAGACGTGGCTTCCTTTCAGGAGGGGTCATGATGAGAAACAGGAATGGAGCTGCCATGTGGGGAGAGTCTCATCTAATTGCACCTTGTGGAGTAAAGGTACTGCTGTGCCTGAGACACTGGACTGGTGTTGAAGACCCCTGACTCGCAGAGATCCCCTGGTATCATGAATGAAATGAAGACTTCCCAGGCAGCTTGTGTTACGGAAGAGAAGGCCGGCAAAAGTCTGAGGACAAATGCCTCAATTGTCTTCTTCCAAGGTCTTTTATTGAGTGCAGTAAACTTAAGGGCATATAGCATGCACATAAGGCTCATTAATTGTTGGGAATAACAATTGAAGGAACACTGAGATCTCCCTCAGGTCAGGGTGTGTTGGACCCAAGGACAACTTCCAATGGCCATAAAATATGGAGGGTGAGTTCATTTAAAGTTAAAACCTCTATTGCTGGTACTTGATGGAGGTATTCTTTTACCTCACTTGATCAAGGTAAAAGAATAGGGCAAGCTTCAAAAGACGTAAAGCATTTTCTCATGGCCTGATTCCCACTGGGGGCCTCTGGCTATAGAATCAAGGCACGTATGTACCCAGCTTTCCTGGTTTTCTGGTCAGGTTTTACAGACTTTGTTTCCTGCTCAGAGCTCCGAATCTCTATACTTTCCCAGGGGGACCCTGACAGACCAGGGCCTGGGTATTCTAGCCCAGTCTCATGGTTTTCTAGATGTTCCCTTGAAAAAGAAGAGTATTAATAGTTTTTAAAAACATTTTGAGCATTTACTATGAGCCATAAAGTATCTTATGTTTTAAGCCCTTACAGATATTATTGTATTTAATTCTTAACAATAACTCTAAGAGAAAGTTGCTACTAATATTTCCATTCTAAACAGGAAATGGACATGTCTAAACAGGAAATGGTTCAGTCTCCCACTGTTCATAAAGAGTTCCTAACAACCTTTTCTTTTATAGTTACTCAATAATTATTCACTGAGCACCTGCTATATGCCAGGTGCTACGCAGGTACTGGGGGCTGGAGTGCTGAACAAGATGGTCACAGCATATGGCTCTTGAGGAGCAATAATACTTGCAAATCAGATTTTTTGCTGGGGAATAAACTTCAAACAGTCTGTTTGCTGCCTAATTCTTCTGAAAGGCTCAGCTTAGAGAAACCACATTTCTGGAAAATTTCTGAAGGACATCTTATATACAGCCCACTTTCCTTCTTCTAGTTGTCATCCTTGGTACCTAATTCTCCCATCTCCTGCCACATTTGTCAGTAAGTGAGTCCAGAGGTAGATCTTTCTTCTAATCAGCACACTCTTCTCCATATCCATTGCTATCATCATCATCTGCTGCCCAGAGCTTTATAATAGCTTCCTGATAAGAGTGTCATCTCTTTGCCACTCTACAGCCCACTGTTCTTTCAATACCTGTGTGTCAAGGGGTCAGCTGAATATACAAGTACACACCTCAGAGGTGCAGCCTGGTGGAAGAAGGGGTGTCAGCAAATGAATTTCACAAAGGGTCACTGAGGTAGGAGGAAAACCAGAGGAATGTGGTATCAGCAGGGTAGAAGACAGGTGGTTTCAGGGATGTAGTGGTAACTGGTCAAGGTGAAATATAAAACTGTCCAACTAATTTGCCAGCACAGAGATCATGGGTGACCTTAACAGAGAAGTTTCACTGGAGTCCTGTGGGCAGAAGTAAAACTCTAGTCAACTGTGAAAAGGAAAGAGCAGAGGGGTGTGTGTGTGTTAATCCTCTATGTGAAAGAGAAATTGAATTCATAGCTGAAGGAGAATATTAGATGAGGGATTTGGTTTTTTGTTTGTTTTTGCCATGGGAAATTCTACATGTTTATGCATTAATGAGAATGATCCAATAATAAGCAAGATATTAAAAATACAGCAAAGAGAAGGAAATCCTGGAGAAGGTCCTAGGGATCAGTCCCAGAGCTCCAGAGGTTTCATGAGTCTTTGTTGGAAGAGCTCTGCTTCCTCCATTGAAACAAGAAAAATGGAGAAGGCAGATATAGAAAGAGGAGATATGTAGATTTGGTGGGGAGGAAGATATGTAAATTTTTTTAAAGATTTTATTTATTATTCTTAGAGAGAGGGGAAGAGAGAGAGGCAGAGAGGGAGGGAGACATCAATGTATGGTTGCCTTTCACCTGCCTCCAGCTACAGACCTGGCTGGAGACCTGGCTTGCAACCTGGTTATGTGCCCTGACTGGGAATCGAACCAGCCACCTTTGGGTTTGCAGGCTAGCACCTTATCCACTGTGCCACCAGCCAGGGCTTAGATACGTAAATTTTTATCTGATGGTTTCTATTTTTTTCCTCTTTCACAGCATTTTAATTTTTTTCTTTATAATTTTATTTTCCAATTACAGTTTACATGCAATGTTATTTTGTTTTAGTTTCAAGTGTACAGCATAGTGGTTAGATAGTCATATACTTCATAAAATGTTCCCCCTGACATTTCCAGTGACCACCTGGCACTATATACAGTTATTACTATATTATTGACTGTGTTTCCTATGTTGTACTTTACATCTCTTTGACTATTTTGTAACTACCAATTTGTGTTTGTAATCCCTCTACTTTTTTTTACCAGTTCCCCAACCATCCTCCCCTCTGGCAATGATGGTTTCTACTTGTATAGCATTAAAAAAACATTTAAAATACCATGTTTAATTCACAGTTGAAGAAGATATGAAGAACAAGACTATAAAAAGGCATAATAATCTGGAGACTGGAAAACCTTGCTAGGGAAAAGTAAGAGGAGAGTTGAGTGCTTTGTTTAGTTTGAGCTTTTGATCCTGAATTTAACATGAAACTTGCCAGCCACACTAAGTATTTTCCTTCCAGTATCTACTTTTTAAATGCAACTGAAGGTAAATTGAACTCAGCTAGGCTTGGTTTTATTCTAGGCAAGTGAGACAGAAGAGGGGTGCAAAGAGTTTATTACAATGATGGGCACATGCTGTAATAGAATAAGAAGGTAATTGAAGAAGGAATTTACTTGGGGATAATAGGAACATGGTTGATGGCTTGGAAATATCAGTGAGGTTAAAGCATTATGTTGGTGAGTTAGAGATAGGGGAGGGGTTATGTGTTAGAGAAACAGATTTGGAGAAGATGCTGATTGTAATAATATGAAAGTAGAATGTGATAAGACTAGATCATATGTAATAAAGTGGAGAGAAAAGCAACTGGAGAGGAGAAGGTCAAGGAGCTGGAAATTCAGAGTTTAGATATAAACTCATTTTACACATATCTCAATGTTTGCAGTTGCTGGTCTATCTTTCCAACACGTATATCATAGTGAGAAAGAAGGGATTGTCTTGTCCCTGCTCCTAATTCCCAGCACAGTACCTAATCCATTAATACTCAATATCTATTTACTGAATGAATGATGAATAAGTCCATTCTTTTAAAATTTGTAAGTTATTTTTTAATTGAAAGCAGCATTCTGGGACACCATTGTGAGCTGCTTCAAGGGAAATGTCATTTACTGTTGTCACGGATGCCGTATGAAGTGCTTCTGTTTCAGTTGCCATGATTTCGCCATGGTATTATCACATAGGAATATGCCGAAGAAGTTTTCTCTTCGTTAGGACCCACAAGGGAAATTTTTTAAGAATTTCCTTGCTAAGAAGACCTTGTGACTCTCCTAAGTGAATGGACGCTTTGTGAGTGTCAGAAGCAAAAAGGTTTTCCCATTTCAACCAGATTTGTGGCTCAGGCTCAGCTCTAGCAATTGTGAAGAAAAATACAATATCTGTTTCATAGGAATAATTTCACCCTTTATCTGATTATCTTTCTCCAATGTACTCATCTTGGTGATTTCTTCTCATGTCTCTTTTTCTATTTCTGGCTCTCTCTTGAATATTTAATGCTAAAGTATGTTTCCCCAAGGTTCAGCTGGATGAAATTTTCTTTTAACCACTGCAATTGGTTCAAGGTTCTAGTGATCATGTGAAAGACAAGCTATGTTATTTTATAAACTGTAATAATAAAGATTCATTAGATTATGACCATTCATAAATAATACATGTTTGTTCAGATTTGTGGAGCTAATCTTTTTGAGTTAAACTTAGAATTTCGACAACACATAGTGTTAAATATGTAGGTTATTTTAGATTTAATACCAGGCATAAAATTGCTTACAAAGTGTAAATGCATTTCTGAGCATTTCTCAATTAAATCAAATGCTTCCATCTGAGACTTTATTAACTTAATTAAGAACACTGATGCATTTTTGAACATATATTTGCTTAATCAAATAATTTAAGAAGTGTAAAGAAAACTAAGTCATGGCAAAGGGTCTGAGAGCCTTGTAAAAAGTGGGCATGTAATAATGACCATATATAAAGATGAAAAATTAAGGACAGGCATTGCTAGTGAAAAGAGGAAATAATATGAGGAGACATATGACACTCTATTGCACTAAACTCAGAGGGATACTGGACACAAAAATTTACAGATTATAATGAATGGAAAGGGGAGAAAAGAGGAAACATGTTATAGTGTAATTTGCAATACACAATATTGGAGAATCATTAAATACACCATTTACATTAAATACAATCATTATGGGAAAGTTGGTTGAGATAACTACTATGTTTTACAGGAGTTGTTTTCCATACATAGAAATGCCAAGCTCACAGGATGAAGAATGACATGTGGGAACAGCTCAGCAAAGACTCTTGCACCAGGGGAGTGAGACCAGACCACTGTGTGTATTTGGTTAGAAAGAAGTGTACGTTTCTTTCTCTAAAGTTTGATCACCGGTCTTATTAAATGTTGTATATAAGAAGAGTAAAATTGTTAATGGTATTTGCCATGAAATATATGAATAAATAAAATGCATTAAAGTTTTATAAGTAATTGTAAAAATATTACAGAATGGTATACGTTATGGTGGCACAACTAGTTTTACATGCTTTTGTAAGCTACCTCCAATCTTTTCTTGGGGGAAGCTCAGTTATTTATTAAAGAACATAAAACAAGACCACATAAAGTCCTATTTTCACTGTTGGAGTTTTAAAGGCCGATTTTGGGGATGGACTGTTCATTATTAGAAGAACTACTAGCTATCATACATTGTGTGCCTCTAATATGTTGAACAATATGCTAAACATTTTTATGTTTTACTTAATCCCCATAGCAATGTGATGATAGGTATAATCAATATTCCCATTGATGAAGTCAGGAAAGATTTACTGAGTTCTTAATATGTGCTGGCAACTCTTCCAAAGTGAGTGAGACAAGAACTTTGCTTTCTTGGTGATTCCCTTCTAACAGAGGGCAACAATCTAACAGGATATTGATAGCAATAAACTCTAGGGAGAATATGAAATTAGACAAGCAGGTGGAGACTGACAGGAAACACCATGTTAGACTGGGTGGTCTGGTGGGACTTCTCTGAAGACATGACATTGGAGAAGAGACTAGTTTACAGAAAGAGTATTTACCAAATGGGTAACAAAAACTCGAAAAGGCTAAGTAACTTGCCAAGGTCACACAGATAGGAAGTGACCCAGCTAGAATTCAAGTCTGGGATATCAAACTATGGAACCTTCACTTTTTGCCATTAACTTTACTGCTTCGGAGTTCTGAGTTAACTGCAGTGCAGGCCCAGAGGGCAGCTTTGGAGGTGGGATTGCAACACCTAGATTTCCAACTTGCCTACTCCGGGCTGGTGGCTTGCTGATGCTCCATGGGGCCCTCTTGTTATGGCCACTGCAGTGAGACTAAGCTACAACTTCATGGCAAAAATAGTAGGGAGGGGAGTGCTTTTGGGAACTTTGTTGCACAGTGTTAGCACTTCTAAAGGGCTATGTGATGATGAATCTGCAGAATGTTCCAATTACTTGAGGGTAGTCCATGTTGTATCCTTAGCCTGAGTCCTACATGATAAAGTTGACAGCAATGGAAACACTTTCCCCCCTTCAATCTGCTCTCGTTTATTTGCCCTGTCATGTTATAATAGCTGTTGGGAGGAAATGCAGACTCTGTACCATTTACACTCACCAGCCCCTTTTTGTTCAGCTAGAATTCCTATAACCGGCCCTGGCTGGTAGCACAGTGGTTAAGGCGCCGGCCTGCGAACCCAAAGGTCGCAGGTTCGATTCCCCAGCCGGGGCACATAGCCAGGTTGCAAACCAGGTCTCCAGTCAGGTCTGTGGCTGGAGGCAGGTGAGACGCAACCATACATTGATGTTTCTTTCCCTTTCTGCCTCTCTCCCTTCCCCTCTTTCTGAAAATGATGAAATAAAATCTTTAAAAAAAAAAAAAGTTATAGAATTCCTATAACCTTTCTGTTTCTCCCTTGGTACCCTCAGTGTGTATGAGAGTCCCTGGCTAATAGTACCATGTGTATGGATTGGGTGTAATCACCTTTTCTCCAGTTCAAAGATGAGCCCTCGTAGGAGGGAACTCCATTCTTTTGAGAAGAGTCTGAATCTGGGTAAGTTTCAGAAGGAACTCTGGCCCTTAGATGTGCAAAATAAGTCTTCAAGTTGATGTGGACTTGAATCAATCTCTGACATTTTTGAAGGTGTCAGAGATGGACTCAGAAGAATTATAACCTGCTAATTTATTTGCTCATTTATCAGGTACTTATTAAATGCCTTTAATAAGCACATCACAGTTCTTAACTCAGGAGCTACAGAGAACATGTGGTCTCATGGGAGACACTGACACGAACAAGATCATTGCATTTAGTGTAATATGTGGTATAAAAGGCATAAATAGGGTGATGTGGGAAAAACAAGGGGTGACACTGTTGGGGGATCCCCCCCCCCCAAAAAAAAAAAAAAAAAAAAAAAAAAAAAAACTTCAAAGAGGAGGTGGACCTTGATGGATGAGTAGAATTTACTGGAGGAGGAAGGAATGAAGAGTAGTATTTTTAAGACAGAGGAGACAGCTTGCCCAAAGACACAGAATTCACCCTTGGTCCGACTTACTCAGAAAAGAGCAAGGGAATATGAGATGCCCCTCCAGGGACTTGGAGGAAGGCTGACTAAAGTGAAGGTTGGCCAGACCAAGGGCCTCAGCTTTCAGCCAGGGGGTGGGGCCTTTTTCTTTCCCAATGTGAAATGGAATCATAAGTATTTTTTAAAATTTAATCTCTATTGTGCTTTTTCTGTTACCATTTAGTCCCCTTTTATCTCCCTCGCCCCAGCAATCACAACACTGTTGCTGATGAGTCCTTTTTCCTTTTTGCTCAGTCCTAGCTGAGTCCCTAACTGTCCCCTCAACTATCTGTCATCTCTTCTTCATGTATGAGTTTGTCTCTATTTTGCTTGTGAGTTCAGTTTCTTCATTAGATTCCACATATGAGTGAAATCACATGGTAGTTGTCTTTCTCTGACTGGTTCATGTCACTTAGCATGATTTACTCCAGGTCTATCCATACTGTTGAAAACGGTAAAACTTTCTTCCTTTTTATAGCTAAGTAGTATTATTCATTGTGTAAATGTCTCATGGTTGTTTTATCCACTCATCTACTGATGGACACTTGGGCTGCTTCCGTATCTTGGCAATTGTAAATAACACTGCAATGAACATAGGGGTGATTATGTTCTTTCAAATTAGTTTTTTGAGTTCCTTTGGATATATTTCCAGAAGTGGGATCACTGGATCAAGGGGCAGATCCATTTTTAATTTCTTGAGGTATCTCCATACTGCCTTTTACAGTGGCTGCACCAGTCTGTATTCCTAACAACACTGCAAAAAAGTTCCCGTTTCTCCACATCCTCATCAGCACATGTTGCTTACTGATCTATTGAAGATAGATATTGACATTCTGACAGGTGTGAGATGGTATCTCATTGGGTTTTTGGGTTTTTGGAATACAAGGGAGCTTAGAGAACATCTAGTCAATAAAGGCTCCGACATTCGGTTGGTGAGATGACTGAGTTAAATTAAAAATTGAAAAATAGAATTTGATTTAGAAGTTACCATCAAATGAGAAACTCTTGAGGATTTTTGTTTTGCATATTATTCCTCAGCGTAAACATTTTGTTCCTCAGGTGTGCTTGTGTGCCAGCAAAGGTTTCAGATTCTTATAGCCACAGAAGTTGAGTCTGTCAGTAAGTTTACTGCAAGACATTAATATAAATGCTTTGGAATATCACCCCCACCACACAGGTAGGTGTATAAGTTGGAACAGCTCTGCTGAAGGGCAATTTGGTGATGTACATCAAAACAACCTATAAAATCTGAACAGTGCTAACTTGTAATTCCTTGTTAAAGAATTTGTCCTAAGGGAATGAGTAGAAATGCTTCTATAGTATATTTACTCATTATAGTATTAGTTATAATATCAAAAACCTAGATAACACACATTTTCTAATAAAATAATTATGGTACAATGGAGTGCTTTGTCAATATTAAAATAATTAAATAAGTCACTTGTTTATATGGAAACATAGTCCTGAGTGAAAAAAAAATGGGTTACAAAATAATATGTACAATAAACCTAATATTATATCATTTAGATACATAGTCTACTTATATATATATATGTATAAAAATGTCTGGAACAATATATATACCAAATGTTAATAGTGGTTATGACTGGGTGGTAGAATTCTTAACTTATACTATTGGTTTACCTATGTAATTTCTAAGTTTTTAATTTGTTTAACACTAAACATGTATTATCTGATTAGTTATGCATATAAAATTATACATTATTTATATATAAATAATGTATAATTTTATATATTTATGCAGACTGGCTGATTGCCTGTTCACCACACTTATTTAAGATTCTTCTATCATTCCATTCAAGATTGGACTACACCTAGGAGAAATGAAAATAAACAAATTTGGGGGCCCTAGGTAATGGTTGGAAAACTTGTGCCTGTGCAGGCCATGTCTGTGATGGGAAAGATAAGCTAGTCTTATCTCCACTTCTTTACGGAAAGCACACGTCTTTTGATTAAGCATGGCTGGCCAATTTCCAGAGTTTTCAGTTCTTTAGTAACTGAATGGAATAATTAGTTGGATAAAAGCATCTGCTATATTTTAAAAGATTTTATTTATTATTTTCAGAGAGAGGGGAAGGGAGAAAGGCAGAGAGATAGAGAAACATCACTGTATGGTTGTCTTTCACCTGCTTCTAGCTACAGATCTGGCTGGAGACCTGGCTTGCAGCCTGGTTATGTGCCCTGGCTGGGAATCGAACCAGTGACCCTTGGGTTCGCAGGCCGGCACATGTCCACTGAGCCACCAGCCAGAGCTTCGCATCTGCTATTTTTAAAATCATTTGCGCTGAGCAAGAGTCTTACCTGGATACCTGGATTCTCTTTCCCAAACTGATTTTTCATATTTAGCATGTTCAGATGGAAATAATCTGAGGTTAAGCCAGTCCTCTTAGGGGGACTTGCTTATTTGGTTTTGCCTTTTATTGAGTCTGGTTTTCAAGTAGGCATCACCCAAATCTAGTGTCTCTTTCTGGCTCGTTTAGAAAGGATTCTGTACCTTGGTTTTGTGAAGATGGTATATGTGTTGTGAAGAATGAATTGAAACACCATTTGCTGTTCTTATGCATAGACTTCAAGATGCACATGAAAGATAGGCAGCAGATTCTGCCCTTTTCTCTTTTCCCTCCTCACCGAGGAACTGGTAGATAACCTTTTATTAGACTAGATCTGGTCCAAATGGATTTCTTTTCTGCAAGTTTCCTCTCATGCTTATCTGAAAAGAGCTTACCTGCCCCAGGAGATCTGCATCCTGCTTATACCTTTATTGCAGAGTTCTTGTTTGTGGCAGAAGAAAAGACTGAGATAATAATTGGTGTGAACTTGCTATATTCCCTCCCGTTCCCTCCAGTTTCAGTGGGAAGCAAGGTTGTATTTCTTGACTTGGGAAACTTGTGCAGGTAAGAGGAGGGAAGCTGCTGGAGGACAGACTCCTCAATGTGTTACACAACCTTCAACTCATCAGAGAGCTTGAGCTGGGTGTGCAGAGAGGAGTGGTGCGGAGGAGCACCTTCAAGGACAAGGTGAGAGCAGAGCAATCCAGATATGAAGAGGGGTCTGGAGAGTGGTAGGGAGGTCGGGACCCACACCCTGTTCCCAGCAGTGCTGTGGGAGGAGCAAGACTTCCAAGGGTGAAGGTCACTGGAGCACCTGGACAAGACAGGCAGGGATTCTCTGCTCTGCAACAGCAGACTTTAGGGGACCCTGTGGATGGAAACCCTGAAAATGCCAGAAGAAACTGTTAGAAAAATGAGGACCTGCCCCAATTTTCAGGGTTTCTTATAATCTTCCAAATATAGAGGCTGGCATAAAGTCTGAGGGGCCACCTATGTCCAGCTGGGAGACATGAGCTTTCAGGGATACTTAGGTTGATGAAGAGAAAATGCTGCTTCTAGCTCATGCCAGGCTCCGTGATCATCAGACACACTTTTTAGAAGACTTTGCGTCCCTTCAATAGTCCCCAACATGCTGCCTATTAGTGTCCATAGGCTTCTGCGTTTTGGTGGCAATGAGAGGAGACTGATTGGCCAGTTGCATTCCCTTTGTGAGAATTAGTAATTTGGGAGGCAGAAGCTGAACTTTCATGGGCTGTGGCTATTCATGGGGTTTGCAACCCCTTTGCATGGGAAAAGCCACTTCCAGTTTGGAGCGAAAAATAGATCACCTTTTTTTTTTGACTCAAGAGTTCTCCTGTCACATTTTTAAATATCATCTCTCCCCCAACATATCAGTTCCAGCTATCGCTAATTCTCTAGACCTTGGAGCAGGGAATCCATTTTTAGTTGCACTATTAAAAACTATGCTGTTGATTATTTCTTGGTTCATGTCATGGCTTCCGAGGCTGTGATATAAAGTCACTGAATGTTTGGATCTCTAATAGCTGTTGCTTATGCATATGTTGGTGTAACAGGGTGCAGAGCATATCCCCCACAATCTTTGATTTCAGGAAGGTGTGAGTGGATGATACAAAATTTAAGATTGCGTAACAATGGCAGGTTAATAGCTGTGCCTTCCTAAAGGGAAGAGGGCTACCGCCCAGGGCAGATTGTGTACCTACCCTGAGAACATGCAGGGACTTAGGACAAAGCTGGGATGGGGGTGCTTACACAGTGCCTGTGCTGGAGCAGGGAGCTAATGCCCACCCGCAAGTCCCTGTGTTGTTGGGATCTTTTGCCCTGACTGAAAGTGGCAGCCAAAGGAAGGCGAAAGATATGGGAGAACTGGCAAAACTGGCACATGGTAAAAGGGGTCATATAAAAGGTCAGGAAGGAAGTTTCGGGTGGAGCATTTAAATGAGGGAGGACTGAAAGAGAAGGGAAGAAGCCAGGCGGTCTGGAGTAAGAGAGGTGGTCTGAAAATTAGAAACCCAGTGAGTCATAGGAGCTGGAGGTGCATCAGGGACCTGCCCAGCCACCGGACTGGAGCCTGCTTGGCAAAGGCAGTGGCAGAGCTGGTGGCGCTCGCAAGACATGTTTAGCCATCCAGATTTGTGAGATGCTTGGAGCCGTGACTCCCAGCTGTGACTGGGTGCTGAGCTGCAGATTTCTACTTTTCTGAAAGATGGTACCTCTGACTGGCATGTTCTGAAACTGGGCTGGTTTGGTAAAGGGAGGCAAGACTATGTGTTTTGGGGTGGTTTTAAAAGGGAGTGGGACTTAACAGTAGAAATCCGCCATTATTTCAAATCTATAATATCTATAAATAAACAACCCGTTTCTTTTTTCACCAAACTTTTGCATCAGGAGTTCTGCTTCTTGGCAGCAAGCAGCTGAATCCCACAGTTTTCCAGAACAGCATTGGTGGGGTTCTGTGACAGTGGGAGCAATGAGGACAACACAACATGGGAATGAATATGCGTTATAAACTGTGTGAGAGATAAAGGCAGAAGCTCTGACCTCAGGTTTCTGAGAACTTGGTGGAAAAGTCAGAACACATTTTATCAATGCTGATAGCACACTAATATGGTTAAAACAAGGCAGGCAGGTCTCTGGTTCGATTCTCAGCCAGGGCACGTAACTAGATTGCAAGCCAGGTCTCCAGCCAAGTCTGTAGCTAGAAGCAGGTGAAAAGCAACCATACATTGATGTTTCTCTCCCTCTCTGCCTCTCTCCCTTCCCCTCTCTCTGAAAATAATAAATAAAATCTTAAAAATAAATAAATAAATAAATAATAAAACAAGACAGGCATTACTAATGGTTAGCATCAAGTTACAAGGCATTATGGGCATTTAAAGAAGGGAAAGTTTATTCCTGGCTAGAATACTTTTATAATAGTCTTGAATGAGCCATAAGATTAGGGTAGGCAGAAGGAGAAAAGGTAATTTTTATGTCTATTTTTGATGACATATTGCAACTAAAACCTTTGGATTTGGTTCTTAAGGAAACCCACAGGCAATCCAACCCATTGTATTTTTCTATAATATCTTAACACTCAGCTGGAGGTGGATTGAAACATGGTAAAGTCATGTTCCATTTCTTTTTAGGGGAGTTTTCATTCATTCCATTTTCTTTTTAAAGTCCTTTTAATTGAGGATTTAACTGAGCCAATGGTGTAAGCTCAGCATTCTCTAGAGGTGAGGGATGGCTAGGGCAAGGGGAGGTTTGGGGCCTTCCTTGCCCCGTGAAATGATGTCACACTGGCCCTCACTATTCTGCCTGTGACAGAATCTGAGCAACATCATCAGAAAAGAGGAGGGAATAGAAAAGAATCAATGTCTCTAGGCTGTTCAGCTATCAACTGCTGGATATCTAATATGGGAAGAGTTTGAGGCAAAATGAGGGAGTGAAATGTGGAGAACATGATTATCCATGGAAGTGTGCCCTTCACGCACAGATCAGATTTTCAATAGGCAAAGGTGAAAAGAAGCAACGCCTGGACAGAAAAGTTCCAGATATAATGGCACCAAGCCTGGCTGTTGTATTACAACATAATTGTAATAGCTAATGGTTATTGAGTACCACTTGCTACAAAGCTCTTGACAGGCATTATCTAATTTACTCCATGTCACTACCCCATGAAGGAGATGCAACTGCCATTCTTACATTACAGATGAGGAAACTTTGGCTGAACAGTTAAGACAATTGGTCAAGGTTCTTAGCCAATAAGCACTCAAATGTGGTTGTAGAGCTCCAAGGCCCAATTCGCAGGCTGCACAGACTGTCTGATTTCAGAGAGCAGAGTGAAGTGTATGTAGGAAATTTCTGTTAGAGCTTCCAGGATTCCGCTGGGTAATGGCGATATTGCTCAGTTTATTTGCATCAGCAGAGATAATTTAATGAATTGTATTAAAACAAAAACAATGGTTGTACTCACAGAATTCATGTCTCTCATTTCCTCAGATATTTTCTCTTTTATCTTCTGCCATCAAGAGGATAGTGGCTAAACAATGACATTTTAAAAAAATCCCAATAATGAACTAAAATAGCTTTTTGATGGAAATACTATTGACAGCCTGTAAAAGAGTAACATGCTTAATAGCTTGCCTGGAGTTGACTGAAGACAGTAAATGAAACACATTTGCAGAATGTTGTATTTTGTGGATTTCGTTTCTGAAAAATAAATAAGCCAATAAAATCTACTATTGAAGATTGCTGGCTGTGTATCTTGAGTTACAGGACTGTAATATTGATTCACCAATCAGGAAACATGAGTTCACATTCCTAAATATGCCTTTGCTTCTCAGATGCACATTTGTATAATTTGTCAGCTTCCTGTAGTAAGTGTGATATCGAATCTATACCTGTGTTCACTTGTCATTTACAAGTTCACAGCCATTTCTAGTCTATTTCCAATGCCAAAAAGAGGAAACATTTCCAAAAGAACCTTCAAATCTTTAACTCCAGCAAAGCTGTGGTACAGATACATTGAAGTTAATAGGAATTTTAACCTCTACCATCCTGGATCTGGACCACACTGTTCTCTAAAACCCCAGTACAATGTGTGTTTAGGGCATAATCTCAAAGAAAGCTCGTGTATGTTTTGGTGAACAGGTAATGCATGCAAGCAATACAAAATGTAAAAGGAGTTAATTTTACATACTGAAAAGTGAGGGTCCCTCCGACCCATTCCCTAACCACAGCAATTACTGCTTTCCTTTTCTTGTGTCACATGGCATCTTGATTCAGATATTTTCATGTGAGAATGTTTTGACCTGACTGAAAAACAAAGAATTAAACTTTTCACCTTTAAAGAAGTTATCAAATCATACTCGTGCACAATGCACCATTGCAATTCTCACCTTCTCCCTTATAACCAGTGCTTTCTTTAGCCCAACTCTATGTTCACCCCATTGAAGATAAGGGGAAAGGTGGGAGTGACATTGTGAAACTCAGGGAGGGGCAAGGATGGTGGAGAGTTAGGCTGGCTGAGTGGGATGTGAGTTGGGATGAGAATCAGGATTGTTTGTTGTACAGATTAATTTTTAAAATCCAACCTTTAAAACTCAAATTGGCTGCTTCATAATGTCATGTTTTATGTAAGCAGAGCTTTAGTGACAGCCCTCAGATGAGCCTGGAGTGGGATTAGGACGTTTAGTTGTCTAAGGTGGTAGAGCAGGAGCTGGTGGCTTAGCCTGGATGGCAAGTACTGAAGGCATTACATGTGTTCCAGCCTCTGTCACCAGGGACACTGAGCTGCACCCCGCCTTTAAGCAGTACGAGCAGGGATAAGGTAGGAAGCTTCTGTAGGATGTGCTCTCAGAATTCACTGAGGCTTTTCCATGCCCAGAAGCTGTAAATATTTTTGTAATGCTTGTTCTTTATCCTCTCCCCTACCCCCCAAGAAAAACAGTCTACTTGGAAGTACAGGTAGGGAAATAGTGTGAGCCAAAGCATAAAGCATGCAGGAGGGACCGTCCTGTGCACATTTGTGATGGACAGTGGAGTGCTAGGGTTAGAGTGTGGGTAAGGAGCATGGAGTAGCCCAAGAAGATGCTTGAGCCTGAGTCATTCATGGTCTAATGTGAGACAAGGAGCCTTGGGCCATTTGAATCAGTAGAAGGATGCAGTCAGAGTTCAGAATGACTTATTTGGTCACAGGGTAGAGGGTGGCTTGAAAAGAGAGGTCCAGGTTGCCTGTTTCCACCATGCTTCCTGGCTAAGTCTTAAATGCAACTACCCCAAGAATCTAGGAATATACTTAAAGCAATTCCTTCATCATCTTTTATAGGACACATGAGGCATTTTTAAAAGATTTTATTTATTATTTTTCAGAGAGGGGGAAGGCAGAGAAGCAGAGAGGGAGGGAAACATCAATGTGTGGCTGCCTTTCACCTGCCTCCAGCCATGGACCTGGCTGGAGACCTGGCTTGCAACCTGGTTATGTGCCCTGGCTGGGAATTGAACCAGCAACCTTTGGGTTCACAGGCCAGTGCCTTATCCACTGTGCCACCAGCCAGGGCACATGAGGCATTTTAATGCCAATTGTCTTCCTATGTGTTAGGCTTCTTAATAAATATATCTAACCACCTGGATGACTTTTTAGACACTATCTGATTGTGTTACCATCTGTTTGGGGGTTGGAACAGAGACACTCAGGGATTCTCCATCATGTCTCAGTTGTTTAGTTTTCTAGATCCCTGAATTAAGAGGTTAGTTAAGCTATATGATTGGGCAGGTCAGGATTGTCAGCTTACAGGTAAGTTTGCCATACCTCAAATATGCTGGAACATGCCTATGCCATAACATAAGCACAAGAGCAATGACAAGGGCCAAGATGAGACCACAGTGTGGGAGCCTGTGGTATAGCTAACTTACTCCTGGGCTGTGCTGGTGTGACTCAGCCTCACCCAGCAGGCCAGGTCAGGACTGTGCACAACAGTGCACATATGAATGGTTTCTTCATGGTGGGTACAGGTGGGTGATACAGTGTAATGAGGAAACATGCTAGGAAAACACACCCTAGGACAATGTCAAGTAGTGCAGCATAAATTTAAGAAGGTGAGTGAGAAGCTATAAGACAAATCAAGAAGGCAAACAGCAATTAGAATTTGTGTGACCCATTCAAATGACAACAAACAGCTACTATTGACCTGCTATGTTTCTGGTATACAACACAGAGGTGGAGGAAATAAGATACACTTACTGCCTTTAGTACTGTCCCATCTTAGAAGGAAACGGACACCCAAGTAATTAAAATATGGAACTGAATAAAATAAGTGCACATCAAGAGCTGTGGAATTGTGGGGAATGCATTAAAATGGGGTAACAATTGCCCTGGCTGGTGGCATAGTGGATAAGGTGCTGGCCTGCGAACCCAAAGGTTGCTGGTTCGATTCCCAGCCAGGGCACATAATCAGGTTGCAAGCCAGGTCTCCAGCCAGGTCTGTAGCTGGAGGCAGGTGAAAGGCAACCATACATTGATGTTTCTCTCCCTCTCTGCCTCTCTTCCTTCCCCTCTCTCTAAAAATAATAAATAAAATCTTAAAAAATAAAATAAAATGGGGTAACAATTGAGCTCAGCCTGGAGAGAGGAATAAATGAGCAACTGAAGAGGAAAGGAGAACATTCTAAGCAAAGCAAAGAGAATGCACAGAAGCCTTGGGACCCCGACATGTGCACTGTGATGTGGGAAGGCGAGTGTTCCAGCCTGTGGAGTGTGCAGAGACACTCAGGAGGAGAAGAGGCTGGAAAGGTGATCTGGGGGATAGCTTGGGGAGAGCTCTCATTACCAAACTGAGCACGTTAGACTTGATCCTGGAGGCAAGGAGGGGTTGCTGCAGGACATTGAGGAGGAGAGATGAAACGTGAGAAAAAGTGGGGACCTGCAAATATTGAGGCTGAAGACTTGGTACGAGGAAGGCCATCGACAAGGACTGTGCCTTGTCTACTTTCTTGATGATACTAAACACAGCTAATGTTTATTGTTGTTATTGTCAGGCACTGTTCTAAGATCTTTTGTTGTATTTAGACCTTCAATGGATTGAATGAGACCTGACCTCACCAGGGAAGGTAATCTGCTTTACTCAACACTCTAACAGAACCATCCAGAATAATATTTGACCAAAATCTGAGCAACATGGCCCAGACAAAATTAACCATCACAGAAACCTAGACTCACAGGGATGAAGGTGATGTGAATGATGGTGTGGTGATTGAGGCAAAGAGCAAAGTGATGTTGCCTTCAACCGAAGAAATGCTGTGGTTTGCTAGGAGTCTCCAAAGGCCAGGAGAGGAGCATGGACTGTTTCCCACAGAACCTCCAGAAGGAATTGATCCTGCCAACTCCTTGATTTTGTACTTCTGGTCTCCTGAACTAAGAGACAGTGAGTTTCCATTGTTTTAAACCATGTAGTTGATGGTAATTTGTTCCAGTTGCCCTCCAAAGCTAACATGTACGCATAGCTAAACTAAATGATGCCACAGCCTTATCTCCCAGTAGAAATCAGGGTCTAAGTTCCTGCTGGGGTTAAGTTGAAATGTTCATGGTGGCACGCACATGACGCATGTCTGTGTGGGCACTGGGGAGGGCTGGGGAAAGGGAAAGAAAGGCTCAGAGACAGGGTCTCCAGAGCACACCACGTCTGAAGCCAATGGCAAACCACATGTGGAAAATAAGTACAACCCAGATGATAGGAAAATAGGGGTTAATCCCCTTATGTATAAAAAGATAATGCAAAAAAGAAAAAAAAGAAAAAGAAAAGGATAAGTGCCTTTTAGGAAAGTGAGGAAAGTGGAGAAATCACATCCAAAGGAAAAATGACCAAAAGCCTAATAAACATATCCCACCTGCATGACCTGGGCTCATTCTATTTTATCTTAAATGCGTGCTCAAGATGTACTCTTTTAAGTGTGCTGCAGAAGTGCATGCTCAGAGTCCAGCTGTGAGGACCAGAAAGCAGCCCTCTCTCAGGCCTGAGGGTGTAAAAGGTGGGTGCTCACAGAGGGCTCCATCAGCGGGAGACGTGCTGCTGCTCAGAAATGGTTCCAAACCTGGAACAGAAGCTTTGTGAATATGAAAACGTGATCAGTTGATGACTCAATAAACAGGCATTTGTTGAAGACCTGCTTTGTCTCCAGCACTGCACTGTGCACTCTGAGGAGCACAAGAACGTCACTCTGGTTCCACCACCCTCACCCAGTCCCCCCGGCCACGGGGGAGAAAATGCTGAGGGATAAGAAAGAACAGGCCAACAACCCGAGGAGAAAGGAATGGTTTGGTCTAGATCATCCCTGTGGTTTCCAGTTCCGCTGCACATGACCATCCCCAGAGAGCTTTGTAAAAACGCAAATGCCTATTAGAATGTTCATAACAGCACCACTGACAAGACCTCCAAACTGAAAATCACCCAAATGCACATCAAAGGTATTATGGATAAATAATTAGGGCTTACTCATACAATGGAGTAGTACCATTTAGCAATGAGAATGGAAGATTGACAGCTGCATACAACAATGGTGATAAATCTCCTTAGCATAATGTTGAGTGAAGGAAACTGGATAAGAAGTGTCACACTTTAATGAAAGAGGTTAACGATAGAGGGAATTTGGTGCAGGGTATAATAGAAACTCTCTGAACTATTGACACATTTTTTCTGAAACTCTAAACTGTCCTAAAATTTTTTAAGTTTAGATATAAAAAAGTCACACTGCATGATTCCATTTATGCCAAATAAAAAGAAAATGGACAAAATTCACCCTGTGTCAGGAGAAATGATGTCTGGAAGGGCACGTGAGGGGTCTCTGGGGTGCTGGTGATATTCTGGTTACAAGGGATATTCCACTGTAAAAACTTTTCCCAGTGAATTTATTTGCACTTTGTGTTAAGAGCTAGTCTGATGTCAATCCTACTGAGAGTAACTAAATTAGGTTTTGTGGAGGAGGACCTGGGCTGTAGTGTTTTTTAAAAGCTCCCTAGATTATTCAAGCCCCAGATTGACAGCCCCTGCTTTTTGTCCTGTGGGCAGTGAGAGGAGCCGGAATTTGGTAAAGGTTGGAGCTCCAAGTTCAAGCTTCCGGAGAAGGCAGAGCATGCCCAGGTCCTCACAGGCTGGGAGGCATGGACGAGGCCAGCAAGACTCCACCAGAAGGAGCATTTCCAGCCCAGGGAACATTCAATATACAGTTCCCATTTTTCTGTTTTTCTGGTGGTGGCTGCATTTCTTTTTCTTTTTTTTTTCAATTTAATTTTATTATTGTTTTATTACATCCATCCCCCTTTTCCTTCCCTCTTTCCCCTTCCACCTACTGCCCCCCAAAGTCAATCCTACTTGTTGTCCATGTCCATGGTTCTTCCATACTAGTTCCTTGACTAAACTGCCCCCCTTCTTTGCCTCCTTCTCCTCTTCCAACCTCCCCTCCACCTCTGCCCACTGAAGGTCTATTCATTGTATTCATGTATCTGGTTCTGTTTTGCTTATTTGTTTGTTTTGTTCATTATTGTCCTGAAATGGGTGAGATCATATGGTATTTGTCTTTCACTGACTGGCTTATTTCACTAAGCATAATACTTTCTAGTTCCATCCATGTTGTTGCAAAGGTTAGGAGTTCCTTCTTTCTTTCTGCTGTGTAGTATTCCATTGTGTAAATGTACCAAAGTTTTTTGATCCAATCATCCACTGATGGGCACTTAGGCTGTTTCCAGCACTTGGCTACTTTTCACATAGAAACTTGATTCCTTCTATTACATGCTCTTCTTAACCCCTTAGTTTCAAGAGCTGTGAATGAGCCTCATCAGGCTTCAAGCAAATAGAATTAAAAAGCAATTAGCCTTGTGTACCCTAAGCACTCCTTTTTCTAATTTGTCCTTTTTTGGTTTTGTATTTCTCCTCAAGCTTCAGTAAGCCCTCTAGAAAGCATGTTTGAAATCAATGACTGGAAAAATAAGCTTCAGTATTTAGAAGCACTCTCTGTAACATGAGCGATCAGGTGCTAAGACAGAACATGTTTATGTGTTTAAAACTGGGGAGAGGAGGCTGCTCAGGGGCAAGGATGGATGGATCCCCAGCTTACAGAGGAGCTTATGTCTGAGTGTGTGTCGCTGTTTAGGATTATTTTTAGTCTAGGTAGTCCAGATGACTCACTGATGAGTGCCATAAGGGGAAGAGGAGTTATAGAATAACCATTAAGAACATCTGTGAACTTATTATTGGCCTTTTCATTCTGACAGGCTTTTACTTCTCTGGACTTACCCTAGGTAACAATGATGATGGCAGCTGGCCTTTACTGGGTGTTCACATCACATCAGGCATTTCAGCAAGCCCTTTCCATGAGTTATCTCATTTAATCCTCTTTTCCATCTCATACCCCCTCCCCCACCTGACAGATGAGAAGACAGATGTCCGGGATTAATAACTTAGCCAAGATCCCAACAGCTGTCAGAAGCAGAGCTTGTTAGGAAAAAGCAGTTGAATTCTACGCCATGCTTTTAACTGTGGTGGATACTGCCAATGGGTATCCTACAAAGTTGGCATGAAGTGACCCTGTAACAATTTGTCCTTAAAGCCCTTCCCTCACCCTTCCCATCCCACCCTACGTCTCATAGTCTGTCACTTCATCTTGTCTTCTCCCTCCTTCCGTTGTTCCTCTCCTGATGCTCACATTTATTCTGTTTCTCTCCCCCCACTGCCCTTTTCTCTGGAAGAGGGGATGATGAATTAAACCTATAAGATGTTTGGGATCTGCTGAGTGATTTCTGTTGAGAGCACCTGCATTAGAGCAAAAACTCTGCAAGGAAGACAGACAGTGCTTACAAAGATGATGTAAACTAGCCCAGTGTTCAGCAAAGGAGGCCTGCTGGCCAGAGCAGGGAACAAAGCTGCTCCCTTTAATGCATTTATTACTCATGGCTGCTTTGGTGCCACAAAGGCAGAGTAGAATAATTACCACAGAGGTCGTGTGGACCCAAGACCTCATAGAGAAACTTGGCCCACTCCTGGGCTACCCTATGGAGATGCTCTGGTCAGAACTGGGTGCAGAGGTGGTCAGAACTGGGTGCAGAGGTGCTCAAGAAATGCCCATGTCCTCTTCTGCAGGTGCAGGAGTCTTCCTGTGGGGAATTCTGGGAAGGTTCTGAAATCCTTTCACATGGGTCACTGCTGCCTATGCTCATTTATGGTGGGCACAGAGGCTGCAACCTTCACCGAATAGTCATCTGCACTTTGGCAAGTGAAAGCATGACAATGGTCCTCAGAGAAACAGAGGAAATATTATTTGTTTTGCAGAGAGCATTTCCAGGTATGCAAACAGCGGGGCAGCCCCAGTTGAGGTCGGGGCAGCCAGGAGGGGTGGGCTGGGCTGCAGGAGTGATGGCCCAGCACCGCAGGGACAGGTCCGTTATGTGTTCTGACAACTGTTTCTGCCACCTGATGAAAGAAGAGTAAGTTTCCCTTTCAAATTATGTTCAAAATACAAAAAATTGAAATGTGTGTTGAAGTACTTGAGGTGAATGGCAGTGCCTGCTTCTTTATCATATTTTTGTTAAGGACCATTTCCCATCATGCAGTGCTGGTTTTCCACCAGTTAGTGGCCAAAGACAATAGAGAGGCCCCAGGGGAGATGGGAGGCACATGCACCAGCATGTGGTGGGTGCAGTGATGGCTGGGGCAGAAGGCCAGGGAGCCTGAGAGGTCCCAAGGTGGTGCGTACAGGTGTCTGATGGGTATCTGCTACACCTGACCAGAGGATTACAGTTCATTGATTTCAAGTAGGCCCGAGTATTTATGCTATACAGAGGCTGGGCTGAGCACTGCATGTGGATCACTGCATTTAAGCCTCATCATTGTGAAGCAGGACTATGACTATTGCCCACGTTTCACAAATGAGGAAGCTGAAGCTCAGAACCATGAAGGAAGCTGCCTATGGCAACTCAGTAAGAAAGGGCAGAAACAGAACTTGACCCTAAGCCAGCCTGCATCCAGATGCCTGGAAGTTAATGGTTACGGTTGGTGTTTTTTTTTTCATCAATGTGTGGTTACCTTTCACCTGCCTCCAGCTATGGACCTGGTTGGAGACCTGGCTTGCAACCTGGTTATGTGCCCTGGCTGGGGAAGGTTGGCGTGTTTTTACCACTGCTGTTTGCAGGTGCACCATGACCCAATTTAGTTGTAGGGCCAGAATCTGATACAATACCATGTTTCATTGGTATCATGTCAGACTCTTTCTTAGTTGACTGTGTGAGCATGTGTGTATGCGTTGGGTGTTAAGAACATGTACTCTAGGGATTAGAGACCCCTTTCCCTACAGAATGGCCCAAAGAAATACCCTCCCACCATTTGTAATCAAAGCAGATGCTGTGGGTCTGAGTGTCATGTCTGGGTTTTGGTCCTTTTCTAGGACCACAGGCTATTTCTAAATGAGACTCTAGAGTACCAGCCATCATATAGCACAAAGCAAAACAACTTTTTGATGAGTGAAGTGTAAATGAGTCAGAGGCAGAGAGATTAAATTTTCCCTCAAATTCTCATAGGTTAAAAAAAAATTATAGTCTCCAGAGGCACTGGCTCCTGAGGCCTGAGTGTCTGCCAAGTCAGCACATTCGGAGAAAAAGTTTGTGACTCCGCCAAACCCCAAGCGCCTTGGCTTCTTGCTGAGCCCAGGGGGATCCATCTTCCTAAATCCTTGCTGTCCGTCGGACCTGGGTGCCCATTCCTGTGCAAATGATTCATTGTTATAATTTGTTGTGTCACCTCCTTACAGGCTCCTGGATTTTTCATTTTTCACACCAGTCCCTTTGTAGTATTTCAACATGTCTCTTTTCCTCCCTGTCTCTCTCCTGCCCTTCCACCATCTCTCTGCCAACAGAGTCAAAGCAGCCGTCCGAGACAGGGCTTTCTTGGAGTCCAGCCCCCAGTCTCACTGCCCTGAACAGCGTATTTCTGACAGGTGCAGAGCAGGCAAGAGAAATGACAGCATCGTGCAAAATGCAAGGAAAGACAGCCTGTGCATTTCACCTGCTAGTGTCCCTTTGAGTTACAGTGAAATCATCTTTGGGGCAACTTTTTGTTCTTTTACTGAAAGACATCCCTGTAGACAGCATCCTCCAATCCCACTGTTAAGGACACCATGATTAGAAAGGGAGACACTGCCCACTCCAAGGTTTGGGACAACAATGTGTCCCCCATTGCAGGGTGGATTGCAGGAGCACCATCGAGGTGTCCTTGAATATTGGCAGCGGAGGGCAATCAGACGGCATTTATAGGGACCGCACAGGCTGATCGGTGTGAAGAGCAAGCATACACTGGACCAGCTTTCCTGGATTTTCTCAGTTGCAGGCAATTCTAGGTCCAAGGTAGGTGAAATGAACAATCCAGAGCCAGGAAAATAAATCTCTTCTCTTTGCATTTTGATACCAATGGATACAGTTTCCAACACTGAGCCACTGGCACTAACCAATGCCTTTGCACTTGGCATAAGTGTTAATGAGCACCCAGGCCATAGTTGTCTCTCACTAGGATTCAGATGACACCTGGAGACCCCACTGGTAGAGCCTGCCACCCTCACCTGGAGCATTCCCGAGGGCTGGGCCATTGGGGTACTTTTGTTCTATGGATCCTGGAAAGTGGTTGGATCTGAGCATGGGACAGACTCCAGAGAACATGCACATCAACTTGTCAAATGTTCCTTTGTGTCGGTGGCATTTGCTGACACAGCACCGTGTCCATAGCATGGTCTGCCCGCAGCTCTTGGAAGATTTCTCAAGCGCAGCTCTCTCTGACACCGAGCTCTATGTGTGCAAGCCTTGGTAGAGTTGAACAGCAGATGGAAAACTCCATCGAACATTTTATTGGCCATATGTCACTTCAGAGTGTTGGCCAATGAAGTACTTTTGCAGCTAATATATAATGATTTAAACAGCAAAGGGAGCAGCTGCACTTTGATTTCCGACACCTTTCCTTCAGGCTTCCCAGCTTGCTGGATCTTCTCGAGCTACCTTGTTGAGCTGTGAGCAGCCTCTCTGAATCTTCACCAGGTGGCACCGTCTTCAGAGCCATCCAGTTTAGTCGGTTGATCTCTCTGCTTTTTCTTCCTTGAGGCTTGAGTTTTACACTTTTTTGATTATTATTATTTGATTGATAAAATGTACTAGAAAGTGCAAGACTTGAATATTTGTATTCTGCCTGCCTGGCGCTTTCTCTTTTTCAAATCCCTGCTGGCCACGGGCCCACTCAAGCTCTCTGTTGGGGTGACTGGCCAGCCTCTGCTCAGTCCACAGGGCTCGTCCTTAGGGGAGACCAGGGGAGGGCAGCTCATTCTGATTTATGAGGACATGACCTTGGGATGGTGTTCCTCTGGAAAAATTCAGCTCTCTTTCTGCCAGAAGCTTCTAGAAGGAAATGATTGATGTCAGAAATAAGGAGAACAGGCCATTTCTTGGCTCTTCTAGCCCCTGCAGTTGCAGTGCCAAGCCTCCATCCCAGCCACTAAGGATGTGCTAACTGGCTTAGTGCTTGAAGCCTCATGGAAGAAGAGGCTTCCTTGTTGTCAAGTGAGAGTTACATGGCTATTTCTGGGTTCAGTGTGCTGGAAACTGCCAGCAAAGAGTGGAAAGACAATACAAATTTAAACTTACATGCCTGCCAACCACTAACCCAATAACTCAATTTAGGAGTATGTGATTGTTGGAGTTGTGTGATCATAAAATAGCTCTATAGTTGTCACTCTTACAAACTCCAACTCAAGTTTCTGTCTATTAAGTCCTGCAAAATGCAGCCACCTCCCTAATGCTATTCAAAAGACTTTGAACAGCATTGCAGATGAAAATTATAACAGAATACATCAAACTCAATGATTTTTATAACATCTGGAGAAAGCACATCGCACGGGGAGTAAAATGCACATTCATCATGGGTGTTTGGGTTTGTTTTCTGTTTTTACAAAGAAAGTAAGAAATATCTTTCCTGTAGGGATTTTTAGTTATCTGTCCCTGTGCTAAACTGGACACCTCACAGAAGAATTATAGCCATGGTTTCCGTATTCACAGGAGTCGATTCTCTTTATGGGCCTGATTAAGGTTTTGTCCTGCAGCAACTTCACTTCAGGGAATTTATCCTGCAGATAAAACTGCTGTGTGAAATAACATGTGCACATGGTTAACCGTTCCAACATTTTATGGAAGCAGAAGATTGGAAACAGCCAAAATGTTCTTCAATAAAGAGTAGACTGATTTATAGTATATCCAGACACTGGAATGTAGCTATAGAGGAGAACCAAGATGCTCTCTAAAAACAGAGATGGAAAGAGCTTCAGGACATTTGTTAGTAAGTCAGGTACAGAACATAGTATACAGTGTATTATATTTTGATCCATGAGATATTTGTACCCACATAAAGGAACTTCAGGAGGATACATAAGAAAGTAGGTTGACCAGACAGCAAGAACAGCTTGCAGGAGGGAAGAAGGCACTACTTCTTAACCTCTTGGAAATTCCTCCTCCTGGTTCACATACAATGTTCTACATGTTGAACTCTCACCCACCTTGATACCACTGCCCATTGTTGACCATCCATGCCCCTGGAATGAGGTTACCTCAGTACAGTCTAAAATTCTGCCACTAATAGGTTCTATGCGTGAGGCAATGCCACTTAAACTCCCTGAACCTCAGCAGATACAGAGAGGGAAGAAGGAAGAAATGTTTCTGAGTTCCTGTTATCTTTGGGCAGGTATTTCTTTCAACCATTACCGTGACACTATGAGATAGGTACTATTAATATCTTGGGGCTTAGCCCTGGCTGGTAGCACAGTGGGTAAGGTGCCGGCCTGCGAACCCAAAGGTCACAGGTTCGATTCCCCAGCCAGGGCACATAACCAGGTTGCAAGCCAGGTCTCCAGCCAGATCTGTGGCTGGAGGCAGGTGAAAAGCAACCAAACATTGATGTCTCTCTCCCTCTCTGCCTCTCTCCCTTCCCTTCTTCCTAAAAATAATGAAATAAAATCTTTAAAAAAAAAAAAAAATATCTTGGGGCTCAGAGAACTTAAATGAACTTACCTCCAGCCTATGTCATGGAGTCAAGACTTGAACCTCAGCTGGTTAGTCACTCCTGCAGGCTTATGAAGGTGATTTGTGAATGAGAAACACAGTAGTGTTTTCATTGGCCACTTTTGTCTTCTCTTCTCCTGAGTCTCCACTAGACTATTTCTTCTGCTACTTTGGCTGCTTATTTCCAGATTCCCTTTGCTGGCTCTCCTTTCTTTTTCTCCTCAAACAAGATTGTCGCCCAGGCCCTGACTTGCTCCTCTTCTTCCTCCACCTACCCACTCTCCCGGAAGAGTTCTGACTCACATCTCCATAGGTTTACATTCCAAGCCCGCGTCTGTGTCTTCAGACAATTATCTCCACCTGGACATCTTCCTGATACTCAAGGGCCAAAATTTCCCAGACTAAATATATCTTCTTTCTGCTCATCATCTGAGTCTTCTTTTTGTTTCCCTTTTCTGATAATATCACCTCCCCTCAAATGCCCCATTCTTTAATCTCAAAATTTTAGAGAAGACTTTGATTCCTTTTTTCCCTTTGCTTCCAGTTTCCAATAAGTAACATATTCTGCTCCTTTGACTTTACCTGCCTTCATTTAGCTCAGTCAGCTGCTATGACATCTTGCCCGGGGTGCTCTCTCTATCCACCACCCCACAGCCAGCTTTGTTCCTCTCCTAACTCTCTGATAAATAATCTTCTTATAGTATGGCTTCCACCCTAAGCTCTATGTGAATTAAACTTTCAAACGCTAAAGAAGGACACACTCAAAAAGACTTCCTAAATGGAAAAGCCGGGAGCACAACTTACTATAAAGCTGCCAATGCTCCTTAATCTATAAATGAAACAGGGCCTCACTAAAAATACCAACAGGGCTTTTTCATATTCTTTGGTAACCAGACAAGCTGATTTGAGTGTTTATGAAAAAATTAATTTGCTAGGACATTCCAGGAAAATCCTGAAAAGGAGGAATAAAAAGGAACTAATTCTAAAAGGTATTAACATTATTATAAAATAATAGTAATTAATATAGGTGAATATCTATACATGAATAAAGAAGCAGAATAAAAGACAGAATACAGTCAGGAATTGGCTCCAATACTTTTAAGAGGATTTAATATTTGAAACAGGTTGCATATCTTAACCATCAGGAAAACACAATTCAGTAAGTGGTGCTGGACAATTGAGGAGCCATCTGGAAAATAGTAAAGTTGTGCTGCTCCTAACTCTGTATACCAAAATAAGTGGCTGATGGACCGTCCCTATGAAAGTGAAACTTTCAAGTTTCTAGGAAAAATAGTATTTTTAATGATCTTAAGGAGGAACTTTCTAACCATGATAAAATTCAGAGCCATAAAAGAAAAGATTGGTAAGTTTGGCTCTAAAAAACAGACATTTCTGCATGGTTGGAAACATTATAAATAAAGTCAAAAGACAAATCATAAGCATGGAAACTATGTGTAGCAAATATGTCGGACAGACACAGCGCTAAGTGTGTTAAAATACAGACACCAGGCTACACGCCTGTGAGAACAAGAGGAGCGCCCTTAGAGGAGAAGCTGGCAAAGGGCGTGAGCAAGTACAGCAAGCTGCACCCCATTCCCAGGGGTACAACTCCAAGACCCCCAGTGAGCGCCTGAAACCACGGACCTTTCATCTTTTCACTTAAAGGAAGCATGTGACAGCTTCTCCTCGTCACATCTGAATTTCCAGCATCACCACTGCTGCCCTTGGAAACCATTATGAAGGAAAATAAGGGTTCCTTGAACCGAAGCACGGTGAAACTGTTCCAGTCGATCTGCTAACCTAGAAGCTATGGTGTGACAAATAGGCAGGTAGTGCGTATAGGGTGGACCCGCTGGACAAAAGGATAATGCACATCCAGAGTGGGAGGCAGACTGGCAGCGCAAGGGTTCATCTCACTATGATGAATGCTGAGTGTTAAAACTCATGAATTGTTTACTTCTGGAATTGTCCATGTAATATTTTCTGGCTGCAGTCCCCTTGGATAACTGAAATCATGGACAGCGAAACTGCACAGATGGAGGGCCTAGTGCAACTCTCCAAAATTATATTTCAGCTTATGCCTGATGAAATATGTAAGGATATTCACTGCAGTAGTAAGCATAATAGTATCTTTTACCATCTTAAAAAAAAAAAAGAAAGAAAGAAAAGTAATAAAGCATGGATAAACTTAAGCCTCGTTCAGCCTCGACTTAAATCCCCTGATTGTTTCCCATCAGTTGTCGAAATTTTTGTGATCTGGCCCCAGCCTACCTCTTCTGTCTTGTATCTTGCTTCTCTCTATTCTCCTTAGGCTCAGCCAAATGAACCCACTGTTTGCCCTGCACCTATCCATCTCCTCCCTTTGCACTGATCCCCTGGCCTGCCACGCAGTCCTCGAAGCCTCCCTTCCCCTCACCCATTTGAGTCTTCTCCCTCCTTTGTAACTTCACTCCCACGCTGCCTCTTTCTGAAGATGTCCAGTAACCCTCTGTCATTCCTTAGCCCTAGGTGAAACTGCCTACCTGCTCTGACTTTGACATGACCCCTTATCACAGCAGCTTGGGGCAGTATCATGAATGACAGTGATATTTGATGTTTCCCCTTGGATGCAACTGCTTTATTTTGGGACACTTTGGTACAACCTACACAAGATACCATTAACTTATGTTTTCCTAAGAATGAAACTACTTTTATTGTTTGCTTCTAATTATATAAGTAATATGAACACGCTCAAGAAGGTAGAAAAGGCCCTGGCTGGTGTGGCTCAGTGGATTGGCTTCAGCCTGTGAACACCAGGGTCTCTGGTTTGATTCCCAGTCAAGCCACATAACCAAGTTACAAGCCAGGTCTCCTGTCAAGTCCGTAGCTGGAGGCAGGTGAAAGGCTACCATACGTTGATGTTTCTCTCCCTTTCTTCCTCCCTCCCTGCCCCTTTTTAAAAATAATGAATAAAATTTTTTTTTTAAAAGGTAGAAAAATCTCAGGACTCACTCCTCTGTGTGTGTATGTGTGTGTGTGTATGCGCACGCATGTAATAAAATAAGGGAAATATGAATCTCCCAAAGTAGATTCTTGGGTTAAAAATATATACATACTTTAATTTTTTACATATGTTGCCAAACTATTCTGTGGAAAGACTGATAATTCACTCAACAACACTTTTGGAAACCTTAGAATGGTCCGAGCACTGCGTGCTAGGTGTTTAGGGTACAACGGTGAGCCGCGCGGGATGGGGCCCCGCCCCTGTGGAGTCTTGCTAAGGATAAAATGCATAGTATTTACTGTCACAGAGTCGACAGAGAGGAGGTGGGGAGCTCAGGGCCTGAAGGGTAGGTACGAGTTAACTAGGCCAATGCGGGGTGGATGTAAGAGCTCTTCGGCCACAGGCTGTGAAAATCTGACAGGATGTGGAGTTGAAGGCTGCCTGACTGGAGCAGAAAGCGAGGCGGAGCACAAGTAAAAGATGAGGCTGAGGAACCGGGTGGAGATGAAGATGATTTGTAGGTCTTGTGTCACTTTTATTGTTATTCCAACATCAAGCAGAGGTAAAAGCAAGACTTAGGAATCATGTTTGTGTTTTGAGAAGATAACATTGCCTGAGCAGAGAGAACTGCTGAACAGAGGAAAGAATGAATGCAGATTGACAAGTTAGGAGATTATTATTATAGTCCAAGTGACAGACTATAGTACTATAAACTAACTAAACTATAAACTAAATTGCAGATAACACTAAGAATATTCAAGGCAGAAGTACAGGAAAGTGGATGATTTTTATAATTTTATTAACATGATCGCAAGTGATATCATTGTTTTGTCTTTGTCAATCTAACATGTATATATAAAATATATAGTCTATAATACATAATATATAATATATATAATTTTCTTTTGATTATCAGTGAGGTTGGAGACCTGTTCTTATCTCATTGGTGATATTTATTTCTTTTGAATTATGTGTACATATCCATTTTCCATTTTCTTATTGGGATGTATGTTCTTCTTCTGTTCCAGGATCCAGTCCAGGATCCCACATTACATTTCTTCATTGTCTCCTCATGTCCATAACAGTTCCTTGGGTATATATGTTTTTATTAGTGAGTTGAATAAACCATCATTATACTGAGGCAGGGCAGGACTTGGTAAGACTCTAACAGCAAAATCAAGGTTAAACTTAAACGAACTTTGAAAGAAAACCAACTGACCATCTGTGATATATGTAGCAAACATATTTTTAAAGCTTGGTTTAAGTTTGTGTGTTTGTATATAGGTATGTATATACGTGTTTATGTGCGATCCCATAGTAAATTAACATTTTCTTTTATTATTTCTGGCTTTGGTGTGATGCTTAAAAGTCACCCTATCTATCCTAATGGGTAGAACTTTTCATTTGACTTATCTTCTATTACTTTTATAAACATATATAGTATATCTAGGATATACCAAGTAAGATACAAAAGAGACATCCTCACACTATTCCTTATTCTTTGTGCCTTCAACTTCACCAGATGGGGCAATAAAAATCAGTAGTGAGGTGGTGTGTATGATATAAAACCAGCAATATCAAAATGATAGCGTCAGAATGTCTTGCTCTTCTCTGAACGGCGTTGACTTTACTTGGGTGCTGACCAAAGCCTTCCCTGTATCAGTGCTGCCCTTCTGTCATCTTACCAATCCTACCTGATCATGAACTGCTCAAGGGCAGGACCCACATTTATCTCATTTGTGTAACGCTAATGTAGCTGGGCCTTCCTTACCAGTCTCTGCCAACATAGCATTTCAATGTGTGTACTCTCATGAAAAAACACAAACTCTAAGCACATTGATAAAAATGCTAATTTTTTTCAAAAGTTTTATGGGGTATTTATTGGATGTGAGGATGCATCATAAATCATACGGCCTGACAATCATATTTTCTACATCAGAGAGCATTTTTATTCAACTTTCTCTTTCCCTCTTCTTAACACTCTCTCCAATGGGAATAAAGTCTACACAGCAAAATAAAACCCTCCAAATTAGCCTAATGAAGACCATGTATTTTTCCTTGAACCTCCCTTAAGGGTTATAATTAATCTTATCATGGCTATTCCTTGATGATTTTATCATTGAACTTTGGGTATAGCACAAACTCAATATATGCATGTGGGAATCAATGAATTGGGTGATGATGCTGTTCTGATTCTGGACTTCTACAGTGTTTTAGCTGGTATCCAGGAGGTGAAAAAAAAAAAAAAAAAAAAAGGGTATTTCTTCTTCTAATTCCTCCCTGTTTTTATGAAGATAACCAGGACTCTACTGGAAAACCAGCATAGTTTTATGAGCTACTAGATCCAGTTAATTATAATAAGGATCCATCTTAAATTCTTACCAAAGGGCTTAGTTATTGAAGCAGCATTTTCTTAAGTAGTCCCTTAGCACAGACACCAAGGATGGTGTTATTGCCAAGTGAACAGATGGTCTGGGTGAGTAGAGAATGTGGCTATCACCTGCCTGTCCTGGGTGGCCTGCCAGATGCAGATCCATCTGGGATACAGTCTTCGGGCTAGAAGCCAGCAGTCCCCAAATGCAAGTGCTATTTCTTCCATGAGGTGTGGGAAGAGAGGAGCTGAGGTGCTAGTGCAACACTGATCAAAGATGTGAAAATCTTGGTGCGAAGGAGGAAGCCATAGCGGTACAGGTGAGCAGAGCAGATGAAAGGGATTGGAAGGGTAGCTACTTAGCTTTAAGTCACCTGATACCTGAAGTCAGGGCTAGGTTCAGAGCTGAGCAATGGGACATTTTAATATCAGTTAAGCACTAGGACAAAAGTTATTAGAGGACTAATGTCCTGGAACCTGAATTCTAGCCCTGTGGCAAACAAGGGGGTCATTTTCCCCTTTTTTCCTCCTCTCTCTCATTTGCTAAAAGTCTCACCCTACTTCCTAGGCCCTTCTTAGTCCTAATTTATCCGTGACAAGCTCACCTTATGTGGACTTAGTTCTTGTTGGTTATGTGATCTCTAGAGAGATCACTTTTTCTTTCACTCTTAACTTCAGTTTCCTCATCTGAAAAAATATTAAAAAGATAAAAGAAACTGTGGTTAAAGCAACCAGCCCAGCACCGATCACCTAGTGGGTGCCCAACGTGGTTCATCTTAGAAGAAACTAAGGCTGCTTCCAGTTGCTAAGATGCTTGAGGCTCCCTCTGATGGCTAGTGATGTTGAGCATCCTTTCATATGCCTATGCTCCCTTTGGATGTCCTCCTCAGAGAAGTGTCTGTTCAGGTCCTTTGAGCATTTTTAAATTGGGCTGCCTGTCTCCCTGGTATTGAGTCGTATAAGTTCTTTATATATTTTGGAGATCAAATCCTTGTCTGAGGTATCATTGGCAAATATGTTTTCCCATGTGGTTGGTTTCCTATACCATCTCGCACCTGTCAGAATGGCCATCATTAACAAATCAATAAAAAACAGGTACTGGCAAGGATGTGAAGAAAAGGAAACCTTCGTTCATTGTTGGTGGGAATGCAGACTGGCATAGCCACTACAGAAAATAGTATGGAATTTCCTCAAAAAACTAAAAATAGAACTGCCTTATGATCCAGCAAGTCTACTGCTAGGATTACACCCAGAAAACCCTAAAATATCAATTCAGGAGAACCTATATACCCCTATGTTCATAGCAGCACTATTTACAATAACCAAGTGCTGGAAACACCCTAAGTGTCCATCCATGGATGAATGAATCAAAAAACTTCGGTACATTTACACAATAGAATACTATGCAGCAGAAACAGAGAAGGAACTCCTACTTTTGCAAAAATATGGATGGAACTGGAGAGTATTACGCTTAGTGAAATAAGCCAGTCAGTGAAGGACAAATACCATATGATCTCACCTAATACAGGAAACTAATGAACAAAACAAAACCAAACCAACAAGCAAAATAGAACCAGAGATGTGGAAACAAGGAACAGACTGAGCAGTGACTTTGGGAAGAGGGGGAGAAAGAGGCAAAGAAGAGGAAGAGTTTAGTCAAGGAACTAGTACGAATGACCCATGGACAAGACAACATGTGGGGACTGACGGTGGGAGAGGGGCTGGGGAGAGTGGGGTAGGGGAAGGCAATGGGGGAAAATAAGATAGAGTAATACAACAACAATAAATTAATTAAAAAAAAAAAAAAAGATCCCTGGGGCCCCCTCTGTGTCTCAGACCTTTGTGTTGGGGGAGGGTGCCCGAGTAGCAGAAACAGCAGGAGCCTCGCTGTTTCCTGATTCCTGGCCACATAAAGTCATCATTTAGGTCTCTTGCCTATTTTGAAAGGCTGGATGATGGCTCCCTGGTATCTCTTCAAATGCCACAGCCCATGAGTTATAGCTTCTGCTGACCTCTCTGCAGGGTGGGACAGTGGGCTGTGACAGTTGCAGGGACTGTGGTAAAAAGCCAACGGTCAAAGCTGCAACTGGGTTAATGACATGGTGGTGTTGGGGCGGCTGTCTTGAGGATTATAAAAACAATAAAGAAAGAAAGAAAAACAGGAAAAGAACCCCAAGCCCCCAAACAAAGACAGCTGTTTTGTCTCAGGAAAAGCACACAAAGAAATAGCAGTTTAGAAATGTGTTTTCCTAAGAGCAAATCGATGATATTTAATCGGCTTAATGTAAAAGAAATAAAAAGATATTTTATGTTTACATCAAAATTAACACAAAAAGGTATATGAAAATCTAGTCCTCTTTACTCCTTCATTTCTGTCTTAATGTCCTCCCCCTTCCTCCTGTACAATAAACGTCCCTCTTCTTAATTATCCCACGGGGCCCAGGTAGGCTGGAACCAGGGCTGTGGTGGATGTAGTCCATAAACAGGAAGCTTGGAAATTCCACCCCTGCCCCAACTTGTGCTGCAGTGTGTACTTGAACCTGACTGAGGCACACTCCTTTCATTTAAACGGGAGTTTAGCACACTAATGACGTGATGGGATAGTGATTATCAGCAGCAGTTGCACAAAAGAACAGGAAGCCCCAAGGCTGCTTTCGGGAGACAAGGTTTTACTTCTGGGTTGGCCCTGAATTGCTGTATGATGTTGGGAACATAGCTCAATTTCTTGGGGACTCCACTCTTCACTATCTCTTCCTTATCTAGTATTCCAAGTCTACGCCTTGGGAAGAGCTGCTATTTACAAGCTGTGAACATTAGCAGCCCAACCTAGAGACAAGTTGGGGTTGAAATCCAGCCTCCGCTCCCCTTCCCACAATTCTGCCTGCTTGGGGGTGGGGGTGGGGGTGGGGGGCTTGCTAAGGCTCTAATAATGGTCCTGGTCAAAGTTAGGACAGAGATGAAGAAAAGGGACTGGGTCTTGAAAGCCCAAAGACATGAGTAAGCTTACAGGATGGTCAAGAGTGACTAGAAGTCAAGGACGATCTGCAGGAATCGATCTGGAACTGTTTAGGAGAGAGGGGAGGAGGCAGAAAGTCTAGCCTGGGGCTGGGGTGGGCGGGGAATCAGAGAGAAGTCTGCAGAAGGCCAGGGGGCGGTGGGGATCCCTTTTCCAAATGCCAAGGTGACTTGGAGTGCAGCCCAGCCTCGGTGCAATGATAAGACAGAGAAACCAGACAGGGAGGACGTTGCCTTCTGTACAGCCCACACAGTTCGCACAGACACTGCGTTTCGGCAGGGTGGGAAAACAGTGCACAGCTGGGCTATGGGAGTAGGGATAAGAGCAGAATGAAGCAGATTCAAAGCCTATGTATGCTTTTAGGGAATGGAGAGCTGGGATTTATTATGTAGCTGAATAGAGAGTCTTATACCTCATAATAAAGTGGATTTGCCTGACTGACTGGCCTCAGGTTGTATTTTGAGGTCTTAAGATGCTGAAAAGGAAAGATGGGGAAATGGAAGGCCCAAAGGGTGTTAAAAATAAGACCTTCTGCTAAGGATCCCCTAGACTCTTAGAGGGTAAGATGGATTATGACCTGCAAAACCAGGGCAGGAAATGTGAATACATTTTTTTAATGGCTGCTGAGAGATGGGTAAATTCTAGGATGTCCCAAGAGGGAGCTAGGAACAAAGTGAAAAAAAAAAAAATCTTCCCCAAATACATTCAAACCTGTGGGTCTTGGGAAAAATCGAAGAGCATGTTTGGAAAACCCAGGGTTGCGGGTGAAGGTGGACAGGGTGGATTTGACCTGGAGCTGGGATGGGAGAGAGGCTGTGGTCCACCTTTGGAGGCATCAGAAAGGCCTGGTTCTGCTCCATGGGACAGAAGCAGCAGGCAGCAGAAGCCAGGACCCACACAGGCTGGGTCAAGCATGATATGGGAGTTGATGAAAACTCGTCTTATGACTGTCAGTCATGCCTCGCTCCCTGGACTCCCCAAATGTGCTAAAGGGCTTTTCTTATTTGCTGCCTGAGCTGAGAGTTCACTTGGGCAGCAGGGGTAGGGGGTGAAGGGAGGGAGATGCTAAAATGTCAGAGAGGAAAGAGGAGCTGTGCAGCCATCCTGCTTCACCGCTTGTCTGCAGGCTGCGAAAGTCAGGGGAGCAGGCCCCAGGGGTTTGTCCTGGAGCCACCAGCCCCCTGGGTTAGACATGTGAGATGGCAGGTGCTGGCTTTTCCCCAGGCGCTGACCTCACTTTCCAGATGGGTTTCTAGGTCTTAAAGGCTCCATTCCTTCTCTGATTGAGACAAACCTCAGGCACCTTTACTGAACACCCTCAGCTCAGTGTCCCTGACATACCAGAGGCTGGTTCATAGGGCATCTGTATAGCAGAGGTGCCCATTCATCCCATGCTTCGAGAGCTGGTCTCCAGAACTGGACCAAGGCATCTGCCCTGCAGTGACTGACAGTGGCCACTGATGCCACACAGTTCCCCGTTGTGGTTGCTGCTTGTTGGGTACCCAGTGCTTGCACACACCACTCAGAATATGGACATCATTTTATTTCTTATTTAGCATGTGGGTGTGGAATTCAGAGTTCAGGACAGGTGAACTTTGGCCTGCCAAAGTCACAGAGCTGTCAGTTAAACCTGAGTGTTTTCCCTGCTCTGCCCCATCTCCCAAATGAAGTCCATTCTGACTCCAAGAATTGCACTAATTTCTTCAAACTCCCAAATTGTTATTTTACAGAAGAAAATTCTGTCTTGTAGCAAACTCTGATAGCTTCATGGAGATACTGGTCAGCGGAACAGACTTACTCACAAAAACACCCTGGGCAAACATTGTCAAGGTGAGACAGGAAGGGAAATCAGATAGAATTAAATTCTTATGTTTTTTATTTTTTTAAATCCATCACAAAACCAAAAATCTCCAATGGGCCAGAAAATCACTCCATAAATATTGTAAAGTTAAAAATAAACTTTTAAAGTGGATTGGCAATCAGCAAGAATAAACAGAAAACTTAAAACCTTCAGACTACAGCAATGATTATCTTATTGATCTGAAGGATTAAAGCAAAGAGAAGAAACTCAGGGCAATAATGAATTATTGCTGCCCTTTGGGAACTCCTAGGCATGATAAATGGTTACGTTTTAGGACCTCAGGAGGGTCCGCTGCATGAAAAAATTCATTTCAACAGACTGTCCCCCAAAGCAGTATTACTAGCACCTTCTAATGTGTCCATACGATCAAATCAAAATGCTTTGTCAACTGTGAAAGGTGTTACAAAAGCAAGTGGTGCCTGAGTCCCAGAGGCCAGACTTCAGATCTCAACCACTGTTGCATCTTCAGAGGTTCTGGGCTCAGTAAATATTTGTTGAATGACTGAGTTAAATATTCTATAGATAATACCCTTCTGATAATATGCTTTCTGATTACAATCAAGGATTGAGTTGGGGCAGTGTTGCTCATTTACCTTTTACTACAATTTACAACTGGCCCATAGTGGCTCTATTGCACCCTATTCTGCTTGGGGAATATTACAGGAAAGGAGCCCTATGGAGAGGAAGAATGGAGGAGGTGACGTTGATGATGGGCCAACATTCAAGGATTGGGAACTCATTGGGGTTCTACTGACACCATGTGATTTCCTCTTACCTTGCTCACTGGCACTCGCCTCTGGTGGCCCCACTGGGCCCTCCCCAGGATGTTCCTTTCAAATCGTAGAAACTCAGACACCACTTGATTTCTATGATCCAACCCTTGGAATTACCTTTCCCGAAACCATAAATAAGTTCATCGAAGGCACACTGAGGTAGTCTTTTAGGTGTCTCTTCCCTCATTTATTCAACAGATATTATTAATCACTGATGAGATGCTAGTCACTTGATTACTGAATTTCCTACCCTGAACAACACAAACCAAGTCACTCTCTCTTCTCATGGCACTAGATGTCAGTGGCTGGGAGAAGGGTCCCAGTGGGCTGTGCTGTGCTGTGACCAGCCTCCACCTTCCTAGCCCATCCTCAGGCAGGCTTTGCAATAGGAAAGGAAATAATACCAGGTCTGATAAGTCTGGTAACTAACAGAGGTGACACCAGGAAGTAACTTTACCTTGAGTTTATGTGGTTTTTAGGACCCTTGACATCCTGATTAGCCAGTGGACTGGGCTGCTAGTGCAGGTGGCCACACAGATTGGAGAACTGCTTCCAGCCATGACAGCCTCCCAGCCTGGTCCTCCATTACCCTTGCCCTTTTGATCTCTTTCTCTGTAGAACTTGTACAGCAAAAATAGATTGGTTGTGGTTTTCACTGAAACTTTGGCTTGAGATTTAGGAACAATGTTCTGCCATCTTGTCCTCAAAGCATGCCCTGGTAGGAACCTGGCTGCCTGGGTGTTTTCTTCCCTCTATGGAGCCAAGACCTCAATGGTGCATGTAGGGCTCCCAAAGCCTCCTTCTAGGGTCATGATAAAGCAAGGCTTTACTCTGCTGCAGAGGATCTCTGAGGATGCTTGGCCTTGTGAAGCAGGGAGCTCTTGCCCCACTTTGTCCTGGTTTCCTGCAAAGAGGTGTGTGGATGGGTGTAGTGGGAGACCACCCAACCCTTCAAAGAACTTTGATGAAAAGAGCTAACAAGTCCAACAACTGGGTTTCCTCAGGGGTTCTGTGTGATGGAGTATTTCACCCAAAATCTGGGAGGACTACCACCAAGTCACTAATTTAAATTTTTAGGAGCCCTTGAGCAGATCTGACCTGGTCATATGAACTAGCTTGAGAACGTGATCTTACCTTGCTCCTGGGAAGCTAGAGTCATCTGTCCAAAGATTTGGGATCTCCAAGACGCTGTTTATTCAAACACCAAAATAAACAACTCTTTGAAGCTACTTAAAATCTATTCTGGAATAAGGTGAGGTTATACATACAGAAAGTAATCAAAATAAAGAATTGATAGCTGGCATTGACGGGCCATGGGAGAGTGAAATTTCCCCACAAGATTTGCCTTTGCCATAACAAGTATCTATTTAGTAGGACTCTGTCCACTTATTCTGTTCTGTGGCCTGATTATGCACACACACATTGCCTTCTCCATAGCTAGAACTCTGCTTTCCTTTTTTTCTTTTCCCACCCCACCCTGAAACTGGGGACACAGCAACCAAGACTGACAGGAACAACACTAAAAACTACAAAACATTAATGGAGTATTCACTCCAAATGAGATTTTTAAAGAAGCACTTTAAATGCAGCAAAGACCTTAGCACCAGCATCAGTGATTCTGTAAGCAGAAAATAAAACCTAGAAGTAAAGCTTTGGTGGAAGATGTATCATTTTATTCATTAATACTCACATTCTGGACTCATACATGTAATGGTGGCAGACTACAGGAGACAATTTTGTTGTTAGGAAACAAACACCAGCCCCAGACCAGCAAAATAAACATGCAAAGCATCATTCACGCTGGGTACAGGTGTTCTCTAGTGGCCACCTCTGTTGACGTGTAGTGAGCTGGAACCCCAAGTGTCATCATTATATTTGTGTTCTGGTTTTGCATCCCACATACCACTGGGATGAAATGGGCCAGTTGCTCCTGCCTTTGTGTTCCAGGGACAGGGTCCTCAAGACCCTCTTCCCAATAGTCCTGTCTTTCAGTTCACCCAATTGGTGGTCAAAATGACACTCCTCCCTGCCTCCCCTGACCGCTCAAGGTTCACTCTGAAGAAAGGTGCTTGAGAGGCTGCTGGTCAACCCTTCTGTTTGATGTGGCCTCTGACTCACAGCTGGGCCCTGGGAAGGCTATTATACCAACTCCGTGATCTTCTCTGAGCAGGTGATGTACCTGCCCCACCCAAAACCAGGAGAATTTGACTTTTAATAAACTGGCCTGAGAATTTATCAGGCTATAGGAAATGACAGTGCTTTGCTACTTATAAAAAACAAACATACTGCCCTGGCTGATGTAGCTCAGTGTGCAGAACACCAGCCTGCACACTGAAGGATCGCTGGTTCGATTCCTGGTTGGGGCTGGGTTTTGGGCCAAGTCCCCAGTTAAAGGTTGAGCGAAAGGTGGCCGATCTATGTTTCTGTTACTCATCATCGATGTCTCCCTTCCTCTCTTTCTCCCTCCTGTCTCCCCTCTCTAATAATAAGTACACAAACTCTTTTAAAACAAACATACTCACTATGTTATTCAGCCTTCATGCTGGAGTTCCTATTTTACCCTGGAGGCACCAAGAAGTGGTTGGACAGGCTCCCAACACTACACTTTTATTCCCAAGGCCTGCAATGCTTTCCTCCTTCCACAGTTGCTCTAAAGAATAATGCATTCCCGATGGATGGGGTTAGCTCCCCATTAAAGTTCTGCAAGGTCATGTGGGGCAAGGCTTGCGGAAGGGGGCCTCCTGATTAGAGACACAGGAAAGAAACCTGAGGGAAAACCAAAGATTTCAGGGAAAGAATCCTTCCCTAGTGGGAGAAGCCACATAAATTGCAGCTGAGAAACCAGGGGAAACGTCTGACCCAGATAAGTAGGGTTTGGTTTAATCTCGAGATTCTGGTTGCTTAATTCCTGGACCATTTGCTGTCAGGTCTGTCTGATCAATTGGCCTGAGGAGATAAGAGGCCAGTTTAGATTAATGTCAGAAAGAAAAATCAGCACACTCTCCCATGGAAGTGTCAGTTTTTCTCAGCAAATAGGCTGAGGAAGAAGATAGAGCAAAGAAGAGATGCGGGATGGTTCCCCTGCATTTCACCTGACAGGACAAACTGCTGGATGTCCCCCAGCCTGGGTCCCCTTGCCTCTCCCTGCTTGCTGGGTGGGAGTGGAGAGGATGAGAGCTGATGTGAAGAGGGCACTGTGAACCAGAGCCAACTCAGGAGAAGGGCAGGTCCCCGGGCTTGTCAAAGGCCAGAAGAATTGTCTCAGCTTCATGGAGCCAAAGAACAGAGTGATTCAAAGCACAGGTCTTCCAGACTGATTTGACGAGGTCACTTCAGACGATGCCACTAATGTTGAGCAAGGGCCTTCACCGCTCCGAGCCTCCATTTCCTCTTCTGTAAAATGGGAGTAATAAGTAATTTACATTCTGTAAATGTGCAGGTCAAATGTGCAACATTATGTTTGCAACATGTGTTTGGCACATGTAAGTGGAGTGATTATTATCATGATTGATATGTTTGCGGTCATAGCCTTCTAACCAGGTTTCATTTCTCCAGATGCTTCTGTTTGAATAATTTCTAGTTGTTTCTAGTTCCTGGACTGAATTCCAGATCTACAGAATCAGAATTTCTGGTGGAATAATTTGCGTTTTAATAAATGTCCCAAGTAAGTCTGGAAAACACTGGCCCACTGAGCCAGTTCCTCATCTGGGCCTTGGAACCAATCTAAGACGAACTCCACCTCCTAGGCCTCCTTTGCCTCTCCTCAGTTGCTTGGCCTTCTGGCTGTTCGTACGTATCTTCCTTTGTGACCAAGAAGTGTTATTCTCTTTTCTGATCCTCATGTGAGCAAGTGCTGTTCTCCTCTGGGCACATGTGGCCTTCCCTGCACCCTGGCCAGCCATGCTCAGTTATTTTTACACTTTTCTCCTCTCCTTCTACTAATCCCCCTGCCCCAGTTGGCCATATACCAATGTTTGGCATTATTTTTTTCTTTGAGGTCTTTTCTCTCCCTTCTTCCTCATCCAGCAGAATTCTTATGCAGCAGAGCTAGTGATGATCGTCTCCTCCATAGACCTATCCCCCAGCTCACCTGCAATCCCCTCCAAGTTGGGAATTGGATTCTGATGGTGAGAAACTGAGAAGCTGTGACCCCTGTGTCACCAGCTGGTGTCTCCTCACCCAGTGATGGTGGGGAGGGGGTGAAGAGAGGATATTTTTCTTTCAACAGTCAGATCCTGCCTTGACTCTCATACTTGCTGTCACCACGTTGGCCCCTTGTTTAAGCACTTTTCCTTGTATTTGGTCCAGTGCCCCAGAACTACTCTGTTGCCACTTTGCTTTCTCCATCATCACTGCCCACACAGGATGTGGGTTCCATCTTCGCTGCCTTCACTCAGGGTCTGAAAGAGATCACTGCAGCCACCACTTTGGTCTGGCTGGCCCCAGCGAAACTCCTGAGCTCAGCCTTCTACTCCGGGCACTGTGGATCCCCCACCAGTGGGAGAGAATTCTGTGTGGCTGGAGTGTGAGGCCCTATGGGGCAAAGGAGTTCAGAGAGGAGGCTTTGGGGGCCACTGACCAGTCTCAAATGGCCAACCTCCCTGGAGACTGGGAGCTGGGTAAGTGGCAGCCTAGGGACAGACATTCCTGGTGTTTCTGCTGCTGCCTTTGCACCTCCTGGGGTTCACCACATGTTTATTTAGGTCTGTTGCTAGACTGACATTGTTATCAGATCTTGTCTCCTTCCTCCCAGTCCTTCCTTTACTCTATCCTCTGCTTTCACACATGGGGTGAATGTATAGAGGCTGGCAGGAGATGGGGTAGCATGTGTGACATTCGATACCCCATCCTGGTGCAAGGAAGCCCCCAAGTCTAGGAGCCATGGATGGGGATGATTCTCCATCTTCCCACATTGTCATTTCTCCAAAGGTTGGGAGAGGGCAGTGAGAAGGAACCATGATGCTGCTTATATGCCTGGATTATGAATTAACTTCTTTTTGTGCAGGTTTTGTTTTTTCTCCAACAATCAAAGATGACCTTTTGCAGGAACAAACATATAACTTATTCTTTAATTTATTCTTGTGTTCGGCAAATATTCACTGAGAACACACTGCCTGGGCCCCTGGGGTAGAGGGGCTGGGAAGAGGGGGGACAGTCGGGGAGACAAGCCTGGGCTGACTTATTGTCTGAGGAGGCGCAGGCCTGAGAATTGTCCTCAAATGGAATCAGGCAACTCCGATGAAGGCGTATAAACAAAACAGAAAAGGTCAGAAACTCTTTCTTGGCTACAGTGCTTGGGGGAGGTGGCAAGGGGGAGGTAGCACTCGGGGTGGCTTTGAAGGACAGGTAGGCATCTCACCTGTCAGAAGGTGGATACAGGTCCACTTGAAGAGACAGAAGGATGGAAGAGCTCTGGAATATTTGGGAACCAAATAATGGTTGGTTTGACTAAGGCTTAGTGTTTCTTGAGAAAGATGGCTGAAAGTTTGCAAAAGCAAGCTTGTGGAAGGCCTTAGACACAATACCCAGTCACTGAGGGAGCCTCTGGTGGCACTCGTGTTGCATGAGGTAGGTTCCCAGTGAGTCACCAGGTAGAGGCAAATGGTGTTCACTGGACTGATACAGGTTCATCCTCAGCGCCAGTGCTGGGTGAGGCCACTCAGCAAATGTCCCAGGGTATCCCAAGTCTAGTTGCCTCACACATTTGTGGTGGGGTGTGCGGGTCTCACCGGGTGAGGCCCGCAGAGCTGACCAGGCCCAAACAGACCAAAATTTAGCCATATGAAAGCGTAGCTCTGCCTTGCTCAGGTATGCGAGGGAAACGTGGCCCATGACCTAGAGCCACATGATAGTCAGTCTCTGATTCTGTTAGGAAGCCAATTTCGGCAAGCAGGCTGCTGGAAGTCATGAAGAGGGGACCACTGGGAACACCGTCAAGTGGGCTAGCAGATTTCCTGTTAGGGGGAAGCACCAGTCAGGTTTGCGGGAAAATGGGAAAAGCCACACAACTCAGTCGCTGTCACCCCATGAGTTGGCCCAGACAGACCTCTATACTCTGACTTAGGTAGCTGACTCCTCAGCAGGGCACAAGCTGCATAGAGTGGGCAGGCAAAGAGCCCAGAGGGTGGGGCTCCGACCTTCCCCCAGGCTGATGCTGGAAAGGAGGAGTTCTCTACCCAAGATATCTGGCATCTGCAGTGGGGGATTCTGGAGCACACAATTCTGGAGCCTGTCCCTTCCGCTTTTTTCCCAGAGCCACAAACCTGTGTTTCTTCTCATACAACTCTAGTTTTCTCTGACCTTCTTCCACCAAAGCCCAGAGTGGCGGCAAACAAGATTTTGTGCATTGACCCTTTAAGAAATTGTCTCTGTCCCTACAAACTCCTCTCTCTTCCTGGTGGACAGAATCCCTGCTGATTTTCACAGCTGGATGTTATGCGGGTGCCTCTTCCTTGCTTGGTACTCTGGGCTGGGGAGCCTGGCTTGAGGTTGAGAGCCCACTCTTTTCAAAGGGAACCTTTGCAGCTGAGGTCTCTCTGTGGACTCTCGGACTCTGTCCTTGGGGGCAAGGCCAGACCTTTCAGCATTTCCTACCAGTCCAAACGTGGCTTCTCCTAAAACTCCTTGGTTGTTAAGACTTGTTTTCTGCTAGCCTTCGGTGGGTTATTCAGGTTGATTGCTTGTAATTCCAGTTTGGTCTTAGGAGGAGGATGTGAGTGTTATATTCATCTACTCTGTTGTCATCTTGGCTTTCAGTAGGTCTTTTTTTTTTTTTTTTTTTTAAGATTTTATTCATTATTTTTAGAGAGAGGGGAAGGGAAGGAAGCCCAGAGGGAGAGAAATATCAATGTATTGTTGCCTTTCACCTGCCTCTAGCTGGGGACTTGGCTGGAGACCTGGTTGGAGACGTGGTTTATGTGCCCTGACTAGGATTGAACCAGTGACACTTCAGTTCGCAGGCTGGTGCTCAATCCACTGAGCAACACCAGCCAGGGCCTTTTCTTTTAACTTTAAAATGGGATATGTTTGAAGTCACAAAGATGAATGAGAGACATTGTATACACACCCACCCATCCAAGTTCTTCCATCTTTTGTGGATGATCAAAGGAGCCCCATAGAACTACAAAAAGAGTAAACAAGCAGTGGTGTAGGACTGAAAAGCAAGGGTTGAGCTGTAGTCAGGGAAAAGTGTTGAGGAGAGTCTTTGTGGGAGATATCATATTTCAGCCAGATCTTATCAAGAGTAGATCAATAGGTGGATGTAAGGGAGGTGACTGTGGTGTTCCAGGTGAGAGCAAAGGTGGGGAGGCAGAGAACAAGGGGCGGGTTTGGGGCATGTTACAAGAGGTATAAAGGCTGAACATATCCTTGTTTACAGCTAGGATTTTGTTTAGTTTTGTTAATGAGGTCAAGAATAACAGTTAAGAATCCAATTAAGTGGTGTAGAAATTGTGGTTTAATTGTTTCAAATTATACAATGTTCTAAATTTTTGGTTGGGCCTAGAAGACATCCTTGTCAGTTAGCCAATTGTCAAGCATCCTTTGATTAGGTGATTTCTTCATCACTGCCAGGAAGTGTGTCTGTTGGGCTTTGACTTTTGGCAATAATGCGTCTGGAGAAGGAGGCTTGCATTACTCACCATCCAAGGGGTGGAAATCATGCTGCTTTTTTTAGGGAAGCTGTTGAGGAACATTAAAATGTGTGAGCAACTAGATGTACGTGGAAATATATAGAAATCACCAAGTTTCATAAACATATTCATGGAAACTCAAACATTCAAGGCAAGGTCCAGGCTGAAATTAGTCTTTTGTACTCTTATGTCATCATTCTGGATCTTCCTTCTCTCTCAGAGCTGTTGATTTATCAAAGAACAACTACAAATATTATGACAACAGTATCTTTTTATTGTAAATTGGAGGACGAGAACGACCACCCAAGGATAGGAGACACAATTCACCAACTTAATTATCAGCAGTAAGTTGTCAGTAAATCTTAACTATGTCCTTTCAGTAATATTGCATGCTGGTATAATTAAAGTAAATACAGGAATAGATTTTTTTCCTTCTTGGTGGGGCATGGTAGGAGGATGGTGGTTGAAATCGGATAGTTGCTTATTAAAACAGAAAGTATTCTCATAAATCCATGGGAATCAAATCCTAGATATCTTCAGCATGAGAGTTTGAACTTGATACCTGGTAGTATTCTCTCCCTAAGCCTGACATAACAAACTACCGCAAATCAGGTGACTTAAGAACAACAGAAATTTGTTTTCTCACAGTTGTGCAGACCAGAAGTTCAAAATCATGGTATTTCTAGGACAACATTTTCTCTAAAGTCTCTCAGGGCGAATCCTTCCTTGCCTGTTCCAGCCTCTGGTGGCTCCAGGTGTTGCTGAGCTTTCTGTTGCGTAACTCCAACCTCTGTCTTCTTCTCTTATAGGGAGCTCTATCATTGGATTTAAGTGTACCCTAAATCCAAGATGATCTCTGAGTTCCATGCTTAAATCCACCTGCAAAGACCCTGGTTCCAAATGAAGACACATTTACAGGCTCCAGGGATTAAGACATAGATAGACATGTTTGGGGAGGGCACCATTCAACCTTTGACACTGAAGATGAACTCTCTGTTGGCTTAGGGATGTGCCCCTGGATGTTCAACAAGTTCTTGTTGATGAATGGGTCATCTACAGGACAGCAGAGCAGAGCTGGATTGGATTCAGTGCAAGGAGGCAGGAGATTGCAGCGAATCTAAGTAGGCTGCACTTGGAACAGAAAAAGTTATATTATTTACTGGACAGAGATTATGAATTCATTTCACTAATCAGTGTATGTTCTGGATACTTATCAACAACTTTCTTGATAGAGTCCAAGGCTGAGAATTAGAGATCCCCAAAGAAAGTAATTTGTCATTCATAACACACTTTATTATTTCTTTCTTTCTTTTTTATTTTTGTCCTCTGTCTTAAAAATAGAAAACTTGAAATTGATCCAGTTGGACATTTGAAACTCTGAGAGCTCTGAAACACTGAAGTCTTATGGAATGAAATAAAATGGTAGATTTTTAAAAAAGTAAGTCTCCCTAAAATCAATGGAAGACAACCCAGTAACTAATAAAAATCTAAGATTTTCTCAGGAATATTTAATGGCACTTCATAAGGGTAAGAATTCCTTATCTTTCATATGGGGATATTAAGACATAGAGAAGCCAGAATTATAAATGCAAAGTCAGCTCCCTAAACAACAATTTCAAGAGCACTTTTCCCTTCTAGATGAGAAACATGGACACTTACACATTTCTGCCTCTCACCCCCAGTGCTTCTTGATGGTGGTAGGAAATTGCCAGGACAGCACTGACTCACTGGAAATGTTCTCCTTTCTAAAGTAAACAGCAAGAATGAAATCATGTCAGCATCATTTGCCAATTTTATTTTTAATTGGCTAATATGCTTTTGATCACTGAAGGAGAAATAAGTGAATGAGGGCTGGGTGTAAGCTTAAGGACCAACATCATTACCTTGAGTGTTTGTTTAGATCATTTTCCACCATCCACCTGAGATGCAGTTATTTGTTAGCATAATATGGTTATGGATCTATCTGCAGGTCTTAAAGATGAAAATTGAAACTTGGGGATGATTTAGCTGAAAGTTACTGGAGCATTCATAAAGCTGTCAGAATTACAAGAGATAGCACATTAAGAAAACGCCAGTGCTAGTTGCTATTAAATGGATATTCAAACATTGTTAGCATTGCTATCCAGAGAGGGCTGGTTTAATTTATAAGCTCCTGTACAAGAAGATAATGGTAGCTGCAGGTTCAAAGGAAAGTGGCTTAGAGAAATGTCATTAGGAAGAATGATCATATGTTTTAAAACATACATCAGGACATAGAACAGAGGACATTTCCCTGACTTGTTAATTTATTTACATCTTTATAAGCTATTCATACTAATACATCACTTTTACAGAAAACAATAGATTAAACTGAAAAGGCACAAACTCACGTTTTACTCATTCAACAAATACTTATTGAATGTCATTTGTATGCCAGGCCTGGTTTTAGGTGCTAAATACAATACAGACTAAACAGACAAAATATTGGCAATAGATGGTATTCAATCATCTGTCTTAACCAAGGTTTATAGAGTGGCTGCTACGTACCAGGCATGTGTTATGGTTGATATTCTGTGGAGTTCACAATCATATACATTTGTGATTATATATATTTGGGAGATGAGTGCCTGACCCTAAGGATTCTGGGGAATACCCTGCTATCTCCCGTGAGTGACCGATCACTCTCAACCATTGCCTGTCACTCTGTTGGCCAAGCTAGAGATCCGTAGACTTGGATCTCAAGGTACAGAGAAACTGTTCTGAACTGAAACTTTGCCCCCATTTTTGCAACTGCCTCCATGTCTATAGCCTCAAAACTGGTAAAGCTGGAAATCTGATATGCTATTGGTGCCCCTTGCATTGAGCCATGGACCTGGGACAGGTGATCTATGTCATCACCTTTGCCAGCACACTGAGCTCAGGGCCTCAGGTGTGACAGGGTTCAGCCAATTAGTTCTTTCAATGATCTTTCTCAAGTAGTGACTCCATTGCAATTCTGCATCCATCTGACATGTCTGTACCCATATCCTCAGCCCCATGTAAATCTGAAGATGTCAATGTGCTTAAGAAGAGTGGAGGCAGCTTGTTCCACTCATTGTTGGTCCCTGAGAACTAGGTCATGCCAGGCCAAAATATATTATTATATACACATACATCTTTGAGAACAAGATGGCCTGAGAAAATCTGGGGCAGGTGGCCCTGGGAGTAGGGCCCCTAGGCCAAAATCGAATGCCACAGGTACAAAGGCAGGAAACACATTTGGGTATGAGTGCTATACCCAGCAGTTTAGGGTGCAATAATTAGAAACACGAAGGCCCTGGCTGGTGGCACAGTGGATAAGGTGCCAGCCTTCGAACCCAAAGATCACTGGTTTGATTCCCAGCCAGGGCACATAACCAGGTTGGAAGCCAGGTCCGTAGCTGGAGGCAGGTGAAAGGCAACTATACGTTGAAGTCCCTTCTCCTCTCTGCCTCTCTCCCTTCCTCCCTTTCTGGAAATAATAAATAAAATCTTAAAAAAAAAAAGAAAAAGAAACACGAGAATTGGCTCAGATGAATAAATGAAACTGGCAAAGAACATAATGTAGACTTCAATTTTCAGCAGGAGGATACTTACATTTATGCTGCCATTTAAAATAGGGGTATTAGCACCTAGTCTGATGCAGACTCTGTGTGAGGTGGTGGGAAGATAAAGATAAGTAATCTTTAATCTTTATTCTGCCTTGAAGCAGCTTGGAGTCTAAGACAGGGGTCAGAAAAGTACAGCCCCATAAACTTCCTATTTTTTTCCACCTTTGAGCTAACAATGACTTGTATATTTTTAAACGGTTGGGGAACAGAAATAAAAAAATACTATTTTTGACATTAAAATTACATGGGTATAAAAGACAATATTAATAAATAAAGTATGACACAGCTATGCCTATTCATTAGTCGATTGCGTGGCTGCTATCCTACTACAGTGGTAGAGTTGAGTACTTTCCACAGAGACAGTGTGGACCACAACCTGAGAGAGTTACCCAACCCCTGATTTAAGAGACACAAGTACATGACTTAGGGGAGAACATGGAGGTCCAGATGTACCCAAGGATATCCCTGGAGCATTGAGGGGGTGATTATATAAAAGGGGTACAATCTTCCATTAAGGTCACTAGAGCAAATGTATAATTAACCAAAAGAGACTTTAAATATTTTTCTTAAGGCTATCACCTAAATAAGGAGTCAAAGAAACAGAAAAAAAAAAAAAAAATGTAGTTTTATCTCCTGCTTAACTCTTCTTTTTTTAAAGAAAAAAACAACAACTTATTTTATTGTTAGTTTCAACACTGTTTCAGCTTTCTCTTAATATCAGTTTCTACACACAGGTATAATGTTTGCTTTGTTACCAGTTGTCCTATATATATTATTAAAACATTATTTGTTCAGGATATCCTGCACAGAATGGAGCTTATGAAAAATAAAATTTCTTTCATTTTTAAGTCATCTGTAAGCTGTGAGGTCTGGAGCAGCTCAGCAAGGCTGGTTCACTTCACATGGTTCAGATGGCAAGCCTCCCAGGGAGGCCTGAGAAAGGGGTGCCCTCGGGTGGTGCCTTTTTATTGGGTTGATCTTCTTCAAACGGGGAGGGGTAAACTTGGATGCCAGCAGGTCAGGGATGCACCAACTGTGGCAGTTAGTGGTGCCTGGCTGGCCTCAGAGGCATTTCGAAGTAAGGCAGGCTTCTTCCATGCCTGACCCAAAAAAGCTGAGCAGAAAAAAAAAAGAAAGAGCAAGAGAGGGATGGGGCAGGATGGAGGGAGACATCTCGGACTTTGATTGCCATTTTCTCTCTTACTTTTGGCTTTCTTTAGTCAAAGAATAAGCTTGTGTTCTAATGGGCAAGTGGTCAAGGACACACTGACTCACTGATAGGCAACACTGCATTGGTTGCAGGGTGAGGATGCCTGGATTTAAATCCTAGTTCCGACATTCAACAGCTTTGTGACTTTGGAAACTTGACTTAGCTTCTATGCTTCAGTGCTTGTTAAGTGAAGAAAACAAAACAGCTATCTGATAGGGTTATTAAAGCTTAAATAAATCTATGACATCCATTTGGAACAATGCCTGGTACGTGGCTGAGTGATTCACATATGCCATGATGCTGATGCTGATGATGATGATGACTGTTACCTTTTATATACTGTTATCTTTCCAAGGATCTTTAGGCTCTTGACATTTTTCCTGGCTCTGCATCTTTCAGGGGGAATCTTTATCTCCGTCTCTTTCTGTTTCTCTCTCTCCCCACCCACTCTCTTTTTTTCCTGAATTCTTCCCTGAATTCTGGCCTATTCCATTTTCCACTCTCTTTTTGTCTTACATCAGTCTTTGAAATCCTGACTATAGCAATCTAGCATATATGCCCAGGCACTAACTTTTATTAGCCAAGTGAAGAGGAGGACAGTGGAGTGATTAAACACCCCAGAGCAATGTCACTCATGATATAGTTTTTGTCTCAAAGCATCAGTCATTTCCTTTGCAGCAGAAACGATGACCATTGCATATTTGTTGGATTGAATTGAATTCTATTCTTGCTCTGACAGTGATGAAGAATCTACTCTCAAAAAGTCATTGCCACTTTAAATTAGCCAAGAGCTCCAGAACTGGACGGGTATCCATTCATTTACATTGAACTATCGAATACCTTCTGCCTGTTTTGCCTTGGAAAACAGAGTTTGGAATTTCTGGCTCCTTATCCATACGAGGTATATGTTATAATTCATCAGACAGGTGATCCTTATTCACAATTTCCTGAGAGCCTCACTTGAAGTGTATCCTTTCTAGGCTCCTTATCTGTTCCCAACTGATTTGTTATTGATCCAGCTTCTTCCCTTTCCTTGCTCATCTCTGAGTTCCATAGATGCTTGCCAAGGGCCGACTTAAGACTGTAATAGAGGATGAGTGAGTGTTTTATTTATCTATTTCCACATTACAACTTAGCAGCTTGAAACAACAAGCATTTATTATCTCATAGTTTTAGAGGCCAGGAAGCTGTTAGTTAGGTGTTTGGCATGAGATCTCTGACAATGCTGCAATTACAGTGTTTGTCAGGGCTGCAGCCATCTGAGATTTGATTGGGTTGAAGGATCTGCTTCCAAGATCATGAACATGGCTGTTTGCTGGAGGCCTCATTCAGATCACTGCCATGTTGCCCCACCTTTGCACACACACAACAGCAACCAGCTTCCTCCAAAGGGAGTGAGCCATGTGAATGAGTAGGAGTGTCCAAGACAGTAGCCACAGCTTTTATAATCTAACATCAGAGGTGGCACATTATCATGTGTGTACAGTATCAGACACGGAGATCAACCCTGGTACAATGCAGTGGAGAAGGCACAAAAGAATAAATAAAAGAATGTGGATTCCTTAGGGACCATCTGCGGACTTGGAAGTTGGCTGCCACATTCTACCCTCTGGTCCTCAGTGATTCACGTTCCCACAGGCAATATACATCCCTTCTTGCATAAGCTTCCCCATGTTCCCCAGATTATCTCACTAAATCATCAGCTTGAAGTCCAGAATCTTGTTAATTAAATCAGGTCCAGGAGAAGAAGAGGCCCCTCAGGTGTAGTTCCTGAAATGCAACTCCTCAAGTACAGCTTTTCTTCACTTATAAAACTAAAGAGACAAGTTGTCTGCTCCCTGAACCCAACATATAATGGGGGGGACAGGTATAGGATACAGACATCCTTGTTCAAAAAGGGGGATGGAAAGCACAAAAAAAGTCACTGGCATTTTAAAAATACTAGTTCTAGAATCCAGCTGGACAAAATGTCAGGTATTCTTGGATTATATATTGAGGCCTGGGAATAATTCCCTATGGCTCTTAGCTCTGCCTTACAATCTTTCCAGGAAAAAAACAAAGAATTCAAATAAAGAGAAACATTTTTCCTCTGATTTTTAATCTGAGAATAACAAAACACTGTCCTAGAATGATAAAAGTAACTTGTATATGGAAAAATGGCCACATGTCATACAGCTGAAAACGTAGAGCAATATAAATTTTCCTAGGAGCTGGTTGGCAATGTTTATCAAGAACTTTGACCCAATAACATTACTGACAAGAATTATCTTAAGAAAATGTATAGGAAGAAAAATATATGTATATATACAAACATATATAGGTATATTACTTAGGTGCTATAATGAAAATAAGAGATTGTGAGGGTTTGGGACATCTGGACAAGATGGAGGTGTAGGTAGTCACACTTTGCTACCCTCCACAACCAAAAGAAGAAATACAACTACCTCAAAATAAAAATGAATCAGAACTACCAGAAGATTACACTTCATGGAAGTCCAACAAAGATATAAAGAAGTAATGCTCATCCAGACAGGAAGGAGGGGCAGAGGAGGGGAGGAGAAGGGGCAGAGAGGACGAGTGTGGTGGAGGTGGTGGTGACAGAGGCAGTGGCTATGGGCAGAAAGTACAGTCACACATTATAAAAGTCTGGAGGGACACCTGGGGAATGATCCCAGCCCCAGACCAGACTGTGAAGCTCATGGTTCCAGGGTCAAGGAAAATAAAGCCTCATTGCTTCTGACTATGAAAACCAGTGGGGGTTGGGGCAAAGAAACTGCTGGTCTCTCAATAGAGTTTGTTTGCTTAGAGGGTCCTCATGGTCCTGGACTGTCCAAAATCTCACTACTCTTGGAACCACAACTAAGACAACAGCTGAAGAGATGTCAGTCCCATATGGGAAGTGGGAGAAATGCCAGGAAAAGGGGCTAGAGCTGAGCAGGTGGTATTGTTCTTTATCAGACCCCTTCCCCATATCCAGCACCACAACATGGTGAAACAAGTTACCCTACGCTGCTAAATACCCAAGGCTTATACAATGTAACAGGTGTGACAGCTCTACCTAAGACACAGAGGCAAACATGGGAGCCTGTCACCTTGAGGAGACAGAGAAGTATGACCCAAAAGAGAGAGCAGATTAAGGTTCCAATGGGAGAACTAAGCGATGAGGAGATAGCCATATGTAGAGTTCAAAACACTGGTGATAATGATGCTCACAGACTTGACACATATGATTGAGTATGTCAAACACATAAGGGAAGAAGTGAAGGCTATACTAAGTGAAATGAAGAAAAATCCACATGAAACCAATGGTGACAGGAAGGAAGCCAGGGTTCAAATCAACAATTTTTAACATAAGGAAGAAATAAACAATCAACTAGTACAGAATGAAGAAAAAAGAATTGAAAAAAGTGAGAAGCAGCTTTGGAACTTCTAGGACAACTTTAAATATCCCAACATCACAATCACAAAGATATCAGAAAGAGAAGAGGAAAAGCAAGGAATTTAAAATTTGTGTGAAAAAATAATGAAGAAAAACTCCCTAATATGGAGAAGAAAATAGACATATAAGTCCAGAAAGCACAGAGAGTCCCAAACAAACTAGACCCTAAGAGGACCACATCAAGACACATCGTAATTTAAAATACCAAAGGTTAAAGATAAAGAAAGAATCTTAAAAGCAGCAAGAGAAGAGCATAGAGCTACTAACAAAGGGTTTCCTACTGAAACCTACCTAGACTACCTACTGATATCTCAAAAAAAGAAAAAAGAAAGAAAGAAAATTTAAAGGCAAGAAGGGACTGGCAAGACGTATTCTAAGTGATGAAAAGCAAGGAGCTACAACCAAGATTACTCTATCCAGCAAAGCTATCATTCAGAATGGAAGGGCAGATCAAGTGCTTCCCAGACAAGGTAAAGCTAGAGGAGTTCATCATCATCAACCATTATTATATGAAATGTTAAGGGACTTATTTAAGAACAAGAAGATCAAAACTATGAACATTAAAATGACAACAAACTCAACTATCAACAAGTGAATTAAAAAACAAAGATAAACTAAGTAAACAACCAGAATAGGAACCGAATCATAGGAATGGGGATCATTTGGAGGATTATGAGCTGAGAAGGGGAAGAGGAGAAATGGGAAATGGTGCAGGGATCCAGAAGCATAATTGGTAGATACAAAATAGACAGAAGAGTGTTAAGAATAGTATAGGAAATGATGAAGCCAGAGAAGTTACATGCACGACCCATGGACATGAACCAAGGGGTATAGGATTGCTGAAAGGAAGGAGGGTACTGGGCAGAAGGGAAAAAAGCAGATACAAATGGGACAACTGTAATAGTATAATCAATAAAATATACTTAAAGAAAATAAGAGTTATTTTAAAGATTTTATTCATTATTTTTAGAGAGAAGAGCAGGGAGGGAGGAAGAAAGGGAGAGAAACATCAGTATATGGTTGCCTTTCACCTGCCTCTAGTTGGGGACTTAGATGGAGACCTGGCTTGCAACCTGTTTATATGCCCTGACTGGGAATCGAACCAGCAACCTGTGGGTTCACAGACTGGTGCCAATCCACTGAGTCATACTAGCCAGGGTTGAGTCTGTTTTTTTTTTAAAACTATTTCTACCATACTATACCATCATTAATGATGTTAATGCATATCTCATTTAACCTAAAATGCTGTTTAGTTTTCTTATTGAGTGAAAAAAGTATATGTAGTGTCTCATATTTTGTAAATGAAGCTAGAGATATAATAACATGGATGGCTATATCTAGAATGTTAGCAGTATTTATCTTTAGATGGTAGGATTTGGGAAGATTATTCTCTTTTTGCTTATCCTTATATTTCTATTTTTACTATAAATGTGTATATCTTTTGTCATAAAATATTAATTTCCTTTCTTGATATCAAAGTTTTGAGTAGATTTTCTTAAATCTGAAGGCTTTTGGAAATGGACAACAGCAGTCATGTTTCTAGCTGGGTGTTTTACATTTTTGTAAAATTATGTCAACTTGCTTCATTTTCTTGGTTTTAATTTCTTTCGTTAAATTTCAATGTAGGGTTTTTTGTTTGTTTGTTTGTTTTGCTTGGGTCCTCTGTGTTTGTTCCCTGTGCCTAGAAAACTTGCCCTTTCATTTGTAAGTAAAGCAGTCAGAGATCAAAGCCACCAATGTAATTTGAGTAGGTGTGGATCAGAATGCATTAAGCTGCAGGAAATGGTTTGGGACTGTTTTTCAGGATTTTTTTTTTTTTTTTTTTCAGTCTTTTGTATTCAGGGAAGATTGAAAGCCCAAGTTGAGAGGAGGACTTTTAGGTTCTCAGGTTTTTAAAATGCAGATCTCGAAGACCTTAGAATGAATTTCCTGGGCATGACAGGAAAAGAATTGGGTGCAAGAAGCAAGCAAATAGCCTTGGCTGAGACTTTATCCCTCCCATCTCCCCCAGAGTCTCTGGCTTTCTCTTCCCTCCTCCTGTTAAACACCCTGCTTCTTTTTCTTTGCTTTCTCCTTCAAGCTCCCTAAACTGCCAGTGCCCTTGAATTTGGACTTTTTCCCAAAGAAAGCACAATCTCCAAGAGAAGTAAGAAGAGAAAAGGAAAGTTTCTTTTCCAGTTTCCAGAGACTGCTTTTTATGAAACAAATAGTTCAAGGGCTGTGCCAAGTTTGTGTGTTTATTGCTTTGTTTTATTTATTTCCGCATATATGCATTGCCCTAATGCTGTATCTATTTTCCCTTTCTCACCTACCTTCTCCTTAAAACTGCACTCTTCTTACCCCTACAGGATATCTAACTGGGTAGCAGTGGTAACAAATTGGAGGGAAGAATGAGATATACTGAGTTGTGTTGTCATTGACCAGAGGAGCAAAAGTAGTTGAGAGATGGTTTGAACAGAACAGGCTACACGATGTCAAGATACAGATATTCTCGTTCTTTTCAGATTTATTTAATTATTCATTCATCTTCATTGTTCACCCATTCTTGAAACATTAACGTAGTTCCTGTATGTGTCAGACACTTTACTAGGCCAATGGGATAGATGGTTGAACCTACTTCCAATACTCAAGTGATTCATGGTCTATTGCCAAGATCCCCAAATATGTATGTTCATCAGAATCACATGGAGACATTTGTAAGGATACAGATATCTGGACCCCATCTCAGACCTCTTGGATCCAAATTGTCAAAGAAAGTTTTTGGAAATTGCTGTTTTAATCAAGTTTCCCAGCTAACTCTGTGTAGTTAGCACTGGGCTGAGGACCAGCGTTAAGAAACTACTGGTAAGGGCTTTGTGAAGAGAGAAAAAATAATAGGTAAGAACTAGATAATGATGTAGTTGTCAGGCTAGGGCCAGCTTGCCCTGCCTTTCTTCCATCCTTCCCATCCTTCCTCATTCTTTGAGCACTCAAGTCAAGGAAGGTGGGTAACAAGTTGCCTCAAAATTTGGTGCCTTACAACAAAACATTTGTTATTTTTCTCAAGTCTGTGGGCCAGGTGAAGCCAGCTGGGTGGTTCTATTTCACATGTTTTAGCCGAGGTTACCCAGTTGGCTGCACTCAGCTAGGCATTCACAGAGGCTAGCATGTCCAAATCAGTCTTTATCTTCTGTAAATTCCACTTCACATGGCCTCTCATAATTCAATAATCTAGCTCAATCCTTTTGCTACTTTTGCAGCTGACTTTAAAGAGAAAAATAGATGATGCTAATGGAAAATACTAATCCATCTTTTAAGATCTGGGTTCAGATGCCCCAGAATATTACTTCTGCATAATTTCATACATTCTGTTGGTTAAAGTAAGACACAGGGCCAATCCAGATTCAGGGACAAGAGAAACATCTTTATTGAGAGGAGTAGAAAAGAATTTGTGGTCATCTTTAGTCCACCATTGTTTTTTAAAAAACCACAGGAATTGTTGTGCTGATTTATAAGGTTTACACACTCATTGACTTCACAAATGACTTCAGACTAGGGATTGCAAATATGGTACTAGAAATCAGCCGTCTAAGACCAAGGTCTTGGCTAGTTGTATAAGTGGCCATAAATGAACAATAAAATTTAATGGGGATAGACTGTAAATACAAATGGGCCTACTTCATTGTGACTCCATAAAAAAGAGCTAAAGATAAATAATGGGCAAACAAAGCAGAAGAATCTAGTCTAGCCCTCTTGCAAAAAAAAAAAAAAAGAAAGAAAGAAAGAACATAAAACAAACCAACAAAAACAAGCAGGCATGATACTGGATATATCTAGAAATGCTAAAGCATAGTGAAACCATGAGTAGATTATCATACTTAGTTGAGCATTTATGATTAAAAGTCAAAGTTTGGGATAAGAATAGAAGTGATTTTTTCCTTTCTTCTATGTGTCAGGGTCCTGGACTTGATTAGGAACTCCAGGCTAGCCCATTGGGGAAATGAGGAGTTTAGATGAATGAAGAAAGGCAGAGAAATGCCAGACCATCAGTCACCTGTTGACCATGAAGAGCCAGGACTTAGGATGTAAGTTAGGACATATCTATTCTCTGTTTCCCCTCTTTGGCTACTTAGGTTTTTAAAAATAAAGCAAAGGCCTTGTAAGTGCCCACAAGGCCCACCTAGTCTGTCCTCCCTGTCTAACTGCATCTTCTATAAATATTCCCCTTCCCCATTCCATTGCCACCAGAGCTGCCTTTTTGCTGTTCCTTGAAAATGCCAGCACATACCTGCCTCTAGGTCTTTGCACTCACTCTTCCCTCTGCCTGGAATGCTCTTCCTGAAGATCTCCAAACAGCTCAGCTCATGCCCTCACTCCCATATCAGGCCATCACCCCACATAAAGCAGAAAGCCCCAGCCCTTGCACTCATCCATATCCCCATTACTCTGCTTTGTTTTCCTCCCTGTACTTACTGATTTATGTTTATTTCTTTATTTATACATTTTTTTTTGCCTCTCTTCCCTCACTAGCATGTTAGCTTCAGAAAAGCAGCAGCATTATTTTGTTTTCTGTTATGTTTCCAGAGGCCCTAGCAGTGCCTGACACCTGATAGATACTCAGTAAGGAGTTCTTGAATACATGAATGAGTCTCCTGTGCACTCAGGGAACTGAATGGAAGGCCTGGATCATCATGGCCTTTTCATAAAGCTTATTGAATTGACTTTTGGCCAGTGTGTTGCTGAGTCTATGGGTCAGGAGAACAGGTTTAACTCCCTGTCCTGCCTCTAACATCTTTGTGACTTTGGCTAAGTATTTAGCCTTTCCATGTGTCATCAGGCATTTCCCTTATAAAACTCAAAATTACAAGAAATCTTACATAGGAAGATGTTTTGGAACGAAAATTACGAATGGTCTTGTGCTATTCTTTGAGAGTCCTGCCTGAGACTTAAGGCAAGAGAATTGGACTCTCAGTTCAATTCTTTGTGTCCCACTGGTGGGGAGGGACATAACCAACCCAGCCCATTGTTAATGCATGAGGAAGTAGAGGTGGTATTGGGATTCTTGATAAGCTGGAGAGGGCAAGGCACTGGGCAGGTGAAGATAGCAGTGGCCCAAACACTTCAAGATGTGGGTTTTATTTTTCGAGTGGGTTAGAATGCACATCTGGAACAGTTGGACAGGGGTTTACTAGGGTTTTGAATCTCTTTTGGTAGAAATGCTAGTTATTTTCTAAAATCTAATGAACATAGCAGGAACAGGAACTTAGGTATCCAGTTCCCTACTTTGAATTCCATTTGACCACTTGTTAACTGTAACACCCGAGGCAAATTACTTAATCTTTTTAAATCCTAATTTTATTTTCTGTTAAAATGGGGATTTTAGAAACTACCTTGCTAAGTCATTATGCAGATGAGGTAAAATATTCCATGAAAGGTGGTTGGAACATAGGCATTGTTATTATTATTAAATCATTATTACTATTATCAGGAATAGTAGTAGAGTAACAATAGCAGTTCCAGATTTACCACTTAGTAACTTAAATCCTCTGACTCTCATTTTCCATTCAATAAAATGGGGTGATAATATATATGTTACAAGCTGTTTTCCCAGCTTTGCTTTGGAAACCAAATGATGGTGTATGTCCAAAACTTTGTAAATATGTGAGCTTTATCCAGATGTTAGCTGTTACTGATTGAACATTAAGGTTTAGCTACTGCCACTGGTGCCATCTCCCCTCCCCCATGGAATGCAAATAGTGGCCCCTCAGGCCTGGCTTTGGCTCCATATTTTCCACACTCTCCAATTACAGTGTCAGATTATCCTCCAGGCCTTAGGGGACCAAGGATCTCAGTCCCAGAGGCAGGATAAACACAGGCCTTTCTCTTGTTGAATCTCTGTGAGGGACTCTAGGAACCAGAATGGAGAAAGAAGGCTATCAAGTTTCTCTCCCTGAGGTTTTTAAAATAAGTTTTGCCTGAAGATGAAGTCTGAAGCATATGAGCCCTCAAGGTCACATCTTCTTAAGATTCCATGTTACTTCCTGGGTTTGTATAGCTTCTCTTGGAAAAGTAAGGCCCTTCAGTAATTAAACATCTGAAGGAACTGAAGGTAATTCATTACTTGAGCATTACCTTTGAAGGCAGATCAGGTGATTCTGCAATTTCAAATCATTTTGGTAAATGGTCATTTGAATATTATGCAGCTTATGGTATTAGAGATTTTTGAACTCAATCTTTGTCCACATCCCTGTTCTTTGGGTTTCTATGTATAAATGTCTTTGATTAACTTGCTGTTGAATTTCCTTTGTGGGTGTTCCCTATATCCCCTGAGATATATATATATATATATATATATATATATATATATATATAGCCTTAGAGGTTAGAAAGTTGTCTTGTACCTGTGTGTCTGTCTGTCATTGAGTATAAGTTGTACAAAGTAAACATTTTCTTTTGCTCTTAATAAACAAATTAATAAAAGTTCAGGGAAATTAGTGAATTGATTGGAATAGCTACTAAAAAATTTCAACATACATTCTGGATTTGCTTTATGGTTGTCAGTCATCTAGAAACAAAATAATTAGCAAATATTTCTAAATTAATTTTAATGAAGTTAAGTACACTTCTGGAGTTAACAAAAGTCATTTCAATATGTGAGGTTTATCCATAAAGAATAGAATGAGCCTCTCTTTTCAGACCACTCAAAAAATGGAACAGAAGGTCTCTAGTTATATGCAAGCAATGAAAGTAGAAATGAAATTCCTGTTCCAATCCCATGTCCTGTGCTTTGTCTTCTGGTAAAAAAGAAAATGTTTGACAAAAATTGACATTCTAGATCCATTTTTCTGGGCCAGCAATTTCTTGAAACAGGGAGATAGATTGAAGTCATGAGATTTGAATCTTGGTTCTGAATTTTTTTTTTAATACTGTGGACCTCAATTTCTGAGTGGGTTATGGGGTGGAGGGAGAGGGAAAGCTCTGGTGTTCTATGACTCAGTGCGGGGTTTCTGGTAACTTACCCACCAGAGAGTGCAAATAACAGAGAACTTTATGGTTTGAAGTGAATTCCTTGAGACCAGAGTGTCTCACAGTGCCCAGTGCCTGAGTAGTGGCTCACAGTGCTTACTGCCTCCTGAGTTCATGGCTCAGAGTCCTGGTGGTTTAAGCACTGCCTTTGAGGATAGGCTGAACTGGACACTTTTCTCAGACCTGCCACTCATTCGCTTTATCACTTTATGTGTCGTCAACATTTCTAAGTTATTTCAAAACCTTCATAATTGCATCTCATTGAAAAATGGAAATAAAGATAGTGCCCACATTACAGGGTTGTTGAAAGGACTGAAATGATGAGGTGTGTAAGATGACGTAAGAAGCACCTGACACATAGCAAGAGCTAAAAACATGTAAAAGCCTTAGTAGTGGAGAGAAGGGACAAAGATGATGGTAACCATGGCGATTAACGGAGGAGGCAAGAATGTCAGCTTCCCATCTGCCTCTTACATTGCCAAGAGGACTTAATGAATTAACTTGTGTAGAGAGTTTAGCAGAATACCTGCTAACTTTTAAAAGAAAGCATGTAAATATTTCCACACTCTCCAATATAAATCAAGCTTCCACTCATGAAGTGGGAAGAGAAGGAAAGGGTTTGCAACCTTTGAGACACTTTTCCGTTCATGATCAAGAATGAACAACTGATTTCCTCCTGGATGTGCTGTTCTCTCAGAAGAAAACAGGTGCTGTCAGAGAACACCAAGCACCTCTTCCTTCTCCTTTTTCCTCCTGCTCCCCCTTTTTTGGTGTTCTCCCTGCCCCCTTTGGTTTGTATTCAAGGTGGTTTCCCTCTGCTGTGATCACCCCCCTCGCATCTGCTCCTAGTCACCCTTTGTGACTCAGCTACCCGAGTCAGGAGGGCCACTCGGACAGAGGTGCAACTGTTCTTGGGCAATCAAAGAGCTTCTCATGCTCCGCACGACGTCACACTCAATGCGGCAAAGGCCAGCTCTATGCCAGCGCAAAGCTGGACCCCTTTCATCTCTTCTTTTGAAGAAATTCTTTGTCAGATCTCCTGAACACTATCTTGAGACAGTGTATTTTAGTCCGTTTGTTTTGCTTCTATTTCCCTTACCAAGGAAAGGAAAATTAGAATCTGTGAGAAAAAAAGCCCTCCTGCTCAGCAGGAAGGAGCATCCCATGAAACTCCGCCCCAAACTCCCAAACCCCCAAACCTGGGTTAAAAATGAGGTGATTTCCCTGGATTGTGGGTTTGTTCTGGGTAATTATAGAGACCTTCTCTGCCCAGAGTTTATTTACTTAGGCCTTACAGGTCACCCCTGGAGTCAACCCAAAGACTGTGAACTTGTCTTTGGAAATGAAACGGATTTTCTCCTTTGAAATTTGTGAATCTAAATTTGGTTGATCACGTTGCTTTTTTGTTTTAAATATTTTAAATTGGTTTGCTACAAACCACTAGGAATACCTAGGGCTCAGAACTTCTTTAGAGAGCATGTCAGATTCTGAGAATAATCCTTGCAGCTTGTTCTTCTGTCAGAGCATTGGTGAAGAGCATTCCTCCTCACATACGTAAACACCTGAAAATGAGATCAAGATTCTTTCTAAGTCCCAGCCTTTAACTACTCATTTTTTAGCTACTTGTTTACATTCCATCTGAAAGGCCTAATGTGGATGCAATAATGTGGAAGGAATTAACTGTCTTGACTGCAGAGCTGAGCTGATAACGTCTCGAGGCGATCCTGGTGAAAGTACCCGGGATCATTAGGAAGAGCCTGATGATTTGGCCTTCAGTCTTATTCTAGTTCTAACAAGCTTCAGTGTGCCCCCCACCCCCACCCCCACCCCTCACCCCCGGTCCAGGGCCAGGTGTGTCAGCAGCCTTTGTGTGAGCAGTAGATCTTTGCTAGCGGCCCACATCTGACTTCAAATCTAGATGGAGAATATGTATTGAGCATCTATTGTGTGCACCTACACTATCTCTGTGGAAGAAAAGGGGCCATATATTAGACTTGACAAGTTCAGGGGGGACTTGTGAAGTGGCCTTATAAGTTTAGAAACCTAACATAATTACATAAGATGGTCTGAAATGAAAACTTTTCAACCGAAAGCAGTTCATGGCCAGTAGTCATGGCCTAGGCTGCTATTTACTTAACCAGGCTATTGGTTTTTTTTTTTTTTTTTTTGCATCTAAGATAATGTGCCTTTGGAATGTTGGTTTTCCTTTTTTCTGAATTCCTTAAAACACAGGCAACAGGCACCATACAAGAGGGAGACCACAAATTTCCTTATTGATATTATTATCATGTTAATTATTAACTGTTAACTATCCTATACCTACCTGCGTAAAAGCACTAGTGTACTATGTTGCCTTTTATCTAATCCCAAAGGTTTAAACCCCCATTTTGCTTTCATCCACCTCCCTATTCTATCACCAATGGATTTCTTGTAACCCACTTCTGCTCCTCTTTTGATTATAATGTATAAAATAAGATGCTCTGGAACATTTCTCAAGCCATTGAGATTTTGCTTCCCGGCAACTATCATCAATTTGGCTCAAATAAACTCACCAGAAATTTTCTATAGGTTTGAATGTATCTTATATTGATGTCTTTAATCTTGATAAGTACTCTTATCATTCTAATTCTTCAGGTAAAGAAACTGAGGCTCAAATAATCAAGTAACTTAACCAAGTATGGAAGATTATAATTTCAAAATCTGACTTCAGCAATATTGCCCCTCTCCTCTCCAGAGGTAAGGTCAATTTTCTCTCCTGTTTAAACTTGGTATACCTCTGTGATTGCCTCAACAAAGTGGGATGTTGTGGAAATGATACTGTATAACTTACCAGGGTGGGTCAATAAAAGGGGACAATTTTCTCTCTATCTCTTTCTGGCTCTCTATAGGAATACTCACCATTGGAATCCATTCACTATGTTGTTAGGAGGCTCAGGCCACACAGAGAAGCCACATGGAGATGTTCTGGCTAATGGCCCTGACTAACAACCAGCAGCAATTCCCAAGCCTTCCAGTGATTCCAGTCCCCAGCTACAAACCATTCCAGCTTATACTTAGTGGAGCAGAGATTAGCTGACCCTGCTAAGTCCTGCCCAGATTGCAGGTCTATAATGTGTGTGTGTGTGTGTGTGTGTGTGTGTGTATACACACATATATATTTGTACCAAGATATTAAGTCTTAGTGTGGTGTGTGACACAGCAATAAAACCAAAACACACAGCTTGTATAGCTAGTCTGTAGATTATCCAGAATTCAAACTTAAGTCTGTATGACTTTAGACCACTGTAGCTTGGTTCGATTATCCTGGATCTTTATTCGCCTAAGCCTCACTCATCAAGGAACTTCCCTACCATAGTTCTCTTTTAGTCTGGAAACCAAATCCATTCTGCCTCTACTTGGTGTAAGTGTGCTCTCATGGCTATTCAGCCTATAATTAACATCTGATATATAGAAACCTGTAATCAACACATACACTCCAGAGAGATCTGCCTTATAGACTCAGGAAACTTTCCACAGCAGGTTGTGACTTTCATAAATGTTTCCTAAGGGTATCATAAGAAGTGTTGAGTAGTGGTTAGTATATACTGTAGTTTCTGAAACCTGAAAGTCCGGGTTTGAATCTCGCTTGTTCCATTTATCAAATGTTTGACCTCAGGTAGTTTAATTTCTGTGTATCCTAGTTTTCCCATCTAAAAAATGGGGCTAACAAGAGTCACTTCCTCACAGAGTTGCTACAGTGGGTCAATGAATTAAACTATTAAACCTTTAGATCAGTGCTTGGCATGTCAGCTCTCAGTAAAGATAACTTATTTATGGGTCACCCATAATTTAGAACTCTCTTTCACCACACACCTTTTTTCTGCTCAGGTTATTGAACAGGAAAAAAAATGTTAATTTTTCTTATTGTCTGCTTTTCCCTGTGACTTTGCATAACACACTTTTGTTTTGTGTAAAAGGTAAGACAAATGCAGCTCTCCTGGAGAGGACTCCCTTTCAGGCTGGGTAAAGGGTTTGGCATCCAAAGTTCAGCCTTGTCCTTACCTTAGCAACCTCAGCTGATGTGCCGAATGAGAACTTTTGGTTTCACTGTTAATTGTTTGTAATGTATGTGAAGAGATGTGTTAACTGAAATACGTTTTGGAAGACACTTGAGAACATCAAGCATCTCTCTGTAAGGACTCAAGGGAGCCAATGGACAAACAGCAAAAGAGATCAGGGAAATCCTTCTGCCTTAACACAGATAGCAGAGAAACACAAATAATAGGACAGGACAGGGTGGTGGCCAATGCAGCGTCAATGACCACGCAGGACAGGATTCATAGGTTCTTTAGTCCTCCCCACTTCTAGGTGAAGTCCCACGCATAATGCAATTACCTCGAGGTGGTTCCACCTGCACGGGCTGTAAGAATCAGGTGACTTGATCATCTTTGTCCTTCACCAAAAAGGGCATTTGATGTTGGAGTTACGTTGTTCTAATAAAATGACTTGGAGTTTCCATCTTCATAATTAACTTTCTGTTCTGTTTCGTCGTCTGGAAGTAAAACTGAGGTAGACAGGTAGCTGCAACAAAGTGATGTATATTTAGAAGTGCCATTTGCTGAAACTAGCTGCATGTTGGAAATTATAGGAAACATATAATTACCCGGTCTGTCTCACGGCTGAGGAGCACTACTGGTGTGATGGCTAAATTAGTTTTATGATATTATTTCTGGCTTCAGTTCAGGTGAATCTAGGGACCCCAGAAGGCACACAAACTCTGCCATCTCTGTATTTTCAGGACCTACCCTTGCTACAGGGGAACAAATGTGATATGAACACAAAATATAAATTGGAAAGCTTCCCTTGGCACTTTGTGTACCCCCTGGCTGTTTATAACCGTGACTTGATTTCTACCAGTTGTCTGTCATGCTCTTGACACCTTCGCTGTCTCAGTGTGCTGTTTAGAGGCTCAATGCCTCCTCTGTTGAAGCCCATTCCCCTGGAGCTGGCGTTAATGAGGTCCCAAGAAGTACTACACTTTCACAGCACAATTTCAGTTTCCCAGAGAGATGGATGATATGAAACAGGCAAAAGGGCTCCCTCAAGTCAGCTTGGAGAACAGGACCACCAGGAGCCTTGAATGGAATTCAATCAGGTGATGCTATGGAGCAGGAGAGTGGGGAGTGATCTCTTTGACAGGAAAACAAATTGGAAGAGAAAGAAAATCAGAAGACAAATGCCAGTTTTCAAAATGGGGGCTGGGAACAGAAGAACTCTGCATTTGATTGAATCAAGGCTCCAAACTGCAGTGGTTTTCTAATATTCTAGGGGAGATTTCTATCTGACGTTGGACAGGGTCTTGACTAAGGTGTCTCCTGAGGAAAGAAACTTCCCTTTTTAGCTTTTGGGTGCCATGCTTAATCTCGGTTCTGATAATGGCTCCCATTTGGGTAGTTGACAAAAATGCACAGATAACTGGGGACAGTTCTTTGCAGAGAAAAAGTTGGCAGTAGCGTTCTACCTCATGCATGTTCACATGCATGCATGCAACGTGCACACAGGAATTTGAGAACTGAAAGAAGTTTTAGATGGTGTCCTTGTTATTTTCTTAAAAGTAAAAATTACACTGTCTAAGAGATGTAGAGCACATCTAGGGCTCCCCGGAACATTTTGCCTCTCTGCCTTGCTGTTCTAAGCCTTTCTAAGCAGGGAGACTTCTGGTTAACTTCAGGGAAAGGGAAACCTAGCATACACTTTTAGGTTTTAGCCAGTGAAGTTCCCCGTAGGCAATTCCAAAGCCAGTGATTTGCCATTTGAGTCACGTATGGCCTAATGACTAGATTTTAAACAACTTGGTATAAATCCTGGCTGCTCCATTTACTTAGCATGGGACCTTGGGCGTTTTCATTAACATTTTTGAGATTCAGTTTCCTCAACTAAAAAGTGGAGATATTTAATGTCGTTGCAGCAAGGACTAATCAGATCATGTGGATAACTGTGTAGCATACTGATTGCCAAGTAACAAGTGCTCAAAAATTGTTACCAATTTATTACAACAACAGCCTGAACTATTGGCCAGGCTGGCACTTACAGGAGCAGCTTTGGGGATAAAATCTGAGAATATGCACTACTAGCAAGAAAAAGACATTAAAGAATGAGCTTCACCCACAGTGACCTGATTTGGAATATAAGGCTTTGTTCTAATAGAAGAGTATTGCCCAAGTGTGCTCACATTAAATACTTTTACACACTTACACACAATATGTCCGGTTGTATTAGACAACTTATCATTTCAAAATGCCTAGGAAGGGTGATGGACAGTGGGTAGGTGGGCACTATTGTTTCTTTACTGGAAATGAGGACCTGGGAGAAAGTGTGTCCTGCCGTGTGGCTTTCAGACCTGAAGAGCAGCCCTGAGAACCACGGTGGTTACAGCTGCCTGCTTAGCTGGAGGACGGGGCTGGAGCTTGTGACACAGGGGAGGTGAAAAAGACTGAGCTCTGAGATGAAAATCTCCGGGACTGGGACATAACATATGTGGCTGGCTATTAGTCCTCTGATTCTGTTAATTAGGTTGTTCCTATGGTCATGCCATATGGATGTAACACACTTGACACGAGAAGTGCATTTAACCATGATGCTGCTCTCTGACATTTTATTTATTTGTCACTCATTCATTCATCTAATGAGCACGCTCTTATGCCAGGGACGGGCATCTCCCATCTCTCTCAAAGTTGCATCCCCTGCCCTTACATTCCATATCCTAGTGAACAACAACACAGCCATGTGGATTGGCTCCCTGAGCCAGATACCTTGGTACATCCTTGTCTCCTTACTTGCCCTTACTTTCCATTCCCCAAGAAAATGTCTTATTCATTCTCTCTTTCTTCACATTTCTCAACTCACTTCTCTCCTCCCCTTTAGCACTGCTGCCACTTTGTCTCTTGTTTGGCCTTCTGGGGAGGCCTTCTAGTGCCCCAGCTTCTAGTTGCTTCCCTATGTGGAATTGAATCCAGAAAACCCATCAAGGACTTCACCCACAGTGATGGCCAAATCCTTGTGTAACCTGAAAGGCCTTTCCCAATCTGACCCTCGCCTACCCCTCTGCATTCCCTGCCTTGCCCGTCTCTCATCGCTTCAGGGGCTCTGTCTTGTCTCTGGGCACTGGATGTGCCTTCTTGCTTCTGAATCTCTGCTATTATCTTCACTTGGACTGTTTTTCCCTTTACCTGATAGCCTGGAACATGCCCAGGTTTCCTTCTAGACTCCTCTTAAATATCCCCTCCTCTGAAAGGGTCCCCCACCCCACCTTATCACTTCTCTGCAATTCTGATTATGTTCTCCATAATCACCCTTCTCTGAATTTTCCTCCAGTGTTGAGCTAAGCACATTGGACTGTAACTGTTTGCACATAAGTCTCTCTTCCACATTAGAAAGATAATCCTCCTCCCCTCAAGGTCAACAACAAGGTGTCAGTGCTTCAGTAAGATTTATGGAATTAATTAGAGAACCCTATCTACTTAAGGTGGCCATATTGGAGGATGAGTGTCATGCAGATATTCTCTTTGAAAATTGCTGTGCTTTCCAGATTGCTCTTTGATGAGATGTGCATATGTCACAGATGTTTTCTGGCTACAGGTGGTGAGGATGCTGGTTTCAGTGTCATCCTATCTTTCCCAGGTCAAGGGGTACCTGCTGTAGAGTCAAAAAAATGACCAAGGTTCCTAATTACAGTACGGTAAGAAGGATCAGAGGCCAGAAACCAGACCCTAAAGGGTGGCCAACAAGAAAAGAGGAGACAAGTACAAATTGGAAGATGAAGCTAAGGGGACAGGTGGAAGCAGCGAGAGCAGAAAGGAAAATGGCGCTGTGGTGGAATGGGAACATGGGGGCCAACCTATAAGCAGGGAGAACTTTGTGGTGCTGGACAGGTCGTTGCAGCTTTGAGACAGGAGCAAGGTCAGCTTTTAACTCTGATCAACTTCTGCTCCCTCCCCATCTTGCTGTCCCCTCCCATGGATAGGAACTTCATCATCGTGTCATTTCATCTTTCTCCCCTTTTATTTTTTAGAGTGGTTTTAAGTTCATAGCAAACTTGAGCAAACGGTACAGAGATTTCTCAAGTACCCCCTGACTCATACATGCAGAGTCTTCCCTACAATCAAGACTCTCACCGGAGTGGTACATTTGTTACACTGAACCTGCATCGCCACATCGTTATCACCAAAGACCATAGTTTACCTCAAAGTTCACCCTGAGTGTTGTACATCCCATGGGCTTGGACAAATGTATAATGAATGTTATGTAGCCATCATTGTGGTGTCATGCAGAGCCTTTCACTGCCCTGCAAACCCTCTGTGCTCTGTCCATTCATTCTCCAGCTTCTAGAAACCACTGATCATTTTGGAGTCCCCATAGTTTTACCTTTTCCACACTGTCATCTCATTAGAATCATATAGAATGTAGGCTTTTCAAATTGGCATTTTTTTTTTCTTTTTAGCTAGTAACATACATTTAAGTTTTGTCTTTTCATGGCTCGGTAGCACATTTCTTTTGAGCACTGACTCATATTTCATTGTCTGGATTGACTTATCCATTCACCTACTGAAGCGCATCTTTGTTGCTTCCAAGTTTTGGCAATTATGAATAAAGCTGTTATAAGCATCTATGTGTAGGTTTTTGTGTAGACTTAAGTTTTCCGCTCATTTGGGTAAAATCCAAGGAGCATGATTGCTGGATTGAATGGTAAAAATATGTTTAGTTTTGTAAGAAACTGCCAAGCTGTGTTTTGAAGTGGCTGCACCATTTTGCATCCCCACCAGCGACGAGCGAGGGTCCCTGTCGCCCCGCATGCCTGCCAGCATTGGGTGCGGTCAGTGTCCTGCGTTTTGGTGTGCCCTGGTCTCACATTGCTACTTTTTATTCCAGAGGTCCGTTTTTTTCCTGAACATGGTACAAAAGAGGTTTAGTCAACAAGGTCAAAGCCCATGTTATCACCAGACTCCCCAGATTCTTTCTTCACTTCCACTTTCTTGCGCTCGGCTGGGGCAGCCATGGGGGGAGGGAGCAGGTCCACCAGCCCCTGCACCACAGATGAGGCTCCCCAAGTGGACATTCTCAAAGGCCTTGGCAAACAAGCATGGCCAGAAATGTTCAGCGTTTACACTGGTGGCATCAGTGAGGGCATTGCTTGTATCACCGTCATGGAGAATGAGGGTGGAGTAGATGTTAAGTGAGAGGAGACAGTGGTGTGGACAATTGCGGGGTGAGTGCTGTCAGCGTGGCGCTTGCTGCTGGGTAAAGTGAGGGCCTCGCCCCCGCATGGGCTTAGCTGTCCCAAAACCAAGCGCCTTGGTGGTGGCTGGGAAGAGCTCATTGTTACTTGAATTTACATGTGTCCATTATGACATACGATGTGGAACATCTTCTCATATGCTCGGTTGCCATCTCTATCTTCTTTGGTAAAGTGTGTGTTCAGGAGGTGTGCCTATTTTTTAATTGGGTTGTTTGTTTTCTTATTGTTGAGTTTAAGAGTTCTTTATAATTTCTGGATAACAGTGCTTTATCAGACCTCCTTTTTTTTGCAAATATTTTCTCCCAGTGCGTGGCTAGTCTTTTTATTCTCTTGACAGTGATTTTTGCAGAGCAGACATGTTTAATTTTAATGAAGTCCAGCTTATCAATTATTTCTTTCATGGATGGTGCCTTTGGTGTCATATCTTAAATGTCATCATCATACTCAACCTAGGTTATCTAGGTTTTCTCCTGTATTTTCTAGGAGTTTTACAGTTCTGCATTTTACATTTAGACCTGTAATCCATTGTGAGTTTTTGAGAAGGTATAAGGTGAGTGTCTAGATTCATTTTTCTTTCTTTCTCTCTCTTTTTTTATATGTGGATGTCTACATCTTATTTTTGGTGTGAATATTTTTATCATTAAAAAACAAATGTGGAGGTTTATAATCGTCCTTTATTGCTTCATTTTGCAATGATTGCTTTCACTGCTTACCAACACTAAGTCATACTTGTCTCAAACTCCTGTGAAAATCTGAGTAGGTTTAGTGCTTCTCTGCTTTTTCCCACTGCCTACGACTTTTGACACATTAGATTAAATTTCTGCCCTGGGCCAATCTGTCAAAGAAACAGGAAATGTCTCTTGCTGTGACACATTTGCCAGTGGCTGAGGTTTGAAACCAGGTGGGTATTAGTTCTTACACAGAAGCAATTTTTTCCCTGGAACAGGCAGAATCACTGGATCAGCTCAGCCCACACCTTTGCTTTGTTCAGATGAGTCTCCCTGAGATGAACAGACTCTTTTGATAATTAACACATTGTTGACTGGCAATTTTATACAAAAATGAATGCAAGTGCAAACAAGAGTTAACTCGAGTAGCAAACTACATCCATCTGTTGTTCATGAACACTTTGTTGACCGGCAATTTTACAGCAAAAGCTAATGCAAGTGCAAGCGTGAGTTACCTATTTATCGATCAACAACATTTGGGCTTGAAAATATGAGTTTCTTCATTATTGGTCAACAATGTGTTAAGCTTAACAATTTGCAGAATTCTTGAGATACTTAGGGAAATAAAGAAGACCACAATTTCTGCTTGGGATAGAGAATCAAATCTGCATGTAGCTGTATTTTCATTATATTGAAATTGTATGTGGATGATTTTAATACGGTGATCAGCACCCTGACTAGACTGTATGTGACTAGAGACAAGAGAGATAAAAGCGGGTGAAAGTGTAGTTATTTCTTAGAGAGGCTCATAGTGCACTCCTGTTTTCACAGCTATCTCCTAGAGATAGCTTGGGGTTCAATTTCTCACCAAATGTGCAAGATAAGGAATGGCTCATGGTTGTTTTGACTCATCATTCTGAGCCCGTGATGGGGGAAGGAAACCCAACTCTCTCCCCTTTGTGCTCTCATGCCTTTACTATTCTGCTGAAGGAAAAATCAATACCTAACACAGAGAACAAATCTTGCATCACCAGAGAGGCAGCGCTTCCCTTGTGCCCACCTAAAGAAGATACCTGTGGCAGGCCCTGGCCATGAACTGTCATGGCTTGCTACCAGCCCAAGGATTTTCTATGCACAGATACTTTGTGTGTGTGTGTGTGTATGTGGTATGTCCATAGTCAGAATCTCTGATTTCTACCTCTCCTCTTTGCTATTCACTCCTCTCTTTCTTGAACCAGAATCCCTTCCTGGTGGATCACCTTAAAATTCATTCAAATCAGCCTAGCAATCCAGATTAAAGCCAGAAGTGGAGGAGGGTGCCCAGGTTTTTAACACGGACATTCTTTTCTCCCTCTCATGTTCCCTTTTGAATGAACAGTGAATCTGGGTTAGAGACACTCGAGGTAGGCTGCTCCAGGCAGTAGGATGTTGTATAGTTTGCTTTGAGGTTTTAAAACATTTATTTCAAACAGGAGCAAGAAAACTGCCTGGCACTTAGAAGGAGCCCCAGGCAGCAATGACCACTGGCACAGCTGCCGTCTTCACAGGACTGTGTGGTGCAATGGTTTCCTTTCCTTTTTTAAAAATTTTTAAAAAATTACTTTGAGCCCTGGCTTGTGTGGCTCAGTTGGTTGGAGCATTGCCCCATAAACTGAAAGGTCGCAGGCTCGATTGCTGGTCAGCGCACCTGCCTGGGTTGTGAGTTGTATCCCCGGTGTGGGCACATATGAGAGGCAACTGATCAATGTTTCTCTCTCACATTTTTTCTCTCCCTCTCTCTCTCCCTCCTTTCTCCCCCTCTCTAAAATCAATAAGCGTGTCTTCAGGTGAGGATAAAAAAATTACCTTGAGTTTTATATACTGAGGTATATATTATCTTAGAAATGTAAATAATGTGTATGTAAACATATATATAAATTTCAAACTTAACTAGGAAAGAAAGCTTTATGGCTTTGCACAGTAGTCCATGAGATGATCACCTTAAAGGATTTGCCATTGAATATTTAAGACCTTTTCCCTTAGGACTAATAATGTAATAGTAACCATAATCATGCTAGTTACCGTAATAAAAACAACAACCATGTGTTGAGTATACTCCATATCTAGGCACAGCGCTTAGTGCTTTATGCATCTTTTTCTTATTTCATTATTATAACAGTTCTGACTAGAAGGTGACATTCTCTGTATATGTCAGAAAGTACAAAGAAAAAAGAAAACCCAAAAAGGCCTTACATTTACCATCTGCATTTTTAAGCCATCTGTTTTATTGGAATGTGCTATACAATTCCTTTGGAACATGGTGTGGGGTCTGCAATTATGAAATCAACCTGAAAATCAATTGTCTATTTTAAAAGGGCATTAGTAGGTTTTATTGTAAAGGTTAATATTAAAAACAACAACAGCGTTAATAATAGCAAAAGGAACCTTTTATTGAGCGCCTAAAATTCACCAGGCATCTTTTTTTTTTAAACTTTTTTTTAAAGATTTTATTTATTATTTTTCAGAGAGAGAGGAAGGGAGAGAGGCAGAGAGGGAGAGAAACATCAATGTATGGCTGCCTTTCACCTGCCTCCAGCCACGGACCTGGCTTGCAACCTGGTTATATGACCTGACTGGGAATCGAACCAGCGACTTTTGGGTTCACAGGCCAGCGCCTTATTGTACCACCAGCCAGGGCTCACCAGGCATCTTTTTAACTGCACAGCATCTGTTAGGTCGTTTCAACCCTTTGAAATGTGTATCATTATGCCCATTTGTAGTTAAGGAAACAGGTTCAGAAAGATTAGGTGACTTGTGTGAAGACCGTCTGGTAAGTGGCAGAAGCAATGTCAGACCAGACTAGCCTGACCCCAAAGTGCTGTGCATCTACGGAGAGCTGTGTGTGGTAGGGTGTGAGCCCTGCCCTGAGTAACTGTGGGGTGAAGTGGTAAGCTGTGAGGACTGAGGAAGAGGAAGGGATGCTTTGGTGGGGCAGCACAGACTGGCCTCTGGGACTGAATTCTTTCTCTCCAGGGTTAAGCCTCCTGCATCCTTCATCCTCAGGAGCAATGACCTCTATGCCGTTGTATTTATAATCAGGGAAAGAGCTCTAACTGCAGGGAGAAAGAGTTGAAATGCATAACCTTGGTCAGAGGCCACCACTTGAAGACCTGTTTTACACACTTACAGGAAACTGTCTGTGCTATTGACTCGCATGACAACCATGTTACATGACTTCATCTGGACCTACTGGCCACAGCTAATTCAACCAGGGCTGGGCCCCTAAGCTAAACTGGTCCAGTCATAATTCCTTCCCTGAACTTTGGAACTGGGACCTCAGCGGAGCTGGGTGCGGCCTACGAAGCTGAGAAAGCTGGGCCGCAGCGAGGTGAGAAGGTGCTGTGGACACACTGACCCACGCGGAGAGAAGCGGCCACAAAGACACCCAGTTCCAAATTTCAGTCTATTCCCTGGGCCTCTCTATCCCTGCCCTGGGGTTCAGTGAGACCATATCTACCAAAAGGAAATATAGGATGACAAATTTTCATTTTTGTTTACATCGGTTAAGTCATTGGCAGACAAAGTTCCCTAATTCTGGAGTGTTTGAGCCCAGTCCCAGGTTAGATGACATCACTGACAAAGTCGGGGAGGAGTGTGGCACTGGGGAGGGCCTTCGTCAGAAGCCAAGGAGTCTCCACCACATCCTGAAACACGGAGGGTACAGGGAAGGCTTTCCCTGTGGGTGGGAGGTGTGAAGCTCAGCCCTGCTCCCTCACCAGCCCCTGCTGGAGCAGAACAAAAAAGGGGGTGTCAATGGGCAGGGAGCCCAGAGCAGTAGTAGCTTATGCTCCCAGGGAGTCCACAGTTGGAGCTGTGGAGGAAAAGGTGACACCAAGAGTGAAAAAGGGTGAGTGTCATGGCCATTTCCTATGGGAAACCTGCAAGAAGGGATTTGGGGGGATTTGGGGTTTCTGTGATCTGTGGGGAGAGTGCTATGTTGTTACAATGCTGCAGCCCCCCAGGACTGATGTGATGTGAAGCCATGAACCTTACACAGCTGAGAAGGGCAGTGGATGAATCTGGGCTCCAATGAAGGATAACTAACAAATCCAATTTACGCTGTTCCAATTTGGCAAAAGCTGTGTTGGAATGTGAAGCATCTTCTGCTTACTGCTTCTCTCTACCAAGGCCAGAGACAGGGAACCAGGGGTGCTGATGGTGGCCTGCACTGAAACAGATATGTGGCTGTCCTTGCTACCTGTCCCCCTGCCCTCCTTCCAGGCCCACTCACCCTGATGTGCTCTGATTCATGCTTCCCCTTTGCAGCATGAGTTCTAACTCTGCTTGAGGTAAAGAAGAATCCAGGATCTGAGTTAGGTGGCTGGCTGGCAGTCTTACAAGATCTCATTCTGCTTTACAACATTGCCTTTTCATCCTTTTTTTGTTTTGTTTTTCAAAAGAAAGGAAAGAAATCTTTGCAAGGAAAAGTACCTGAGTATTGCTATGCTAGACTGACAGAAGAAGAAAACAAGCATCTGTAGTATTTTTCTAAATAAGAATATTTAGACCCTTCTTACTCTTTTCCTTATCCTTGAAAGCTCTCTGGCCTTCCTGATTAAAAAAAACAAAACAAAACAAAAACCTATGATCCATGAGCAGAATATTTCTTTGACCTTTGTGGTTCCAGGTCATCTTGAGGATAATATGCTTTCTGTTGTGTTCCTGAGGAACTGCCATTTATAAGTCACTGCACACATGCTATACCTGACTAAAAGAGAAATATGCCTCCATGCCATTGTGCTTGACTGAGTCCTTATGCATGACAATCAGAAAGTGTTTATGCAAGGCATTAGGAACAATTAATGATTTACTTATCTGAGGTCTAACAATGTGTCATTTATTACCTGGGGTTGATGAACGGGAGCACATAAGTGCAAACTGTTGTTAGTTTTTAGGGAAGGGGTGATTAAGATTTGAAGCATAGCCTAGCGCTGGTGAAATACGCGTTCTCCGGTAAGCTGCTTGCAGTTCAAATTGCAGTAGCAAAGAGGCTTTTGATTCCCCACTCACATTAATCTTTTAAGGGGAAATGAAGCCTGGCAATTCATACATCTCCAAAGGGAGGGGGTGCCTGGGTCAGATACTGTAGGTGTCCTAAGAGTCACTGTGGGGGTGAAATCTGGAGACACACCCACCAGTCTCTCGGGTGACGTTTCACCCCAGCTCTGAGTGGGCTGAGCGGGGCTGGGGGGCCGGTGCTGTGTTTCCCTCCAGCAGACGCTTCATCAGGAAAGGATGAGACATGCATCTCTGACTGATAGGCTGTTTAGAGGTTTAAAATGTTTGACTTGGGTGACCTTAGGGAAAAACACCATCCTCTCTGGCTTAACGTGAATTAAATTTTTCGATTACTCTAGAGGATGGAAAGGTACCAGCTCCAAGCATGCTTATTTGAGGGAAGTAAAATGAAATTGAACACTCCTGCAGAAGGAATCTTTGCTCACTGAACCCAAGGCTTTGCCCCTTGCCACTTATCAGCGGTGAAAATTTGATTGGAGGGTAATGGATATTTTAAATGGAATATCCTGAAGCCACCTAAACATGTTTTTTATCCTGAGAAAATATCTGCACTAATTTGTATTTTCTGGGAAAGAAAGGAAGCATTTTAATAGTTTTTCTCCCTTCAAGGAGAATGCTGTAGATCCCTTGAGTGATGGAGGGGGAATTCAACAGAGGAATGATGGCTGGCATTTTGCTACATCCACACGTGTAGAGGATCCCCTTGTGGCCATGGATACTCAGGCTTAAAAAATGGGAGTCTTGGGAATGGAAGAAAGTCTTGTTGCTTTCATAAAAGTGAAAACCTCCATGATCCTTCCCTTCCGTTTGAAAGAGGACAAGGAATGAAAGCATGTGTTTCATTAGAGTATGAATAAGCAAGCTCGATTATGTATCAGAAAGCCCATCACGTACGTATGCATGCATGGAGGTCTATCTAAAGTGTGGAACCAAGAGTTGTCAAATAGTCGTGGCATCATCCTTGGGGGTGCCTATGAATATGCCAAACCCCTCTGAGTTTGCAATGATTTTAATTTAATTCCTGTTGGTGAGAGTTGAGTGGGGCAGGGGAAAGGCATCGTTTTAGTGCTTCTGAAAATTCCTCATGATCTTTGTTTGGGGAATTCCATGAAGAAGCAAACTAAGAAAGGAGGAGGGAGGGCACAACAAACAAGAAGTTAGTCTACCGTACCATGAGGACCACTATAATCGAATAATAGAAACAACAGTTTTTACTTTTGGTTAAGGCTTGAGCAGACGCTGGTGATCACATGGGCAAGCTTGAATTTTTCAGCCACCGAGCAAAGGGGAAGGGCTCCAAACAACTCTTCAGCCCACATGCAGGGGGAAGAGAAGGCAATTAGCAAAAGGCAAGGTCTCTGAAGGTTGATCAGCAACTGCTTCACTGTTGGCAGGTAGCTTCCTTTGGGGAGTTCTGCTTAAATTGTAACCTTAGAACTTTAACCAAGTAGATACTCTCTTGATCTCCTGTTGGTGGAGTGAATTGGAAATCTTCATATAGTCTGAGTAGAGACACGAAACCTTTGTGGTAAATCTCATACAGATGTGTGCTGAAGATGGAAAAGTGCATTCAAACCTCAGCCATCTATGTTAATTATGAAGAATGACAGTGTGAGCAGGGGAAATATGAATTATGAAATATTTCTAGGTGTTGCACATTAAGAAAGACACTGATAAACTAGAATGCATCTGGAGTTGGGTGGTCGGGGTGCTGCTACCGGTGCCCCTGTTAGCAGCGGGAAGAGAGCATGCTTAGTGGAGGCTACAGATTCCTCAGAATCACTGCAGAGAAGTAAAGGACTGGAAGCCATTAGCCTAGAAATACATGACTCAGGAACATGCAATAGCTACCTGGATTATGTGAAAGACCATCAACTCTGATTTCTAGTGGCTAGAATTCTGTTACTCAAAAGTAAAGTTCTTTAGAGGTAGGTTTTGACTCAACATAGAGGATCATTTTCTAAACATCAGAGTACTCTAAGGATAGGATGGGTGACGCCTGGAAATAATGGTATTGGGTTAGACAGTAAATCCGTTTAGTTTTTTCTTAAAAGACACTTTTTTTTTTCCATTTTCACCAATAACTTTATTGATATGGATATTTTGAGCATGTCAGCTATCTCCCATGTGGTACAATGTTGATTGTTCTCAGTTAATGTCTCGATTTGATTGCTGTCAACTTCAGCTGGTCTCCCTGACCATGTAGCATCATCCAGAGAGAAATCTCTAGCATGAAACTTCACAAACCAGTTTTGACACATTCCATCAGTTACAGCACTTTCTGTATACACTGCACAGATCTTTTTTTTGGCATTTCAGTTGCATTTTTACCTTTCTTAAAATAATAAAGCATCATATGCCAAACATGTTGTGTATTTTCTTCCATCTTCAATATTAAAATGCTACACAAAAATTCACCAGTTTTTATGGTTTTTTAAAATGCATGCTGATATGACATCACAATACACTCTAACACAATTGTTCAAGTTAAAGACAACTAAGTGCTACTAGAGCCATCTTACAAAATAACAACAAAAGTGAATAAGTAATTTGGCCCACCCATTGTCTTTTGATACTATAGATTTCAAGCTGCACCTGGATACCAGGCCATCTGGGAGGATTTTGGAATTGAGTGAACAGTGTGGCCAGGCCCCTGTTATGTGATTATACACACATATACAAATATGTGTGCATTTAAGAGATTATACTTGGATCATAGCTGGAAGTTGGAAAGTGTCTCTCAGGTCTGTTATTTCAGGTTATCTTATTTCTGGGCCTCTCCCCTCTTCCCTTGATTTGTAATTGGTCTTCCTGCTCCCAACCTTCCTTCTTCATAATCAATTATTTACAGAAGCTCCAGTGTATTCTTTTCTAAATTCAAGTATATTAATTTTATTCCTTTCCCCGGATACCTTCAGAGACTCCCAACATCTACAGGCAATACATTGGGCGTGCCTTGATATAGTTGAAAATGCTGGCCCAGCCATGGTTCCTTTTTCTGCCTTTATTCCCTGGCTCATATATCCTTCATTAAGTACCATGCTGCTTTATGGCTCCTTCCTTCATGCACTTTGTCTCTTTTTGTGAACACCTTTCTGTTTGTCCCTCAGGACCCAGCTCAGATTTCATCTTCTCTGGGCCACCTTTTCTGATGGTCCCAGAGATAGTCTGTCACTCCGTTTTGTAGGTGTCTCCACAGGACGCACCTCTCTTGTTGTGTAGTTACTTCTGTTACCTGCCTACTTCTGTTGCTACCACAACTGCACACTCCAAACCTCACTAGAGCAGGGCCGGGGCCTGTGTGTCTGCCCCACCACACCGACAGCACAGTGCCTGACACAAAACAGGCGCTCATAAACACAAGACAATAAATATCATCAGAGAGAAACCTTTGGGAGGCTGTAAAATCCACGCCTGCCCTAACATCTGTCAGGCCTGGAGCAAGAGTGCATACACATGGAGGTCCCCATACCATATGTCTAAGTACTTAAAACTTATAAATCAAGCTAACAAACTGTTTTGTAAGATAGGGTTTAGCTTCCTGCCTTGACAAATACATCCCCATCATGGCAATACCAAATAGGTGTAAATCTTGGTGTTTTTAATGACTGAAAGTTGGCAAAATACCAACGATGACTGAATTTAAATATTAATGCACATGTCTAAGAATGATCTTGATGAGTTAGTGACATTTGCATGAGAATGAAATGAAGGCATACATAATTCATAAGTTTGCCATATATTTATTCCATTAAACTTATTCTTTTACATTAACTCTGCAGAAACCACTAACATGTGATTTCCAAACAAATTGGGTTCTATTCACAGTGATCATCTAAAGAATTAAACATGCAACTATATTCCAGATATACAAAATTTAAGTATGTTTTCACAAAAAAGATGAATTAACATCAAAGTCAAAATATGAAATATATTTTCAAAAACTTTTAATAAAATCACTTAAATAAAGCTCACAGTTCTAAATTTAATTTTTGAAAAGCTAACTAAACTTTTTAGGTATTTTATAAAATAAAACTATAGTTCTAGTATCTAACATCCATCTAGGTGCTAATGTAAAACCTCAGTATCACTCTTTAAAAATGATGTGTGTGTGTGTGTATGCAATATGAGTTATTCAGTATTGCAAAATGTTCCTCAATTGTTGTGTGCAACTGAGTACCTAAAGAACCCATGAATACACATGGAACTAACACTGGAATATAAGAGAAGCAGAAAAATGAACTCAGTGACAATGGAAAATATACTTCATCATGCACAATCCCTCTGCCATCTTAGCATGAGGATTTGACAAGACAATTAATTTGTCCTTTTGTTCACCTAAGCACAAGTCCTCCCCATGTCCCGAAGCTGTGTCTGCCTACAATGATGGACACATGGCAAACGGGCTTTGGGTACAGTTCCTTTGTATTAGGACTTGGGGCTAGAGCTTCAAAGTGGTGTTTGCCTGGGACCTGAATGGTGTTAGTTACCAGAGCAGATGTTTAAAGGCCTGGGCCTGGCCGAGTCAGTGCCAAGGGCCAGATTTTGAGTGATGCAGGTGTCCTCCATGTGTCCTTGAGCACATCTGCTTATTTATTGTTGCTTATTCTCTAATCCATGCGGGGCCCTGTAAAGTAGAAGCTACAAGGCACAGGCCCCTTTTGCTTCAGCCTAAGGGGTGTACCGATGAAAATGATTATTTATGTGTGCGCACTTAAAATAGCTTGATCTGTTTCTTATTTAACATGTTATTTGCCATCGTGTTTTTTACTTTAAATTTACAGCCCAAAGACCTGAAGTATTGGTAGTAGACTGGCTTTGAATTCTAGTGCTGACAGTAATTCCCTCCGTGAGTCTGGACAAATCTGTTCTCAATTTTCTCATTAGGAAATGGGGGAATGAGGGCACTTGTTAGATTAAACAAGGTGAAATAAGTGAAGGGCTTTGTAATTAAGAAGTAGTTCATAAAGTAAGGGGTTCATCTGGTATAGCTTTGCATTCGTTTTCTACCGCAACAAACTGGTAGGTCTAGACTGGGGAACGTAAACAACAGAAGTTAATTTCTTCACGGTTCTGGAGGTTGGAAATTTGAGATCTAGATGTCAAGAGAGTTTGTTTCTTTCAAGAGCTTCTCTCCTTGGCTTGTCTCCTTGTGGTGTTCACAAGGTTTCCTCTGTGTGGCTGTGTCCTCATTGCCTCTGCGTATAAGGACGCCAGTCCCATAAGGACACCCTTCGTTTAACCTGAATTACCTCTGCAAAGACGCCCACTCCAAATACAGCCACACCCCGGGGCACTAGAGGTTAGGAGGTCAACAATTCACCCCATAACAGGCTTAATCTCTCCTTTAAGTGAACTTCAGATTCTCTTTGCATGATTCTAATTCCAAATGTAATAATTTCACTTAGTGGCTGATTACCATGCTTATTTAGAAAACAGTTTCTGTGGAGGAGCGCGGGATGGAAGTCCCAGCAACATCGGTTCATTTGAAACGCCATCAGCACCTCCCAGTAGTGAATAAGCTGTCTGAACTCACAGCCTGTGAGACCTGACGGGATCCATGATCCGTGATGGGCTCCTATCCCTCCTGAGGAGCTCAGATGTTTGCCCAAAGTGTGCAACGGGAGGGGCTTCAGCTTCCTTAGGTTGTGGGGAAGGTGTTCCTTCTCTTCTGTGAGCGACACCTGGGTCAGTCTGGTAAGTGTTGTGGGGTTCAGAGCCCAGGGGGTGCTGGTAGGGCTTCTTTGGCCATGTGAGCTGCGAATGGTCAGCCCTGGTGCCTGTGCACCTAGCTCTTCCCCCGAGTTCTGCCCCCCAGTTCTCCCCCCGCCAGCTCTCCCACTTTCAAAGCAGTGAAGGCACGTTTCAGCCGGCAGAGTTCTTGGCTATTGGGGAATAATTTTACTTTTCAGGGGATTTTAATCAGATCTGTGGAAAACCATGGGGTGAACAGAGAGTATCATTCTTTGGTTCCTGGGAATCTAAGGGTGTATATAGAACCCTTTTCTACTTTTTTCTGGCGTTGAAAGGAAAATTGAAAATATTCTAATGTAACATTTCTCACCCTTGTATAAAGTATTGATCCCTTTGAAAGGAATAATAATTTCTCATTGTTCCTAGTATTATGAACATACATTATCATGCTTCAGTATAAAAGATGTTTATGCCACTATACCTCCTTTATGTCTAGAAACCAAAACAAATTTAGAAATTGAATACAAACAAATTTATAAATCATGTTTTACCATGACAATGAAATGAAATATGCATTTTATAGTGTTTTTTTTTTTTTTATTGACCTTGATTTGAGGATGCGTCCCCATCATGACAATTTTGTTTTTTAAGTTTGCTGGACCAGTTAATCTAATAGCACACCTCACAATTAAACTTAATAAGAACAGACTATTTACCAGTAGAAACTTAACACTGACATGCTATGGTATACTTCATTAATAGCTCTTGAACTATTATTACATAGACAAGATCTGACTTTGCCCAAATCCATTGTGAACACAGTGCATTTAGCACTGAGCAGGCACTCTGATCTCTGTCTGCTGCTGCTACCAAGTTCCTGGTGAAGGAGGACACTGCCCCCTGATCCCTGACCCTGACACCTTGCTATGAAAGCTTTGTTCGGAGGAGACATCATTATTCCACAGAAGCAGGTACTCAAATTATGGGGCAGCACTTGGTTATGAGGAGCTGACTGGCTCACTGTAGGCTTTAAATTTTGTTTAGTACTGCATCAAATGAAGATACCAACTTAACATAAATTCTTGAACCCTTGAGCCCCCTGAGAACAGTGTCCACAGATTCCAAAATGAGAATGAGACTTCTATAAGGAATTTTTAAAAGATCTGTGTGACACATTCTTTTAGCCCTAAAACTTAATATATTTTAATTATCCTGCGATTCACCCACTTCAAATGTGCAATTCACCCACTTCAAATGTACAATTCCATGGTGTTTTTAGTATATTCACAGTCTTGTGCAACTATCACCATTCTCTAATTTTAGAAGGCACAGAAACAGGAAAACAGCACTGTAACCAGCAGGTAGTTCAGTTAGAAGGTACTTTAGGAAACACCAAGGGGACTGGACTAGATGAGGCTGGAGAGAGAGAGAGAGAGGCTGGGTTTCAAGAAGCCTGGCTGGACTTGTGTCCCTTTGCTGGAGACATAACCTTGGCTCAGGGTCTAAGGTGCTGTGGTGACTATTGACTCAGGTGTGGGGGCTGGGGTGGCAGGTGGTAGGGAAGGGGGTGGTGTGTCGTAGGGCTCAGCACATAGCTCTGCAAAGCCTGTTCTATGTTTAGTCCGAGGCAGGACCTGAGCATTTGCAGGTCAGTGAAAGCTTTTACATACTGTCCCGGTGGGGTGAAGCCACCAGCAGGAATGCAGGAAGCTGAAGGGAGGCCCATTATAGGACCCGGTCACTTACCATCCTCAAAGACATCTGAGGATGCAGCTTCATCTCTGTGGTCCCCAGACACAGTTATCCTTCCCTCAGGTCCCCTGGGCCAATAGCTGAGGGCAAAGACAAAGTTTAGTCATTGTTGTTTCTATGTTCTAGATATGTGGGGTGTTACTGCTTTTCTATCTGCCTAACTAGGCCTAGCAGCCACCAGCTCCAGTGACTGAGTGACTTGACTTGTGTCGCTTCACTGTCTTTTTGTCATGGTCTCTGTGACCTTTGCCATCCCAAACTGAGACTCAGAGCAGTTACCTTGTCCAGTGAGATAAGTCAGAACAAAAGTGGAGACCAACAGATTCATTTGGCCTCTAAGTCTGTGCTTTTTTCAAAAGACAAACCGACCTCTCTTCTTTTATAAAGAATTAGTAGGTACAAATTTATAGTCACTTTACTTCTCACCAAGTCACCTTTAGAAGTAATAAAAGGCTTGGATAAAGGCCATGCAGAAGCTCCTACATTGGAAATATATTGTCTTCAGAGTTTTAAATTCCATTTAGCAGCTGGTATCCATTCCTTTGATTATTCTTAAATGTACTCAAATCTTTCCACACTGCCTGAGCATTGAAACATATATGTATATAATATGAAACTATATAGAAATTTATTATCTCTATAGGAATGTATATGTATACACATGGTTTTCCAAAATGTAACAGAATAGTTGCTGTGTTCAATGAACTGCCAGAGGGGAGAACAAACACACCAGGCAGAGCTGTGAGAAGTTACTGATACAGCCTTCCAGTCTCCACAATTCCCTCCCACGGGCTTCAGTTCTCAGGGCACAGTGCCCTCGGAAAAGTCACTCAGCTGTTGGCAGCGAGAGGTGCTCTCCCAGCAGCAAGGGCTCCTCCCTCACTCCTACAGGCTGGCTCACCTCCCTGGGAGAGTCCTTGGGCCTTGGGGACAAGGACAAGAAAGTACTAATGAGGAGGAAAGTGCTGGGGGAAAATTTTACTCAGTTAGCCTGGAGGTGGTGACTCCATCGGACCTGATCCCAGGCTCCCAGGCAACGTCTTCTGTGCAACCCTGGAGACACGCTGAGGGCGGGAGGAAGATGGACCACATTTGCCACTTTTGTTCACTGGCTGTTTTCTCTTGTTTCTCATGCTTGTGGGTGCCCGTGTTCAGACGGATCTCTTGCTGATTTGGAGTCAGAGAGGCCACTGGGGAGGAAGAGTTAGGGTTTGGAGAGGTTTCTGAAGGAGGTGAGCAAGGATGTGTGGAGGGCATGCAAGGTGATGGGGGTGCTAAAGGGAGTGAGACCTAGTAAAGAAAAGCAATGTGTGTAGGTGGAAAAGGAAACAGAAAGATCGGTGCAAGAGAACAGAGACAAGCCAGGCTTCCTACAGGTTTGGTCACTAACAGACAGAAGGCTGGGGTGAGAAGAATAATCCACGGACAACTTCAGTTACACTGCTCAGTAGCGTTCTGAAGAACCCTGCGCTTAAGGTCTAATAACTGCGTCTTGCTCTGATATTTCCTAGTTTTATAAACAGAGGCAAATCATGTAGCATTCTTGATCCTCAGTCACCCCAAGTATAAACATTCACGAATAGTAATATCCAACAATAATATTGTGTTAGGGATTAAATGAGGTTATGCACATAGAAGCATTTTGTAAACTTGTAAGCATGCCAGCTGACTCACTATTCCCATGAACCAGGCCAGAGGCTGGCTTGAAATGACAAAGTGTCCCTTGAAGAAGTACACTTTAATTGCTTCCACCTTTATAGTAACTTGGTCTGTGTCAACAAGCTAACTTAATGGAAGACCATGGAATCTCTTGTGCTGTGGTAGTAGATATTGGAGGGCTTAGTTTCTTAAAATGCCAATGCTCATGCTTTATAAATTCTTATCTTGCTCCCTAACCTAGTCCATGGGGTAAAGAGGCAAATATTCTGGTAACAGTTAGGGAAGGAGCCCCGGTTCACCACCCCACTATTCGCTCTGCCTGGAAACATGGTTTTTCAGTTTTAACTCAGCCTGCTTCGAGGATAGAGGTCATTTGGGTGGAAATGTACTTTTGTACTGTGTGGCTTTTGAAAGGATAAATGAAATGTGCGATGTAAAGGGCTTGTGAATTATAAAGTGCTAGAGACAAGTGTTAATGCCACGGGTGCATTACTGTTGTAATTCAGAGGCAGCTTGTAGTAGAAACGAAAGGAATCTCAAGTAAGAAGAGCGAAGTTCAAGTCCTGATTCTGTCACTGTCTATGTTTGTGACCTTGGGCAAATCAATTAACCTGTCAGTGTCTTCTCGGTGGTAGCTGAAAAAAAGCAGAAAATATGGGAAATACCCACCTTAGTGCTGCAAGGGAACAGGAAAGGCAAAATGAAGGACTCCAGGCTTGGCAAAATCGGAAGCTCCTATTTGAGCTTCAAATACTGCTCCTATTTGAATGCAGAGTCTGTGCGACATCTATTTTCTCTTCCTGTTCACGCTCTGTCCCTCACGGGGGGAAGCCTGGAGGGATGGTCTTTCTGCACAGGGTCTACACCTAGGTTACCTGTGTCTGAACCTCATGGATTTCTGGTTGCTGATTCGATCGTCATTGCCTTCAAAATCCACAAGGGCTTTTTAGATCAACAGACTATGAAGAAATAAGAAGTGAGATATCCCAGGATAGAGTATCTGTAGATACTTCTAATGAAGGTGATCTCTGGTAATCTCTGGTTTTGAATACCTGTGGTGCACAGTCCATCTTTTTTTTATGATGAAAAAGGTGTCACCTGTGTAGCATCTGCAGAACTCTGGTGGAGAAGTGTGTTGGTTTAAAGCATTTCATTTCAGATTACTCATAAAGATTTCAGTGGCACTGTTCCTTCGTTCCACCTGGTAGTCAATTTTCTTCACAACCACAATAGCACGGGTGTCATCTTTTAAGGCTAAATACTGTAATTTAAAAGGCCCCTGAACCTGGGGAAAAAGAGACAAAAACATTTGTTTTCTTTAAAGTGTGAGCTTTTCTATAGCCCGGCCTAAATTCCTCTTACATCTGTTGTGGAATGTAGCTTCTGGGAACCAGTCACAGGGGATACTTCCCTTCCCTCTGCTTCTTCCTGAGGACCCGTAGTGGTTCAGGAACACAAGGCGGCTTTGACTGACAGCTTCTAGGAACTCCTGGCCCAGCATTTTAAGTGAGTTGGGATTGACATTTAGTATGATGTCTCAGTATCTGGAGAAAATCTGTCCTTACACAACCAGCCATTCTCACTCACCTGAGGAGGGCTGACATCTTTCAATACTATGATGCATTGTCAGCCTGTTTTCTCCTTTTTTGACTACTGCCTCCTGACAAGCATTCTGCAACTGGTAGGACATGACGGATGTTATTGCTTTGCAGGAGAGCGGCCACTCTCTTTGGGACATATGGTTTTGTTTTTGTTTTTTTTTTTCCCCCTAATGCTAAATTTTTAGGGCTTAATTTAATAATATTAATGAGGTATGCATGACTCTACTGTTGGGAAACAGCGTTTTGGAAAGAATTCTGGCTCTAAGGTCAGAAGATCTGGGCTGAATCCTGGCTATCCTACTAATTAGCTAGGGTGACCTTGGGCAAGACATTTAACCTTTGCAAGTGTTAATCTCTCCCCTTGTGAAAAATAAGGGTTGTTGGGATTTCAAATGAGCCAATAATTATGATTGTGGAGTGATATAAAAGTGAAAGATTATCATCAAGAATCTTGCCCTTATAACTGCTGGGAATTGGAAGGTACATTATGATTTCCTTGGGTTTGGCCTATTGATTTCACACAGTCCTTGCTCTTATGACTTCAGAGGATAGTGCTACTTCTTTGGGTTTCACACCAACCTTTTTGGTGCTGTCATTGCTTGATGAGCAGGAGGGAGATGAGGGTTCCATGAGGAGGCAATTTTCACCCAACTGGATGATGCTTTTTTAAAGTTCCCCCAACCCGAAAAGCTTGTTACTGTAATATTCTAGCACTAATGCTTCCCGTTCCTCTGAGGAACTCTTGGAACTTAGTGCTTCATTCATTCACATTACACACAGAGAGAACAATTAGGGAACAGATGACACTATGCCCAGGGTTTGACTATTTGCTTCAGGTAACCGAATATCATTGTTGCCTCTCTGGCCTTTCATATCAATGTGGTTTAACGGATGCTAAGATAAGTAGGGGCCTCATTGCTGTGCAAGTTACAAAGATTAGAGCATTCATCCATCTCCTCCTGACAGGTTTTATAATCTTGCTTATCTCTTCTTTGGTGCTGCCTCTCTGTTATCCATAGCCATATCTATGTCTGCATTTCTATCTTGACCTGTATCTGATTCAAACCCTCACTGGAAGGGGGATCTTGTCTATGGGCTCCTTAAAGGAAAGGTCCCACTGCTTCCGCAGCTCATCCACCAGGAAGCAGGTCTAGGGAGGACTGAGAGTTGTAGTTAGTATATCCAGAACAAATGATGAATTTTTCTGGGCACATTCGGCTCAGAGGTGGATTGGTGGAAAGCAGGACAGCGTTTGGGATCAGAGCTTATTCCTGTATAAAGGTCTGTACAGTCCCAGCCTCGCTGCTTCTGGCAGACGGGGGACCACCTCCCTCCCTCAGGGCTGGCCCTCTGGCACCACGTTAAAACAAAAGGTCAGGCTCAGCTCCGGAAGAGGCTGCAGCAGTAACAGCTTACTGTCATGAGCCCAAGACAACAACAGGGTGATTGTTGGGGGAGAGGAGAATAAGGGGGATAAATGGCAATGGAAAAATACAATTTAAGAACAAATAAATGTAATCGTGTAATTTTTTTTTTTTTTTTTTAAAGAAACGTGTCAGTGAAAGTTATCCCTGCAATGGGCACATACACCTGAGGCAAATACCATGAAGGGAGGAACCAGGGGGAGAAATAGAAATAGGGAGTATCTGAAGAAGGGGTGTTGGGTAACAAGGAAGAATGGCTGGCAGAACTTCCCAGGGAACGGAATGCAACGCAGCAAGGAGTCCCACCCTCATCTGAAGGCAGTGTCTGGGGTCCTGAGCAAAGGTGGGATGCAACTGGGAACGGAGTGGAGGAGGGCTTTTGTAAGTCAGGGTCAGGGTTTTTAGCCTTTAAGCTTATAAACAGTGAGAAGGTAAGAGTTTTAAGCCAGTGAGTGATATGATCCGATTTGCATTTTGAAGCCCACTCTTCCTGTTGTGGAGGGAATGGGAGGGACCTGATCAAGTGCAAGAGCTCCAGGGGCGTTATTGTTTTAGTCTAGGTAGAGAGAGTAGCAGCCTGGGCCTGGGGTGGTGGTCCCTGGAGGATGCAAGTGGAGGTATTGAGACATTAGGAGGCAGGGCCTTGGAGAAGGTTTGCTTCTTCTGCAGGGAGACAGGCCAGCATCAGGGAGGGTGGAGGCAGTTCAGGCTGGCAGCCGGGGGAGAGTTGTTTAGTGTTATTTCCACTGCTGATGACCTCTGCTTTCAGGCTGAGTTGCCCAGTTTGGTTTGAACTTGGAGTAGTTTTGCTTTAGAGGTTAACTTTGAGGGGTCCTTCAACTCTTGGGTTCGGTTTTCGGTTCTTGTTTTTCAGGCCTGTGGGTATGCGGGTGTGTTTGTGAGCCAGGCACGTAAATGGGGACGTGGGTGTTCGGTCCTTTAGCTCTGCCTTTCCACCCACTCTTCTGGAATGTGGCTTTCATGACCTTAGGCATTTTCCCTTTCTCCTTACTAACTTTCACGGGTGACCCAGCGAGTTCAGTTGGCCTGAGGTTGCTTAAAGCCTTTCTAGTTTTTTTTTTTTTTTTTTTTCAGCTCAGTGGCCATTGTCCCCTTGGGCATTTGATGGGGTTTGTTCCGGTTGAACCGTTTCACTGACCCTGGAGGCCACTTCAGGAATTGTGAGGCTGGGGAAAGAACTGCTTTCAGGTGTTTTTCTGTCCAACTGAGGCATAGGCCAAACCCGTCCCATCCCAGCCCAAGGAAGTTTCAAACGGTTATTTAGTGCCCAGTGGCCTACAGTCACAGCACAAACCTCATTTACTATATTACAGAGATTGGTAGTAGAGGGATTTTTTTTAAATCGTGACATTGTTGGAAGATTTGACACAAAGAAACTATCTTTTTACATAAACTTCTTAACTCCTAACTCCTATATCCATTTGTCTAGCAGAAGATGAATCAGCAAATACAAAAATGCTGAGCCATTTGCCAGGAGATGTTGTGAAGAGGAGGAGCGGAGGAAGGGGTAGTTAAAACAGCCAGTGCAGGCAGCACTTCCCAGGCTTTGCCGTCAAGTGCCCTGACGGTCAAGGGGACCCGAGGAGATGGAGGGACCAACCTCCCTTTGGATGCTGTGGCTGATGGCTGTGGCAGCATAGATGGAATCGTCTTGCTGTCATTTCCCACAATATTCGTTTGAAGGATTTTGTTCTAGTCTAAAACTTTATACACATTTTCACATTGTTCTATAATGTATTCATGTTTGTTTAAGTATTAAAAAATCACCGGGGTCAGAGGAGAAGGGACCTAATATATGGTTTGCCTTTGGGTGGTGAGCACACAGTGCAATATACAGACCTTATATCATAGAAATGTATGCTTGAAACCTACAAGATCCTATTAGCCAACGTCATCCCCATACATTTAATTTTAAAAAGTCAACTTTAATGTCTTCCAACCTCAAAAGAAAATTGTTGCCCTAGTTGACTGCATCCTGTTCATCTTGAGCCTCTTGGCATCCACCTGCTCACCCAGAGGTGAGTACCGCACCTGACAACAACACCATGGGATGAAGAGACCCCAGAAACAGCCATTAAACCTGGGTCTTGAAGCAAGGATGGCGTATTTTGAGGAGAAGCATTTAGACAATGAGAAATGCTTATGGAGGTGTGCGAAGGTTTGGAATCAACTGCCTTGTTCTAGAAATAAGGTGCAAGAGCCTAAAGTTTGTGGAGAAGGAAGGAGCCGGGGGAGTAGATTGCAGCCAGCCTGAAAAGGGCATTGCATGTCGCACAAAGATTCTGAACCAAACCCAGAACCATTGATTTTGTAGGCAATAAGGAACATCTTAAGTTTTTCTCAAGTGGATTTGGGACCTAGGAATATCAATGAGTAGGACTCAGCCACGTACTGTTAGAGTGGAAGGGCAATTTGAAGGCATCTACTCCAGCATTCCCTTCTCTGAGCATAGACATGTGGCACATGGGGGTGGGAGTAGGGCAGCCCACCCACCTCTGATTTTGATGAAATCTGGGGTGGGGCCTGACTAGCTGCATGGTCAAATAGTTCATTTCAGATTTGAAAGAAATTAGCCAGGTTTGCAACTTGCTCATCTTCGGGGCTGCTTTCCCAGTGCACCCAAGGAGTGATGGAGACCTGGAGAGGTGAAACCAAGTCCCCAATGTCACCGCACTAATAATGGGCAGAGCTGGGATTCAAACACAGCCCTCTGCTCCCCAGTCACGAGTTGTCCCCACTGTCCCAAGTTGGGAGTTTTGACCCAGGTCAGAGTTCCCTGTTCACCTTCTCCCTTGCGTATTTCTCCATAACAAAAGGCATGTGGGAGAGCAGGGTTGTTTTGCAAGGCACTGGAAGTTTTGCCGACCCAGCCAAGGTCAGTTTAGCATTCTCATTAACATACTGTAGATAATGGATGTCTAAAAGTCTGAGGGCATAAATATTTTAATGTAGCCATACCATGTCGCTGTTTCTTTGAGACCCACACTTCAATTTTTATTTTTATTTTTTTATGTTGCTGGCATAGGGCCACAAGATTTTCCATCAATAGAAATGGCTGCTGTTTGAAGTGATTTGCTTTCTCCCCCCCACCCCCTCCCACCCCGTGCTGAAGAGAGACCCACTGTCCAAAGCAGGTGTTTTTAGATCAAGATGGGCTGGTAGATGACACAGTGGGGAATACACTTAGTAAAGCAATGTCATAAATTGGGCTTGCGTCGGCTTCCTGATTTAATGCTTTGCTCCATTTGGTCATGAATTATATATTCCTTTTCAGATTGATCATTTCTCACACTGATAAAGGGATAGTGTTCTGCCCAGTGGGTTTGGCCTCTGCCCTGAGAAATACACTGATGCATCAAAATTCCCCAAGCTGCCAACTTGGATGAACTCTGGAGACTGTAAATCTGCGAAGGCAGAGAGGGGCAGGCAGGCCTGTGTGACAAGACCCCTGTCACTTAATATGTATCGGCTACCATCATGGCCAAGCAATGCTTTGTCTGCATTTTACCCAATGTAATTTGCAAATGGATTGTTCTTCCTTGGAAGTCTTTCTTAATTAATCAGAAACTGCAGTTATTACCCTCGGACATAGGGGACATTTTAGTGTGTTGGCAGAGGGCAGCCTTAGCTCCAAGGATTTTCATTTGTTGGAATGCCCACCATGGACTATTGTGTGCAGAACGCTACTGGCTGGCTCCTCCAAGTGGAATGAGGTCATCGCGATCCTTGTCCACAGAGAGCTAGAGTCCGGTGAGTCAATAACAACCCCTTAGAATAGGGATAGCATGCCTTTGATTTTCAATGCACTTACTTTAAACATTAGCTCATTCCATTTTCACACTATGTGTGGCAAACAACTGTAACCTTCATTTGTCCGATAAGGAAACTGAGAAAGTGAGAGTTTAGGGTTTTTTCTAAGCTCAAATAGAAAAGTGAGAAACAGGACTGCAGTATAGATGACCTGCCTCCTTGTCGGCTCCCCACATTGAGTTAGGACCAAATGTGTTCATTCAACATCATTTAAAAAATCCCTACTGTAATTGAGCACAGTGAGGATAAACAGAATAAACATGAGTGAATAGGTGTCTTTCACGATAATCAGACTTCCAATCAGACCAGTGGTTCTGAATTCTTGATAGGTGTAAGAAACATGTGGGAAACTGGTTAACTGGTACAGTTAGTTACCTGCACCAGAGCCTATGGTTTTAATAAGTCTGGGATATGCTTCAGCATACACGTTTTCAAAAGTTCTTAAGGTGGATCAGGTGGCCTGTCAGGGTGGAGGCCACAGAAGTAGGCTTTTCTCTTACCCAGGATTACGCAGGGAAAGGTGAGGTGAAATGAGGATACCTGACATATGAAACCAGTCAGGCCGGAGATCTGTGGGGAACAGACACAGACCTGTGTCTCAGAGCCCAGAGAAAGGTAGACCCATCTCTGCTGCAAGGAAACATCCCCATGTCTCCTGGGTGAAGTTCTTCTGCTTTAAGCCAGGTCATTGTATCTGGCTGGAAAAAGAAAGCCTACCCCTTTTATTCATACTGCATCATTCTCCTCTTTCTCACTTACTCCCTTCCTTATACAGAGTTAAACTCTACTCATCCTACTTCCATCAAAATCCTACTTACCCTCCAAGGCCCAGCTCCCATGCAACCTTTTCCACGGTGAGAGGCTTCCCCTCTCACAGTGACTTTCTTCCCTCCACTATGCTCTTTAGCACTTTGTATCTCTATGGTTTTTACGTAGTCATTGTATGTGCAGATGTATTTCTGCCTATGGATGGATTTCCTATTTATCTTTATCCCTCCCAGGATCTAACACAGAGCCTGACACATTAGTGGTGACCAGTATTTGTTTGTTGAGTTAAACTGACTTACTGTACTATTATTACTGCTGAACCTACTCATGCGTAATTAATAAATGTATCAGTTCAAAGTTAGAATACTTACCCCCACCAATACTTTCTAAGCCTTGACAATTTGAAACATACCTTTGAAAATAGCAGAACACATTTAACTCAAAATACTTGATGAGGGAATAATTGCTGGTTTCAATGATGAGTCTACAATGGCTGTTGGTTAGATCATAGGTGTAATGATATGTGACACCCCTCGTGTGAACAGAGATTGTCTCACACAGCCACCCTGTGATTGCTAAGTCCCAGGGACTTTTCATGGGCAGCTCTGCGTGCTGCTTGCCTTGTACCTAGGGCTGACCTTGGCTTAGCCTCCTCCACGTTAGGAGGAGAAACCTATTTCTGATGGTCTACTTCCTGCCCCCTTCCCTACCTCTGTAACCCAACCTGACTTCTGTTTCCTGCCCTAACCTGCCTCACCCTGAGTCTGCAGGGGCTGGCCCTGGCCAGGAAAGGGTTGACCAGGTATTTGGCAAAGGTACATCTTGGAGGTGGTTGCTCCAGGGTGTGTGCATCCTTAGTTGGCAAGGCTGAAAGTCAGTCCCAGTGTTAGGAGAAAGCCTTTCTTTCTCTCCTTTATCTCTTCCCACTCCTTCTTGCCCCAGAGTCAGGTTTTGAAGGCCTGCATCAGGTTGGCTCACTCATTGTGCACAGCTTTTCTAGACAAGTTTTTTAAGGCTGGGCCAGGAATACTCAAAGTCAATTACAGTCAGGATGCTGATCCATACAAGCATAACCAACTTGATGTGCCTACAGGGTTGGCTCCTTCCACCCAGAGAAATACCCCTAGGAGACAGCCTGGTGCTCTTCTTACCTGTATCTCTGCAAGTGGTGATGGGCTCACACATCTCCTGTCCATTATCTCACACCTGGCTAGGTGTCAGCATGACCCTGAATCAGAGGGTTAGGTAAACAGGATGTAACTGACTTTGGGTGAATCACCAAGCTCTCTGTTGGAGAAACACTGAGGGCTTTGAGAACAGAAATTGAGCAAGGACACTTGAAGGGTTCTTTTAAGCAAGGAGGGCTGAATTTACCCTGTGAGACCCTGATGGGTAGAATCAGGTTGAATTATAAATCCAATTCACAAGTCACCTTCCTCTCCAGGTTCTGGCCGTAATGCATGGCCCCGGATTCTATAGGCATTCAGTTCCCTTTGCTGAAACACTTTCCTTGGAAAACCTTGACTAACAGCTTTAACTTCATTACCCTAGAGCAGGGGCCTTCCTTCAATCCTCTAGATCAGGTTTCTCTAGGCACTGTTATTTTGGGCTGGATAATTCTTTGTCATAGCAGGGCTATGCATTGTAGGATGTTTAGCTGCATCCCTGGCCTCTACCCACTAGATGCCAGTGGCATCCCTTCAGTTGCAACAATAAAATATGTCTCCAGGTATTGCCAATAGTCCCTTGAGGGTTAAAATCATCCTCTCCTTTTCCAATTCAGCTGAGAACCACTGCATTAGGTTAATGCCCCCACAGCACCCTGTGCATTCACCGCATTCCTCACACTTCTGGAGTTCTCATGCTTGTTTACTGTCTGCCTGCTCCGCTGTCAGCTCCCGGATGGCAGGGATGGATTCTGGTGTTCCCTGCTGGTCCTACCCATTCACAATGTAAACAAACAAGTCAGTGAAGGGATGAACTGATTTAAGGCAGAACGTAGCTCCTAGAGTTGTCCACAGACAGCATAGTTACCCCTCAGACTTATTAAATTTCCTATCCCTGGAGAGGCCTAAACCAGGCAACTGGCCACTTATTGAGGATGTCATCGAGAGTTAAGCCCTGAATGGGTGATCTTGAAAGTTCCTTCCAGTTATAAGATTGCATGGAATGTGGGCTTTCAGCCAGTCACCCTGTGGGCAGCTCATGAAATCACGAGGAAGAGGCCAACCACTCCCCACAAGAGTCAGGTGCTAAGTGTTCCCAGGAAGGGTGATGTATCTTGGGGAGTGACCTTTACATGGGTCAAGAGTCACATGAATATGGAATGCCTTTCCCTTTCCTTTTTCCTCTCCTCGGAGGTCATTTGACCCATATCCTCAGGGGTAGGATCATGCTTGAAAGGTTTAGAAAACATCCTTTTTACCCTAAGTCCAGCTCTTCGCTCTAGCAAGCAGAGGGAGGCAGCCCTCTGGTGTGTGATGCCGGTGAGAGAGGGCACCCAGCACACTTCACTGGGTGGTGCAGGAGTTGCCTGGGGCAGTGTTCTCCAGACTTTGAAGGTTGCAGCCTGTGTGGTTTATTGCTCTATTTTTCTTTCCAGATAACCCCCTTTCCAATGGGCAAAGAACAGCAAGTAGAGAAAAATGGAGGTTCCCAAGGCTCATAGCTGACCTCCAGATCTATGGGAAACTGAGCTTTGACTGTTGTCAGTTGGCATGGTGCTGGACCCTCCACATGCACAACCTCATTCAATCTTCATAGCCTGATAAAAAAGGTCCAATTAAGTCTATTTTCTAAGAAGCAAGTAGAAGGTCAACAACTCACCCCACCCTGGGCAGTTAGTATAGAACCTGGACCTGGGCCAGAATCCATCCATACCCTCTGTCCGGCCACACGCAGATTGTGAAGCCTTCTCTCTCCAGGCTTCTGTTTCAGAGTCTCTGTGAGTTGACACCATGTGAGTCATGATGAAAACTATTTTTGAACCCAAAGTACTGCTGCTAAGATCTCACCATAGTTGTCTTGATGACGCCATTGCAGATCTCTTACACATCTGTTAGCTGAGCCTCCTTAAATCATGTACTTCTAATTTTACATGAATTGCACTTTTGCTTATTTCTCTTTAGAAAGAAAAACAGAGGACTAAAAAAGTATAAACCTACACAGACAAAGAAGAGGTGAATGACCATGTCAATCAATATTTGAAACATGGAAACTGCGTGGATGAACAATAGCTGACCTGGCATACTAGGGAGTGGGGTAGGGTGGGGTGGGAGTAGAGTGGAGTGCAGAAATGACAGCAGGAAGTCAAAAAGATGCAATATAATCCCCACTGCAAAATCTTAGGAAGAATAACAGTTGTACTGTTAAGTGCAACCAAGTACGGAAGGGAACAGTGAGGCCACCTAGATCCTTTCCACCTCCTGGCTCAGCTATCAGACATCTCCTCTCCAACCCCAGCAGACTGAGGAAAGTATACTGTGCAGTGTATGAATCAGAAAAGCTCTGATGCCAGGTACAGCCAAAATTTGAGGAGGACATAAGTGGAAGTAGAGGCTTATGTTCAAGTTTGCACATTGAATGGAAGGATTTCACCAAACTCTATCCTGAGTGACTCTGGATTTTTGGAAGCCAGGCTTCTACCTAGAACTTCGGGTAGGAGATTAGAAAATCCTCAAGGTAAACTGACCCAAGAGAAAAGGCCTAAAGATTTGGAAATTTTTGGATATCCCATAATAGAAAATCAGACTCTCTTCTTTTGTTAATTTAATTTTATTTTTGTTGCATTACATTCATCCCATTTCCCCTCCTTTCTCTCCCCTTCCTACCCACCCATTACCCCACCCCCCCACCCCCAAAGTCAATCCCACTCGTTGTCCATGTCCATGTGTCTTCCTTGCTAGTTCTTTCTTATCATTCTATAGGGTGGCCTATGGTATAAAAGCCCTACTCATGAACACAGACTGTCCATTCAGTGGTTAGGCAATGCACTCTATGTAATTGCTGAAATCATATCCTTCTTTGTTACCAAACCAACAACTTGATTACTACTGTGACATCCTTGCAAACTTAATATTTGAATTTCTTGACCTTATAATTACAAAAGTCTTCACCCTTATTCTCCTACAAACTTTGGTTCCCTCCTTTACAAAGCTGGCCCTCTTGCCCCTTTATACCCCACCCCACTCTCCATCCAGCCTCCCAAGTGCTTGGTTTGTTTGTTTGCTTTTATCCTAATATAGATTATAACTTGGATATACTTTATGGGTTTACAGAGCTAACTCTCATTGTAAATTGTTTGACTCATTTAGCCATTTCATGGGTCAGTTATATCATGTTAGCTTTTTTTGTGTGTTTCTTGTGTTTATGCCATTTTTTCCCATTTTATTCTGACAGCTTTGAACCTGATCCTGGTTTCCTGATTATAAATAAAAAATGTTTTAAAGCTTCTTGTACTCTTGTCAGATACCATTATTTAGAAATATGTTGGCATCTCATATAAACTTATGTTTAGCTTTCTATAACTAAATGTATCCTTATGTATAACTTATTATTATAACTGAATACAGCTATAAACATATAACTTTATTTATAGGTGTGATCTAGTATAAGCTTCTACATTTTTATTTAGCTGGTACATATGCCCAATAAAGAACATGTCATTTTTCGTCAGGAATAAAATCCCATTATTTGTGAAGATTTAGTAGAGCTCAACTGAGTACCAACAGTATTTACCTCATTAAGTAGATATTCCAACACTTATGTAAAACAAGCCCATGTTCAATGATGTTGTTCTGAGACATTTCAAGGTGACCTCTAGCTCCAGAACTAAAACAAATGAGAAAGTGTGGTAAAAGGCTGATATTGTACTTGTGGATATTTTACAAAGGAGAGAAACATGATAGGGTGGAACTGAAAGGAGTTTTGAAGCCAGAGACCTAGTAGGCTGAAACTCTCCATGTATTTATTGACTCTGTGAGGTTGGGTGAGCCACTTACCTGGTGACCTAGATAAAATAGGGATCATAATGATCACTTCACAGTTTATATGTTGAGTTAATGTGCATGAAAGCATAATTATACATTGCTATACATCCAAGTCTGTTTTTATCACCCTGTTACTTATAGTGTCTTGGGTAGAGTACTCATTCAATAACTATTTGTTGGATAAGAAATTAATAAATTAGTGAGTCTGGGTTTTCAAAATATTTTTGCACCTGAATCATTGATAGGCATACATAAAATCAAAAATTTATTAAGTTGTTCTGGGATAATCAGATCTTTTGATATAATTGTAAAAGATCATGCTTTCATTCCTTTTTGCACATGGGGCAGTAACTAGAAGGGCTGATTATGAAAAATTATCCTTCTCCTCCTCAAATATAAGATCATAGATTTGGAGAACCTTAGGAATAATCACTTTCCCAAATATAAGGAAACTGAAGCTCAGAGTCTATTTGAAGTTGGTTGACTTTATATATTATTTTTTCCCTTCTAGGGCTATTGTAGATAGATGTACATCAAATCTATTTTTAAAATATTTTTCAAAGATTGTGCTAAACACTGGGGAAATAAACATGAATAAAACAACATCCTCTTTGAGAAACTCATAATCTAGACAGATGTAGAACCCAGCATATTTTAGTCATGTTAGAATTACAGGGACAGAAGGGAACAGACGAAGAAAACTTTGAAAGGAGATGATGTTTATCCAGTGCTAGCTTGGGTTCTGTGGAAGGTGACATGGATGTGAGTGGGCAAGCGATTTAGAAGTGCTCCTGGTTTCTTCTGACTTCATCTCAGACTGCCATGGCTCTGTGCCTCGGTTTCCTTGTTTGCAACAGGTGGTTTCTGAACTCATTCTCCAATGCCCTTTTAAGGCTTCATAGCCAATGAATATGAGGACCTGGGCAACAAAAACTTCCAAAAGAAGAAATAAGGGAATGTCAGGGAAAGAAGAAAATCCTATTAAGGTTAAGTCTAAAATTGATTATAATTCAATTTAGGCTTTGGGTGGTTATGGCAGCAAGCTTTTGAAATTAATATATATGCACATATATATTTATATATACATGTCTTTGTATATATGTGTATATACAAGGCCTGTCCAGAAAAAGTTCAGCCATTGTTAACATAATGAGAACAGTTTGTGAGACATTGATGTCAAGGAGAGTGGACTGGAATGCACATGTGTGAACAATGACGACTTCACAGTACTAGTCAGGGGGGTGGTAGACATTGAGTGAGCATGTGTACTGTGTGGCCATCACATTCAAAATGACTGAGCGAGTAGAGCAATGAATCTGCATTACAGTTTACTTTAAATTTGAACATTCCACTGCAGAAACTATTTGGATGGCTCAGGAGGCCGCAACTATGGGCAACTGGTGATTGGCAGCTTCATCATGACAACATGCCCGCTCAGGCATCACATCTCATGCAGAATGTTTTGACAAAACATCAAATCACCCAGGTGACTCAGCACCCCTACCCCAGATTTGGCGCCCTGTGATTTCTGGCATTTCCCAAAACTAAAATCACCTTTGAAAGGGAAGAGATTTCAGATCTTCTATGAAATTCAGGAAAATATGACAGGGCAGTTGATGGTGATTGGGAGAACTGTTTGAGGTCCCAAGGTGCCTACCTTGAAGGGGACTGAGGCATCATTGTCCTATGGTTCTTGTATCTTGTATCTTCTTCAATAAATGCCTCTATTTTTTAGATTATATTGCTGAACCTCACTCAAGGTTAAACTAAGGCCCCCTTTCCCAGTCACACTAAATCCTGGCACCCTCCTTCCTTTCTCAAAGATTGTCCTAGTAAGTGTACAGGGTGCATGAGATCAATTGGCAAAATTTTAGTAAAATAAGCAACACACTACAAAAGTGTTATATTTTGAAATAAATTTATTCTTATATGTAAATACATAAACATAGTCATTATTTTTTTAATTGTTCAAAAAAATCTCCATTTGCTGCAATAATAGACTCGATTCAACTTTGGAATCTTGAGCACACTTTCATGAACTTTTCTTTATCCCTGGACATCATCATGTTTTCAATCTTAGCTTTAACAGCCTCTTTATTGGAATGAGGTTGCTTATTAACTTCTCTCTCACAAATGCTGCATACATAGTAGTCTAAAGGGTTTGCATCTTGTGAACTAGGCAGCCAGATTTCCTTTAACCAGAATTCAGGAACATTGACACTGAGAAATTCTTGTACCCTTTTGGTGTTACGTGTTGGCGCACCATCTTGTTGGAAGATAAAATGATGTCCATTTGCGACTTGCTTCATCCACAGTGTAACTACTTCTCTCAAAATGCCAAGGTAAACATCCTGGATGTTCATTGATGATCTCCTGGATTCTGTGTACAATATCTCAACTTGTGCAATCCTTGTGTACCTTATGCATTTTCCTTGTTGGTGTGGCAGCATCAAGATCAGCATCGTACACCTTCTTCACATTGTAAACCGTATGTAAACGAATGTTATTGACGTCTGCAGTTTCCTTAGCAGTTTGTCCTGCATGCACACAGTCTAGAAACTATGGTTGCTTTAACATCATATTCCTTCAACATGACAGTTGCTTTCAGAATTTAATACTTTATATCTGAAAAATGACGTTAAATCATAACCTTAGAAACATAGTTTTTCAAAATTAATAAGTACGTGAGATAAGGAGATGCAAAGTTTTTGCCAACTGATCAGGCACACCCTGTTTATATATCTGTACACACATAGTATATCTAAGTCTGGCCAAAGCATGGGATGCCATTGATTATATGAGAAGAAAAAAAATAACAAACTTACAGGCCTTGCAAAGGTTCTTTCAAGGTTCTTGTAGCCACTGTTCTAGAGTCTCCGGCTTCCTCCCGAGATGTAATTGGAAACACAGTCAGCCTCTGTCTTCTGTTCACGGATCCTCTGCTTCATTCGGCCTCTAGTTAGCCAAAGGGCACCTGGTTCCTTTCTCCCAGAGGGAGAGAAAACAATTAGACAGATCAACATATGACTTTATGTGACTTTCATTTTTATTGGGCTTTTTCCTAAGGCAGGTTTTTATCTTACACTGCCTCTCTTCATTATTATACTGACCTGTGGCTTTTTCTTATTTTTAACCAGCAAAAATAGAGGGCTCCTATGCTTTCCTTAGGAGGAGAAGAAACTGTGTAGCATTGCTTGTTCCATAGTAAACCAAGAGCAGGAAAACTCTGGGGTTGGAGGGGGAGAGGGGAAAGAATAAATGACATGAATGGGTAGTCCAACCCCAAGTCCTGCAAGAGAGCCATCTTTGAGTCATCTCCAGGGTCTAGAGGGGTCTCCAGGTAAGTATGTAGTGTTGCATGCTTCCTTTGGAGTTCCTTAGCAATATTTGCGTCTTTTCCTCATTGTGAAACTTATGCCTATGGTGCATTTTCCTTAACATACTATGGAAGTACAAAGAATGGAAGACAGTGAGGTGAATGACCACTGACTTTTGCTCTGGTTCTCTAATCTGGAGGCCTGGAATGCTCCTGGACAGACCCAGAAGATGCAAATATTAATTTAACTACTTTTCTCACCTGTCACTCTATTTCATTAAACTAGAGAACAAATTAGGCCTTCCTAAAAGGGGGAAGCATGCTTATGGGAATTTAAACAAAACCTTACCTAAGGTAGATTTTATTGGTAATTACTTGTATTTCTAATTCTCTAATATGTGTATTTCTAATATGTGAATACAGCATATTATTTCACAACTCCTTGTACAGGCAAGTTCTTATCTTTTGACACAACACACCCTCCATCAAGCCTCATGTTGAAATGGAGGTGCCACAAAATCAGTTCAGCCTGGACTACTGAGTCACCACATGGGAGACAACTCCCTGGAGAGTTGTTTATCTTCATGGAAGATCTCTGTAAGTGAGATATTAACTGTTCTTGCATTTAGTCACTGAGATTTTGGTCTTGTTTGTTACTATAGCACACCTACCCTATCCTGACTAATACATACACTCAGTCTAAGGTCATTTCTCAAACTTAGGTGTGCATCAAAACCTTTAAGTGCTTTAAACCTTATTCCAAAGCTTCTGAGCAGGTAGATCTGAGGTGCATGCTGAAGAATCTGCATTTTCGTATATGTTAAGTTACCTACAGGAATTCTGGCCCAATATATCTGTGAATCTGCTGTTTCTGAGGACCCCACACAGAGAATCATTAGAAGGAAGGTTGAAGAGGTTCAGTCTGGTTTCTTGTTGTTGAAGTTGAGTTGTGTTGTTCTGTCACTTTGAAGGCCTCAGTCAGCCACCAAAAGAATGGAAGAATAGGAACGAAGGGGTGCTCCTGTTAATCAAGGTCACAGACACAGAAGTGGTGCAGACCTCATAAACTTGTTCTCAGGGTTCAGGGAGATAATTCAATGGGATATGTGAATTACTTAGTCCCTTGTCTGGAACAAGAAAAGTGGTCAATGAATGTTGTGTTCTTAAAGGAGAAAGAAAAGCTAAGTTTCAGTAAAAACAAACAATTATGAATTATCTTCCTAGTTCCAGGCACAGATAGGGACAGGGATCTACAACTGTCACAGTACAGATCTCTGTGTGATAAAGAAGTGAGAATTGTAAAACCTAAGTACTATGGGAGTTGAGAGAAGGAAAAGATTTCAATTTTCTTTGAATATTGACTTGCTACTGCATAGCAATGGTAATATCTTCTAAGATTGGCAGTTGGACATTTCTCACAAAGGCTAATGAATCAGACCATTTACCTGTGACAACAGCAAGGCAAAGAAGTATCTTCAAGGGTCTAGATGTTAATTTGTCCAGCCCTGTCCCAGGGATATAATGTGCTTAGAGGCTGTGACAGGTTAGCTACTTAATACTTAAGACAAATGCACATGAACCTTTTCATGAAGATGGAATTTTGGGCCTAAGTTAATTGGGTATTATTGGCAAAGAAAGTAAAATTGGATGGGCAGTGCGGCTAGGAAGGACTTTCAAAAGCAGCAGAATGGTTTAAACTTGGTTCAGGAAGCCCAGGAATAAGCAACGATTCCAAAGGCATAGACCAATCCTCCATGTAGTTTGCCTGCCAGTACTGCACTTGAGTCCCACAGCCACACTACCCTCAAAGGCTGAGCACAAAGTTACCAGACTACTGCACAGAAGCATGGAAAGGAAGTAAAACAGGAATAATTAAAAAAACAAATTGAAACTATAGGTGTGAGTAGAATGCAATACTATTGTATTTTTTAACCATGCTAATTTCTTTTTCTCACCAATCCTGTTTTCCTAGCAGGGAGCATCTCTCAGTTTCACCCTGTCGTGTTTGTCTCCATGTGCCCTGGTCATATGTGGAGTAGCCAGCTGCTGAGTTCTTTCTGTGCTTTGGGAGGAAGATGCCATTCCTGAAGTCAGGGTGCTTGGGAAACAGAGCCTTGTTTTGCAGAAATACATGCCCATATGTCTCAACAGGCCTCAAGCTTCTTTCCTGTTCAAAGGGTATAATGACATCTATAGTCTTCAGTGAGAACTAGAGGAGTTAATGCATAAATAACTCTTAGCAAAACAGCTGGTCTAAACCAGGTTGCCAATAATGATATTCTGATGTGAGATCCTGGGGGCTGGGATGTTTGGTAGGCCAGAAGTGAAGGAGGTTAGAGAGAATTTGAGAGGGATGTGAAAGGCAGAATAGACAGGACTTTATAATAGACAGGATAAAGGGACAAGGGAGAATGAAGGGTCAAAGAAGACTCCATAAATTATTGATAAATCATCTTTCTCATTTGCCTCTTGGCATTAGGTTATTTTGATTTGAGCTGGCATTTTTCAGATAAAATAACAGGAAGAGCACAACTGAGAATTTGATCTGATATAAATGAATTTGCTAAGAAGTAAAAGAATGGCTAAATACATGTAGGAAAGCGGGGGAAAGTGCAGCTTTCCCTCCTTTTCTTCCTCCTTATCCTCTTCCTCCTCCTTCATAAAAAGAGGACAATTGGAAATATAGCAGGAAATTTTACACCTAATATACTAGTTAGATAGCTGAATCTTTAATAAGATCTTGTTGCTTTAAATCCATTTTAGAAGGAGATAGGATATAAATTGCAAATAAATAAATAATCAGGTCAACATATTCACCTTAGGAATTGATTCCTTTCTCCACAAATGGAGGTCAGATCCACAATCAGGTCAATATATTCACCTTAGGAATTGATTCCTTTCACCACAAATGGAGGTCAGATCCACACCAGGGGGACGAATAAAACTGCTCCAACTCCAAAATGTCCCCCGAGTGGCCAGTCCCTGCACTGGAAATCTCCACTGTGTCGTTCCCTAGGAGGGCTCCAGGATCCTGCACATCATAGCCTATTACCAGGAGAGGTAATGGTTACTAAGCTCACATCTAGCAGTAGCAGGTATGATTTTTTATTAGTATCCCACATCATGTAATGGAAGGGTTACTAGGGAATGAAAGATAGGAGTTACAGATGATTATAAGAAACCTGGGCTTATTTAATGCTTTGCTACCAAGAATACAGTCTGGGCAGCAGAAGCATCAGCATCCCTTAGGAGCTGGGTAGAAATGCAGAGTCTCAGGCCTCATTAACTCAGACCTAGTAAATCAGAATCTGCATTTTAACAAAACCTCCAGGTAACCTTGACTGGCATGGTTCAGTGGAACAGGTGTTGTCCTGTCATTGATTTGATTCCCTGTCAGGGCCCATGTCTGGGTTGTGGGCCAGGTCCCCGGCTGGGGGGCATGTGTGAGGCAACCGATCCATGTTTCTCTCATGCATCAATGTTTTTCTCCCTCTCTTTCTCCCTCCCTTACTCTCTCTAAAAATAAATAAATAAAATCTTTTAATAAAACACCTCTAGGTAATTTGGGGAATCATTACATTTTGAGAACTGCTGGCTGAAGGCCAGAGAAAATGAGGAAGTGATAGAGAGATAAAAAGAGAGATGAGAGGGACAGATTAGTTTTCTATGGAAGGCAGAGAGATGCAGCAGAGACACAGTGAAAGAATAATGAAGGTCTACTTCATCCTTTTGCCTAGAACTGACTTTTGAGTGGTGTTTAGAATAGTGACTCATGACAGAACTTCTCTCCAGGTAGGGGCAGCAGTAAGTCTTCACCAAGTTCTCTGCAACCCACAAGCATCCTGGCACCTCAGCTGCAGGTGCAGAGTGCCCGTTGTCGACTGGTTTATTGAGCTCAGCACGAGCGGAGCGCTCACCCTCTTCCTTCAAATTGGGAACAGATTGCAGCGCTGTAGGCAGTGTCATTGAGAAGGTGGCAACTGCTATGCTCCAGCTCCAAAGTCACCCAGTGTCAGCATGGGCTTTAAAAGCCCAGGCTACTCTGCCTGGACTTTCAGGCCCTTAATAGGGTAACATTCTAAGCAAGTCTGCTTCTCCAGTTTTTAAAAAAATTTAATTCCTGTGTCAGTGGCTTGCCAGCCATGGCCCCACAGATCAGTAGCCTCAGCATTCACCTAGGGATTTGTCACAAGTGTAAAATTCTCTGGTCTCACCCCAGACCCACAGAGTCAGAAACTCTGGGGGTGGGGGATCCAGCAATCAGCAATGAGTACCCCAGGAGTTTCTGATACCAGTTGGAGTTTGCAAATTAGGACTCTATGTAACTTTTAATAACTTAAATAGAAATTTGGAAACAAATCTCCTTTGTCCTACCTTTTCTCCTTGGATGGCCGTTGTATTGATAGGCTATTTCTTTTTTATTGATATTGGTTCATACAATGATAGAGGTTTCCGGGGTATGATTCTATAATAATTATCTGTGTATTGTATTGCGTTGTGTGTTCACTACCCCAAGTCAAGTCTCTTTTCACCACCATTTATCTCCCTTATACTCTTTCCCACTTCTCCCCACCCACTTTGCCTCTGGAAATTACCGTAATTTTGTCTGTGTCTGTGAAGTATTTTCTTAATCCCTTCACCTTTTTCACTCAACCTTACAATCGTCCTTAATTCTGACAGCTGCCAGTCAGTCTGTTCTATCTATGTATCGAAGAGTCTGTTTCATCTTGTTAGTTCAATTTGTTCATTAGACTCCGCGTATGAGCGAAATCATATGGTACTTGTGCTATTTCTAGTTAGGGGAGAAAGTCAGGTTCCCTATGTTATAAAGAGCCCCTTTGCAAGTAATGTCCCCTGTCCTAACACACACACACACCCACACACACACATATGCACACGCGCACACACGCACCTTTTGTGAAGCATATAGAGTCGGTGTCCATCTTAATGGACGATGACACTGTCCCCAGCCGCACAGCTGTTTGGTGCTGTTTGGTCTCGGGGGTAGGGGTGATGTGGGTTTTGTAATTTTAGGAAATATCTGGTACAAAAATCCTGTAAGCTCTCGACCATCAAGGAAGGGACAGTCCTCATCGATGAGGCTATTTCCTCTCACGCATGCTGAAGTTTTGTACTCTTTTTGGAGGCCTATTGGACTGGAGATGTAGAACGTCTTGGACTGCTTTTGCTTTATTTGTGAAGTTCCTTTTTATTACGGCTCACTAGAGCCAGTGCTCTGCAGTCCCTTTCAAAGGAGGCTTTCAGTAATCTGGTTTTCACTTCTCTTGGCCGTTGCTTAGAATCTGAGAAGCTCCTCAAGGTCCTGGATGTTGGAGGTGGGGGCTGGGAACTCTGCTTTATAAGGCAGGACTACTGGCCATTTGAGAACATTAGGGTGCTTTCGCTACTGCTGTGGTAGTTTCCATGCCCTGCCAAGTTCATGTCCTGACCCCCTTCACAGCCCCCTGAGAGTGTACTGTCAGATTTGACCCGGACTGGAGAGATGGGATGAACAGCAAGCAGGAATGCAGGGTCAGTGGAAAGGCAGCCTTTCCCCACCATGGGACCCTGTGGCTCCTGGGTCCACTTTTAACAAAGATGAGAAGATGTGGGTTCTGGTCTCCAATCTCCCAATTCATTTGCTAGGTCAGTTTGGACAAATCACTTAAGCTCTTGGACTTGCCTTTCTTCATCTACTAAATGGGAGTATTAATACCTGTGCTGCAGGGTCCCCAGAGCAGTGTTAGGATTTATGTCAGGTCTGTCCCAGAAAGTACCTGGAACCTGGGAAGTGGTGTGCGAAGGTGAAGGTCCAGACATTGAGTATGATTCCTCCTGGGGTGCAGTCCCCACTGCTCCAATACTCAGGGAGCACTCTGCCCCTCTGGCTCGTGGGAGCACAGAAAATGTCTTTCAGGGGATCACATACGCGTCTGGTAACAGGGCAGTGATTCTTTAGCAATGCTTTTGTATGTCTGCACATGGAGCCACCCAGAGGAGTCACAGAGGGTCCCTGCACCCACCAGGCTCTGCAGCCCGTGCCCTCTTCCATCCCATGAAGACAGCCTCTGTTTGCTCTCCCTGAGGCTGAATAGGGTCCATTCTCCTTCTTCTGCACCTTTTATCTCAAAGGATTCCCCGGCACACAATATACTTTACAGCCCAGTCCCCTGCCATTGGACAATAAAGGGCCTTTCACTGGCTTTCTGCCTTGAAATGCCACCACCTCTGCTGTGCAGCTGCAGACAGCCATTCTGGACTGGGCAAAGCATACCTCCTCATTCGAGACCACTTAGAATGTCATGCGCTCATGAGACCTCCCACAGAAGTACTGCACTGAGTTATAAAGTCTGAATTTTTTCAAAACTCACACAACCACCTGAAATTAACGTGCCAACCAATATTAAGGAAACCAGACTGAATCCCTTAAAATGATGTTGGTTTGTTTTGCAATGAAGATCCAAATTTGGACCTTACCCATTTTTGGTCTATTCACAGTCACCCTTTACTATAAACAAATGGAAGTTGTATAAACAATATTTGAGAGTGGTAGAATAAACTTTACTCAGTCTTGTCCCCAAATAACTATGCATATTAGCATGTTTGGCCTAGTTCAGTTTAACAGAGGATTTGCTATGTATCAGGGCTGGGCTAGAAGCCGGGAAGCTAACATGAAAGGGACAGTTTCTGGTATATTCAGGTTTCACATTTCCTAAGTAAAAGGAAAGGGGTTTGGGCAATTTAAGACCCCTGACTCTTCTTTGTGATAGATGAGCCTGTTTTAGTAGTGCACCAATTTACAACAACCCTGTCAGCCAAAGGGTATCTCAACCTGTCCTCAGTTTCCTTCTTACTATTGAAAGGAAACCAGTGCAAATTCGATGAGTTTTTGGTAATTACTATACAAGTGTCTGTACAGTCACAATGCCAGAAATGACTGTTGGTATTTGAATTTCTTTCCTGGCTCTAACTACATTCAAGCGTACATGTTATTACATTTTCTTCAAAAGGATGAAGCAAATTTTCATTCAGCATGGTTTTAGTTTTATTTTTAACCACCCTTAAAAGAGGAAGTTTGAGTTGTGATTATTCCATGGGTCTGCACATGTGGGTCTAACACATTGTTCGCAAACCCTCCCCAGCTCAGCTCTTTAGTATCTGCTACTTTTTGTGGATTTCAGATATTTTCAAAGTCAACATGACCCTTTCACAGAATTATTCAGGAGGTGGGGGAAGGAGTGGGGGAAACTGTGATGGCTTAAAATCCATTCAAAGACTCAAATTTATGTGTTCAGAGAACCCACCCACATAAAACCAATCACCAACAATTTGTTAAACATCAGTTTGTGCCAGTGCTACACTGGGAACTCACCAGAAGCCTAGTGGTGAGTAGGTGAGCCATGTAAGCTAAAATCCTCAGGGAAATCTAGAGAGTGAGATGAGATCATCACGGAGAACAATTTGAGAACACTCCAAGATGACATGTCATTCGGTACCAAATTGCTACAAATGTCAGGGGTAAAAGGGACTCATTCATATACAGGGTGGCACAAACGTAGATTTACAGTTGTTCTTATAGCAAATAATACAATAATCAATCCATAATAATACAAGAATAAACTGTGTTTTGCATACTCACAACTGTAGGTCTACTTTGCTCCACCCTGTTATATGAGAAAAATAAAATATGGACTTACTGCTGTTCACAGAGTCTTTGTGGAGAAGGAAGAAAATCCTGGGTCTTGAAGGATTGTGTTTAGCAGTTGCAGTTCAACCAGGGAGAAGGCATTGATTTTGACAGTCAAAGCAGAATGATGGCCCGGTACACTTATTTGTTGATGGACTCTGTGTGTGTGTGTGTGTGTGTGTGTGTGTGTGTGTGTGCGTGCGTGTGCAGCTTTTTCTGTTGGAAAAGTAGTTTTCAGATATGCAGTTGACCTCTGAAATGGTCCATCAATGGCCACATGCCTGTTCGGTAGAGTGGTGAACCTGCTTCTTCAACTCTAACTTTTCCCCAGTTCTTTGCTCCTCACCAAGGTCAACCTTCCAGTGATTCAGCTCCTCCACAGACAGGTGGCTGAACTGCAGGTGGCATCACTCTAGTGATGCTCATTGGATATTTATAGACCATCTAATCTAGTGATCGTCCCCATTTTTATATGTCAGTCAGAAATTGTTGGGTCCTTATCCATGGAGCTTCCAGCTCAGTAAGCCTGAGGCACATCCCAGGTGGTGCTGATGATCTTGGTCTAGGGACCCCACTGTGGGGACTGGTCATCAAACTCGTTATCTCAGTTTACAAATGAGGTAACTGGTTTGGAACACTCTGAACTTAAAGAGAGCTTTAGTAGGCAATTTCCCCCACTCCTTCACTACTCACTCTGTGCCGAGTCCAGCCTAATTCCCCATTCCTGTGAGGCAAGTCTGACTTTGGTTGTATTTTAATTGTCTGAGCGTTGAGCTTCTCTGATCTCAGTGAAAAGTTCTTGCCTTATTTAGGAGGAGATCTGCCTGAAGGCAGGAGGATAAGCTAGCTAACTTTAAGGTTTTTAAGGCTATGAAAATGTTACAGTAATAAAATACTTTTTCTACAAATTAAATATGTATGATGTCCCTAATTTTGCAACCTGTAGGTGGCAGTGCCTTCCTTCTCTATGCTGGGCTAGATGCCTGACCAGTTTCCTTTTCTGTGAAGTTGAAAGGGCTGCAGGGCACACAGTATTCTATATTAGACCATCTATTCCATGACAGTGGAATCACAGGGCAGGACTTAGCATTCTGAGAGCAGTATTGTCCTGGATTGACAAGTGAGGTTTGTAACGTTTTAAATGTTTTTGCTTTCTCGTGTTCTTATTTAATTAGCGACATTCATATTCTTTGCACAGGGTTCTAAAACTCAAGATCTGTGAAAAGCCAGAAACCAAAGACTGTAGAGAATTGGAACTATTGAAATGCTGTGAATTTACTGTAAGAGAGCATTCTTCACTGGAGAGGTTTATAGCTGCCAAAGCACTCTTTTATTGGTGAAAGTCGGGGGTGGGAAGGGAGAAAAAGAAAAGTATGATTCTAGGAGCCACATTGCTTAAATGCCAAAGGGAGGTTCAAACAAGAAAGTGATTGTTCATTAGCTACTGTCAATGATTAAACATGAATTCCCCATTGCCATCTGGGGACTTGCTGATGACCTGTTAGGACATGATTTCCATTTTATCAGCAGTCATTGACAGGAACCTATAAAATCCACCCTATGTTCCATCTTAAGTGAATTCATATTGTGAGAGACTGAGGTGTGTGCTTGCAAACATTGCACACTACGCACTGTGCACTCTGCCTTTTAACAACCCAAGGTTAAGGCTGGACCCTTTCCTAATCTCACTTTCTCCTGAAAGCCACTGAACTGTCTGGGCTGCTGCCGGAACAGAGAAACACTTGGATGAGATACCTTTTGAACATTCCTTCTTTTCTGTCTCCATGGAGGGAACTGTAACTTCCTGGTACTGTCTTCTCTTTCAGGTCATGCAAAGATCAATGAATTCCATCTCAGTTAGTTTTCTTAGTTTTCCCAACATATTATTACAAACTGAAACTTGTCTCCATGCTACCAAGAGAACTGAGTTCCAACTCTTCGGTGGCACTCAAGGACAGAGGGTTAATTTCTACATCATCCAAGCAGGCCCCCTGCCTCATTTTGTTCCTCCATTTACGGCAATAGGCTGGTACCATGATGGTAAGCAACTGTCCTACTCTTCTTTTCTTCTTTTTTTTAAAAATGGAAAGCCATTTTTTTTTTTTAAAGATTTTATTTTATCACTTTTAGAAAGAGGGGAAGGGAGAGAGGCAGAGAGGGAGAGAGACATCAATATGTGGTTGCATTTCACCTGCCTCCAGCCACAGACCTGGCTGGAGACCTGGCTTGCAACCGGGTTATGTGCCCTGGCTGGGGAATCAAACCAGCGACCTTTGGGTTTGCAGGCCGGCGCCTTATCCACTGTGCTACAAGCCTGGGCTCTATTCTTCTTTATAACCCTAAGACCTGGAACAAGAGGAACACATTAAAAACAAACAAACAAGCAAACAGACCCTACATGCTTTGAAGTTTGACCTCTAAGCCTCGGTAACTGCACTGACAAATATTTGATATATACATATGTATTTATAAAAATATCCACGTTTTAATTAAATACACAAGGCATCTAGATAATTTATATGGGCAGATGGCAGATGCTAAATAAATATTGAGTTGGCAAAAAAGTTCATTTGCTTTTTTCTGTAAGATGACTCTACAGTGCTTGGTTGTCCTTAACTTCACTCAAAAGAATTTTGTTAGATTGTATTGTGACAGCTGTCATGTCAGCATGCATTTAAAGAAACTTATCAATAATGGTGAATTTTTGTGTAGCCATTTTAATATTGAAGATGGAAAAAATGCACATTTTTGGCATATGATGCATTATTATTTCAAAAAAGGTACCTAAAATGCAAAAATTGATTTTGTGCAGTGTATGGAGAAGGTGCTGTGACTGATTGAACATGTCAAAAGTGGTTTGCAAAGTTTCATGCTGGAGATTTCTTGCTGGACAATGATGTTCCATAGTTGGGTAGACCAGTTGAAGTTGATAGCAATCAAATCTAGACATTAATTGAGAACAATCAACATTACACCATGCAGAATATAGCAGACATACTCAAAACACCCAAATCAATAAAGTTATTAATGAAAATGAAAAATATGTCTTTATTTTAGGGAAAAAACCAAGTGGACTTTTTGGCCAACCCAATTATATGTGCGGTTTTAATCAATGAACTCAATTCAAGAAGCTTCTTTCTTTTGTTTATTCAGGAAAGTTCCCCTTTTCTCAATTATTCTCTATTGTTTTATTGTGAGCACCAAATAACTTGAGTTCCAGAAGTGGCAAGATTGCATCCATGAAAAGATAGAAATGTTGACATGAAGAGCTTGAATAATGATGACAAGCCTTCCACCACTAGTACTAAAAAGCCAATTTAATCAGTGTCTCTAACTCTTTGACAGAATATTCATAGAAGTTGTCATCTACCTTTTTGCCTCTACTAGATGAATTGACCTTTCCTCAAGCACCAGAATTCAAATAAATAAAAATGATTTCTTATTTATGACTGTTGTATGTTATATTTTAGTACAAGTTTTGAAACAATGTTGTGTTCTACTTTTATTGCAATAATGCTATTTCTCAAACTTTGTGGGTTAGAGAGGGCATTGGGGCCAAATCTGTGGTCAGCACCAACACTGAAAACACTGTTTTTAGATGAAAATAAGTTCTACATTTCAGCCACTGACCTATCAGTGAACTTTATGAACATGCCCTATGTTCCAATGCAAGAAATTTGGCTCTGTATAATTTGGCATCATTTTGTGAAAGTGATCAATTCTCCCATTCTGTCACATGTATTGGGCAAACCGTGGGACCTAAGACATGTGCAAAGCAGGGACCAAAAAACCCCAGAATTATGCTGTGGAGGGCAGGCCTCTTGCAGTACAGGTTTCCCCCAGCAGGGGAGTGTTCTAGGAATCCATCTGTATCTGTGTACCAACTGGCATTGTTGTGAGAGACTTTGTTTGGCTTCCGTGAATTTGTTTTGAAGATTCTTTCAGCTCATTTACCCGTTTCATGATGGGTGATTTATGAGCACACCTGCCCACATCATGCTAAGTGTTTAGCTGTTTTTGACCAAAAACAGCATGACATCCCCCTGCCCCACCCTCTCTATTCACCTGATGTTATCTGAATGACTTTTTGTTTACACTGATGAAAAAATTCCTCAAAGGGAAACATTTTGCTAATGTGGAAGAAGTGAAACAAACAAACAAACAAACAAACTGGCAGAAGCACTAAAAGGTATTAAAATTAATGAGTTCCAAAAACTGTTTTGAGCAGTAGAGGGAAACCCCCAAATAGGTACCCTGCCTGGTGGCACAGTGGATAAGGCGCCAGCCTGGGAACCCAAAGGTAGCTGGTTCAATTCCCAACCAGGGCACATAACCAGGTTGCAAGCCAGGTCTCCAGCCAGGTCCGTAGCTGGAGGCAGGTGAAGAACAACCATACATTGATGTCTCTCTCCCTCTCTGCCTCTCTCCTTTCCCCTGTCTCTAAAAAGAAAATAAAATAAAAACCCAATAGATGTAAAGCATCAAATGAAGAGTACTTTGAAGGTGACTGAAGTTTAAGCATATAAGAATAAATACAAGGTGTTTTATAAATAAATTTATTTCTTTGGGGGTCCCCTCTGGTACACCTAAGAATGTGCTGGGAAAATCTCTTAGGATTCCAAAGAATACATATCCTTGATAATCCCCAGTGACCTGTCTTTGTGTTTCCCGTGAAAATGGGGATGAAATGGGAGAAACTGGGGGGAAACAGGAGGCAGTTCTTAGGAAGGGCTATCCAGCCCCATGCCAAGGATACAGCAAAGTTGGGTCATGAGAATCCAACTCAGCGACTCATTGACAATGACTTACAGCTTCACATGCCCACAGGCAGTGGCTAGTGCATTTATAGTCATGCAAATAAGTGATGTAAAAGTAAAAGAAATCTGCATTAAAGAAGGAGCCCATTGCTCTATTTAGCCTAGAAATAGAGATTCTGGTTGTTTGGGAAGTCAGGAGATGAATTTCTGCTACAATTCCCAGGTGAGGCCTCTCCAGAGGCAGTGACACAGCCTGCAGGACTTGTTCAGGCTGGAAGGGGGACATTCAGACTAGAGATGGGGGAGAGAGGAGGTCTCAGCAGCAACATCAGGGAGAGACCCAGGACCCGTGGACACAAATTCTCCTAGTGAGATCCATTTAGAGTAGTAATTAAAATATTAAACAAGCCCCATGAGGACACAGGTGGACAGGCTTTATCCAGAGGTGCGGCAGCCAGGTGGCATGTCTGATAGTGTGCCACCAGAAATCACCTTCCACTACTACAGAGTATGCTGGGAGGGCTTTCCAGACAGCATTCATGTTAGAAATTATTTTCTTCTCACCTCAAAGTTAAGATAATTTATGACACCTCCCCACTCTAGCAACCCAGAAGAGAAGGCATTTTATAGCAATTATTTTGCAGAAACATTTTTAGGTTGGAATAAAATAAACCTGGAGAATTCAGTTTTATATATCTGTAAAGTAGTAAATGATAACCAAAATACCTAGAGCACGAGGAACATATTAAAAGCAAACAAACCTTACATGCTTTGAAGACTGACCTCTAAGCCTCAGTAACTACACTGACAAATATTTGATATATACATATATATTTATAAATATATCCACATTTTAATTAAATATGACATATATGAAAAAGCATCCATCTGATTTATATATAAAGTTAAAGAGTAATAATAGTATGTACACCAATGAATTTAACAACATGCCTAAGAAATAGATCAGAATCCCCTGTATGGTCATTGTGCTCTGATCCCTCTGGCTGATTTCGGAAGCCAACTCTTACCTGGAATTTTTTTTATTATTCTCTTGCTTTTATTTTTTTCTTTTCTTTTTCTTTCTCTCTCTCTCTCTTTAAGTTTCAATCATATTTAAATCCCTAAGCAGTTTTAGTTTTGAACTTTATATGAGTGGAAGACTCTATATAAAAACCCTGAACTTTTCCTCTCGCAAATTCTATGTTACTGCCATGTGATATTTCATTATAAGACCCCACCATCATTTACCCATACTCTTGTCCATGGATATGCAAACTTTCTCCATGGTTACAGCCCCCAAATGCTGGTAGGAATGCTCTTGTTTCCTGGAGCACATGTGAGTGTCTCCCAAGACCTGAATAGCTAACTAGTAGGAAATGCACCTCTTCCATTTGACTAGGTAATGACAAATTGTTTTGTTACCCTAGTGGGTTACGCTTTGCCAGCATAACACAGGGGTTCTGATTGCTCTACATTTTTTTTCAAATCAATTATTGCCAGATTTCTACATTTTTGCCAGTCTGATGGGAGCAAAATGTTGTGGTTTTAATTTACATTCTCTCTTTCGATGAGGTTGAATATATTTCCTTATGTTTATGGCCATAAATATTTCTTCTTCTATGAAATGCCCAATTTTCGTGAGCTTGTCTGTTAATTTTACAGATGATTAAATATTCAGTATATGAATCATTTGTCAATTATAATGTGGGCCAAATGTCTTTTACGAGTTGAAGTAGATATTTAGTTTCATTATAAAAGTACGCTAATATTTTCACCATTTATCACATGCATATATATATATATATATATATATATATATATATATATATATGGCTCTGTTTGCATGGAAAAAGTAAATTCACATTGCAGTATAACAAAGCTATTCTATATCCTAGGGTCTAGTTTGTGGTAATGACACTTTATAGAGGTTGGTACAATAAATCTGAACAGCTAAGGTTTTCCCTGCATCACATAAATAGTTTGATTGGTACTATTGGTTGTTCTGAAAGAAGAGAAAATCTGGCAAGCCACTGACCGTCCTTATTTTGCTAGTAGGTAGCACTTCTCCCAACTTTTTCTTTTGTCTCTCCTTGAAACATCCCTACATCCCGCAAGTCAAAGGAAATACAAGATAGAGACCAAAGAGCTACAAAGTTGAAACAAATGATAATGATTAATACATTCATATCTACCTTCTGTACATTAGCTTAATAGCCTGTAATGCTCTCTGATAACACTTACCACTTTAGGTACATCACTTATGATTACTTCAATGTATAAACTATTTAATGGCCCTGGCTGGTAGCACAATAGGGCCCTGGCTGGTAGCACAATGGATAAGGCGCTGGCCTTCGAACCCAAAGCTTCCGGGTTCGATTCCCCAGCCAGGGCACATAACAGGGTTGCAAAACAAGTCTCCAGTCACAGGTCTGTGGCTGGAGGCAGGTGAAAAGCAACCATACATTGATGTCTCTCTACCTTTCTGCCTCTCTCTCTTCCCTTCTTTCTAAAAATAAATAAATAAAAATAAACTGTTTAATGTCTGTTTTCCCTACTCCATCCCGGATTATAAAGCTTCATGAGTTTAGGGCTATGTTATTTATCTGCCATTGTGTCCTTGGTACCCAGCACAGTGCTAGCACTCAGTGATTCTCAAATAAGCTAACAAACACTTGTTACATAAATGAAGTAGCATGTTTACATTACTTCTTTCTGTTTTCTAGGTTTGTTATTTCATTTTGCTCTTGAAAGGATAATACTTCTGTATCTTCCTTATCACAGATGTAAAGAGAGATTTCTCATCCCTATGGTTGAGATATATGTGCTTTTATTTTCTGTCCCATTCAACTTGTTATCAAAAAATAAATGGTTTGAACAGTGGCATTGATAACATCCTGATTGAATATATACGTACATAAAGCTAGGTGTGGGGATTACGCTTGGCTAAATGTATTAATATGGGATCAATAAACTCAAGTGTAAAATTCTTCAGTTCAGTAGAAAAAAGAAACAACTGCAAACTGTAGAGAAAAATTTGTGCTTCAGTGACAAACTATGCAATATTTAGGGCACATACTTCTGGATTCTAGGATTCTGACTCTGGGAATTCTGCACCTTTCACTGCTTTTGAGCTATTTTACAATTATGTAAATTGTAGCTAACGTATAGCAGTGCAAAATAATTCTTGTCTATGGGCTTAAATTTTTTTTTTTCTGGTGAAATTTCAATTGACACTGTAGATTTTCCAGTTTTGTATTTATTTGCTAATTCATATCAATATTCCTAATCTATACATGTGTCTGTTCTTGGAATTTTCCTTTGGATGGATATTAATATCTGGTTCCCTCATTGATAATGAGTTTAAAAATCTTTAACATGTTCTTTTTATATTTATATGAAAATTATGATTGCACCTTATTTTTAAAGTTGTCCTTTAACAAAACGGAGAATGGGAAAATTTGTGTAGATAACACTGTATGTGAAAAATATTTGAAGTCATAAAACAAAGAGCCTCTTATCTTTAACTCAAAAATAGAAAATGAAGTCTTAGTTGACAATAAATTCAGTATGTTACCAGGGTAGTAATGCTGTTGTTTGGGTTATTTGGATCTCATGTGCTTAAATTAGAATCACTATTCCAAGCCACTGGTCAACTTTTCTAATTTTTAATTCAGTAACTGATTGGTAATTGTTGCTATAATCATATTTTTAAATCTGATATAACAAGGTATTACAATTATCTTTTTATAAAGAATGCTTCAATATTCTTGCTAGCTTATTCTTCTAGATGAATTACACTATGAATTTGTCAGAGTCTATAATGTATTCATTTGGGATCTTGGTTTTGCATAAAATCTATAAATGTTTGCTTAGGAATTATTGTCATTATTACTGTATTTGGTCTTTCCAAAAAGAAGCAATATATATATATATATATATCTCCAATTATTCTTTTCATCCTTTATTTCTCTTATTAAAAGTTTTAAATTTTCTTTGAATAATTAAATCATTTACCTCTTCAAGTAAATAAATATGCATTTAATGGTTTCAATTGTAATAGAATCTTTTATCGTGTCTCTATTTGTTATGGGTCTAAAAGAATACAATTGATTATTGTGTTTATTTGTTCTAAAAATGATTATCAATCTTTTGAGAAAATGTATAGTATTTCTCTCAAATAAATATCAAGACCATTTCTAGTGCTATGTTTTTAAAGTATATTTTATTGTTTATGCTCTTACAGTTGTCCTAATTCTTCCCCCTTTGCCCCTTTCCACCTGGTACCCTCCAGCAATCTCATCCTCCTTAGTTCATGTCATCCATGGGTTGTTCATGTAAGTTCTTTGGCTTCACCTTTCTATACTACTCTTAACATCTCCCTGTCTGTTTTGTTTCTACCAGTTATATTTCTTAATCCCTGCATTTTACCTCCATTCTCCCCCTTTCCCCTCTCAGTTGATAACCCTCCAAATGATCCCCATACCACTGATTTTGTTCCTGTTTTGGTTGTTTGCTTTGTTTGTTTTTGTTTTTTAGAGTTGGTTAATAGTCATGAGTTTGTTGTCATTTTATTTTATTTTATTTATTTTTTCAGTTTAATTTTTAATTTATTTATTTTAAAATTTTATTGTTGTTGTATTATATCCATCCCCTTTTTACACCCCTCTGTCCCCTTCCCCACCCACCCACTCCCCACCAAAGTCAATACCACTTGTTGTGCATGTCCATGGTTCTTCCATACTAGTTCTTTGACTAAACTGCTCCCCTTCATTGCCTCTTCCTCCCCCCTCCCCCCTCCCCACTGAAGGTCTATCCATTGTATTCATGTATCTGGTTCTGTTTTGCCTTCTTGTTTGTTTTGTTCATTGTTGTCCTGTAATGGGTGAGAGTACATGATATTTGTCTTTCACTGACTGACTTATTTCACTAAGCATAATACTTTCCAGTTCCATCCATGTTGTTGTGCAGGGTAGGAGTTCCTTCTTTCTTTCTGCTGTGTAGTATTCCATTGTGTAAATATACCAAAGTTTTTTGATCCAATCATCCATCAATGGGCACTTAGGCTGTTTCTAGCACTTGGCTATGGTAAATAGTGCTGCTATGAACATAGGAGTACATAGGTTCTTATGAATTGGTGTTTCAGGGTTCTTCAGGTATAGTAACAAGATCACTTTAAAGCATTCATAAGTTAAAGTTGGTTCTTATTCATTCAGCTGCCCTATGTCTTTTGATTGGTGCATTTAATCCATTTACCTTTGTACCTGTGTTTCTGCCTGTCTCTCTGTTTCTTCATCTTCTTAAAGCAGACCCTTTAGCATCTCTTGCAATGCTGGTTTGGTGGAGATGTATTCTTTTAGACTTCTTTTGTCTGGGAAACTCCTTGTTTCACCTTCTATTTTGAATGAGAACCTTGCTGGGTAGAGTATTCTTGGTTGCAGGCCTTTGTTTTTCATTGCTTGAAATATTTTTTTGCCATTCCCTTCTGGCTTGTTGTGTTTCTGTTGAGAAATCAGCTGATAACCTTATGGGAGCGCCCTTGTATGTTATTAGCTGTTTCTCTCTTGCTGCTTTTAAGATTCTCTCCTTGTCTTTGAAATTTGCCATTTTCATGATGATGTGTCTTGGAGTGGGCCTGTTTGGGTTCATTTTCCTTGGGACCCTCTGTGCTTCCTGAGTTTGCATGACATTTTCTCTCCTCAAGTTAGGGAAGTTTTCTGTCATTACTTTTTCAGAGGTTTTCTATTCCTTGCTCTTCCTCCTTCTCCTTCTGGTATCCCTATGATATGGATGTTATCATGTTTCCTGTTGTCCTGCAGCTCTCTTAAAACCTCTTCACTCTTTTTCAGTCTTTTTTCATTTTGTTGCAGTGCCTGAGAATTTTTTTCTACATTGACTTCTAGCTTGCTGATCCGATCCTCTGTTTTCTCTAGCCTGCTTTTGATTCCTTCAACTGTGTTCTTCAATTCAGAAATGGTATTCTTCATTTCCTCCTGGCTTTTACTGATGGTGTCTATGTCCTTTTTAATGCTTATGTAGTTCTCAGTAAGTTCCTTTCCTGGAGTTCTTTATAGTACCCCTGGAGTTCTTCATAGTTCCCCTGGAGTTGTTTGTAGTTTTCTTTAAACTCACTGAGCTCATTGAGCTTCTCTATCATCATTATTTCGAATTTCATGTCTGAGAGTGTGCTTGCCTCTACTTCATTTTGCACTCTTCCTGGGGATTCCTCCTTTCCATTTGCTGAGGGTTTCTTTCTTTGTCTCCTCATTTTGGATGACTCTTGTTTGTTTCTGCTTCTTGGATTGGTCTGCTTTGTACTGTCTTAGAGGTATGACCTTCTGTGGTGCACTTTTTTTACTTCCAGGATCTGTGTTTGTTGATGTCAGCTCGTGTCCCAGTCTGGGCCTAGTCAGCCAGTTGGAGACTACCAGAGATCCATTGTCTTCGTCTTTCTCCTTTAGTTGTTAATCCAGTCAGTCTGTGTTCAGTGGTCAGTTTCAGGCACCTCTAGGTGGGGCTGATGAATTAGCTGTGATCTGAGGTCAGGTTTAGGTACTCCTGGGTGGTGTGGATAATTTCCAATGGGTGGGGTTGTGGCTTCCCCTCATGCTCCCGCCCTTTGGAGAAGAGTGGTCTACTGGTTGTATGGGGGATGGGTCAGCACTGGACTCAGGGGCTGCTCCCTCAGCTCTCCCCCCAAACCTTCCTTAAGTTTCTCTAGTCCACTGGGCCCTCCCTCTGCTGGAGCCCAGGGTATGTGGGTGCCACTGTATTTTCATGTGTGGTCCCTTTAAGAACTTGGTCTTTCTGTCAAGCAGGTTAAAGCTGGTGGCTTTTTACTTTTCACAGCTGGGTGCTATTTTACTCTTAGCTGTGTTGCTGTAGTCTGGGAAGCCCAGTTGGGAGTTTAGATCCCACCCTTCTCAGGTGGAACCCCCAGCTGCTGAGACACTTCTCTGTCCCTTCAGTTGCTGCCCGTGGGAGCTCCACCAGCCTTCTTGTGTCTCCACACTTCCTACTGGTCACGTTGTGATGAGTCAACCTCTTCTGTTCTGTCCATGGTAATAAGGATTCTCTCCAATTGGTGTTCTGTTGGTTATTCTAAATGATTTCTCCCCAATTAAGTTGTAATTCCAGTTTGGTGTTGGGAGGAGATTGGTGTAGCTCCACTTACTCCTCCACCATCTTGGTTCTCTCCTGTTGTCATTTTAATGTTCATAGGTTTGAAATTCTTTTTCTTAAATAAGTCCCTTTAATGTTTCATATAGTAATGGCTTGGTGGTGATGAATTTCTTTAGCTTTACCTCATCTAGAAAACACTTTATCTTCCCCACCATTCTAAATGATAGCTTTGCTGAATAGAGTAATCTTGATTGTAGGTCCTTATGTTTCATCACTTTTGAATACTTTTTGCCAACCAAATTTATTTTGAGAAATCAGCTGATAGTGTTATGGGGACTCCCCTGTAGGTAATTCTCTTCTTTCCTCTTGCTGCTTTAAGACTCTTTCTTTATCTTTAACTTTTGGCATTTTAATTATGATGTGTCTTGGTGTGGTCCTCTTTGGGTCCAACTTGTTTGGGACCCTCTGTGCTTCCTGGGCTTGCATGTCTAATTCCTTCACCAAATTTTTTCATTAATTCATTAAATAAGTTTTCAATTTTTTGCTCTTCCTCATCTCCCTCTGGCACCCATATGATTCAGTTGTTGGTACATTTGAAGTTGTCCCAGATGTTCCTAAGCTTATCTTTATTTATTTATTGCATTCTTGTTTCTTTTTTTCTGTTCTGGGTAAATATTTAGTTCTTACTTTTATTCCAAATCGTTGATTTGAATCCTGGCTTCCTTCCCTTCATTGCTGGTTCCCTGTATATTTTTCTTTATTTCATTTTGTGTAAACTTTATTTCTTCCTTTATTTTGCTGCCATACTCAATGAGTTCTCTGAACATTCCTATTACCAGTGTTTTGAATTCTGCATCTGATAGGTTGGCTATCTCTGTTTCATTTAGTTCTTTTTCTGGAGTTTTGTTCTGTTCTTTTATGTGGGCCATATTTCTTTGCTTCCTCAATTTGGCAGCCTCCCTGTTTTTGTTTCTGTGTATTGGGTAGAGTTTCTTTGAAACCCTGTCTTAGTAGCATTGCCTATGTAACAAAGGACCCAGTAAATTTTGTGGGGTGGACCATTAGGTGATTGCTAAGGTAGGGCCACCAGCTTCACTCTTTGTGGCTCTGTTTGTGGTGGGGGGCTTGGAGAGAGGCAATGCTACTGCCTTATTTCTGGAGTTTTGGCTGGCTTTCACCATGTTTTCAGGCACTTCACCTACTTCCCATGTATAATTGATGCCCTTCTAGTTACTGCTCTTGGATTTGCATATATTCTAAGATTATGTGGGTCCTTTAAGCATCAAAAATTTAGCAGTTCCTTCCACCATTTCAGCCCCCATTGGTTTTTATAGCCAGAGGTATTGGAGCTTTATTTTCCTGGTGCTGGAACTTTGGGCTGTGCATTTGGCCTGGGGCTGGGATTGCTTGCTCACAGGGTATGCCTGTGGGACCTTCTGTTCCACCACTGCCACCACTGTTGCTTGTCTGAGCCACATGGCCTCTCTGCCTCCCTCCATGATTCTGCCCCTCCTACCCATCTGGAAGAGTGTGGTTTCTTAATTCTCTGATTGTTGGACTTCTATATAGCTCAATTTTCTGACCATTCTGGTTGTTATTTGTTTTTGGGATCTGGTTCTAATTCTTTCTACGGTTGCATGAGGTGGCAAAGCATATGTACCTATGCCTCTGTCTTGATTGGAAGTTGTAGTCAATTACTATGTTCCTTTTGAAAGTGGATTAAAAAAAAAAAAAACTAGACATCCTTGTTCTGAAAATAATCTCCAGTCATCAAAAAAAAAAAAAAAAAGATGAAAAAAATTAGGTTTTTTATTTTCTTTCTAAAAGATACCTTGAGTAAAGGTTGTTTTACTTTTTAGGTAAGGTTATTTTGGGACAGAGCAGTTAGAAGCACCAATAGAGGTTATAAGTCTTTCTAGTCTATATTTGACCAAAAATAATTTAGCATATACCATTGGTTCAATAAATGTTTGTGTGTGTGTAGTCGGTAACTCAGAAGTTTATCTACTCAACTACACTATTAGGAGATCCCACATGTGAGCAGAATGCAAAGGAGAACAAAATTTTGAAATTAATATTACAAAATAAACTAGAGTAAGGTTTTTCTTAAATGTTAAATATGTTTTTTATTTAGAAGTTTTCCTTTCTTCCTATTTGGTAGTTACTTTTTGCCTTTAATTATCACTTTACGCAATTTCCTTTGAAAGTCCTGCGTAGGTTCTAAATTTCAGTTGTTTGGCCTTAAGAAATTAACAAGCCCTTCACAGCCTCCATTTTCTTATTTGTAAAAAGGGAATGAAAAAGTAGTTTGCCTATCTCTTTGGGTAGTGGCTTTTGAATCAGATAAAATGGTGAGGCCACCTTCTCTTTTGTAAGAATGGTTGGCCATTGACCATTGTTTTCACTAAATTCAGAAAGAATGTGTTCAATCTATTTCATGGCTGCCATGATTCCAGATAATTAGAAAGGGGTGGGAATGTAAGTGAAATATAAGTAAATATATAAGTGAATATAAGTAAAAGCAGGTCCCTGTCTCCCAGGGAAAGGCCTTTAAAACATTAACCTGCACAAATCTTCCAGGGTCTTGTTAGATGACAGATTCTGATTTAGGTTGTCTTGGGTGAAGCCTGAGATTCTGTATTTCTTTTCTTTCTTTCTTTCATTTGTCATTATAGCATTTGTTTACTGAAACTTTTCTTTGATTAGAGTTCCTATCCAGGTCTTTGAGGAAGAGAAACACACAATCTTCTGCTGATTATATTACCCACAGACATCTAGGCTTGGCCACATGACAAGAACACTTGGAATCAAGAGGATTCAAGTCCATGCCCAACCAAGGGCATCACATACATACAGTCATTCTGGGTTTGGTCAGGGAAACAGAACCTCTATAAGCATGGAGGTAATGTGGGGCATAGGTTAGGAATCAGGTTGCCCATGGATATGGAGGAGCTGAGAGCGTGAAGGCTGGAACACGCAGTGGGTAGATTAGAGCACTGGAATGAAACAGGAAATTAATCTTGGGTAAAGGTGTACAAAGTCTTTTCCAAGAAGGAGAATTTTTGCATTTCTAATGACTTCCTAAGTATGCTCATACTCTACATAGGTGACAAGATCCCTACTGTGCAAGTCACACACGCTTTAGAACCAGAGATCAGAAAAGGCTAGATATCATTACATATGCAAACATACGGAAAATTGGAAAGATAGGTGTGGGCCAGAGAATAAGAGAAGGTTTCCTGGCCATGAAAGATGGGGCAGGATTCAACCTGAGATTTCTTCCACTGTTGGTAAGGAGATAAAGCAAGCTTAGGCATGCCGAACTCTTGTTGGAGGAAAAAAAAAAATAGCATGTGTTTTCTAAGATTCTGGGGATTCATGCATTTTAAGATACTTGTGATGGCTTCTGAAAAAAAGGTAGGAGGGTACTTCATCAAGAAACAATGATGTGAAGTTGCTCTTGGAGCCCAACACCACACATGCACATCCACATGGAAGTGAAGGTGGCTCATGCATCCATATAGCACTTACGTGCCTATACCCTCTTTTCATGACCTTGTTAACAGTCAGAATACTTTCTGTGCCTTTCTGTAGATGAGTCACATTCTTTGTGTTTGTGATATTATTAAAGGCAGCATTTAAGCTTTGCTAAGTACCAATAAGTTCCTAAGACATTCAGAAACAATTCCTTTTTGCATGCTGATTAGGTTGCTGTGGAACAAACGTGGTACTGACTTCTCATCCCCAGGGTTAGTTTGCAGCAAAGCCACAAACAGGTAAATTTATCTTCAGGGTTTACTGCCTCTTTTGGTGCCCCATGCCTTGGGGACTCAGTGTTTGTATGCTTCTTCCTGATGGTCCTGATCACCCTTACTCTAGTTTTCATGCTCAGATTGCTATCAGATTGGTTCCATTCCAGGTCTATCCACTTAGACTAAAACTATTTCAATGAATTCATCTCCCACCTAAACTCCTGACCTCAACCAGAGGGTGTTATTTATTGTTCCCTAAACCCACCTCCTGCTTTTTGTTCTATGCTTTAAAAGCTTTCCTCCTGGCCTATCCCTTTTCTTCCTTTCTTCCTAGCCCAGCAGGTCCTACCACTCATCTTGAGCCCAGCTCAGATTCTGCCTACTTTGTAAAGCCTTCCAAGATTCATACTCACTCAGTATGAATCCCTCAATAGGTCATTCTTTACACTACACATTAATAATCATTTGCTGCTTTGTTACTGTTTTTCTGTTGCCATCTTCCATTGCTGTCTTGAACTTATATTCAGTTCTTCAAAAGCTTCTTGAAGTTAAAGCTGGGATCTTACATGTTTTTGTATATTATACAGAGGAGGCTCACACAAGCAAATGCTTGTGAAAAGCTGCTTTGATTTGATGAACTAACTCTTAAGGATTTTCAGGGTGGTTCTGGTAAATATAGAAGGTCATTTAATTAAAATGGTAACTGGGGCTTTTACTGGCTTCATGGAGGAGGAGAAACCTGGATAAGATCAATAGAAGTCTTTCTGAATCCTTCCCAAACATATTCCAAAGCTGACCCCTTTTTTGGAGCTGGCTCCTTCTATAGGTCTGGTCCTATTGCCATGGGAACTATACCCTCAGTGATGTCCATCTTGCAAACTGCTGCATAAGAAGGGGTGGAGGAGAGGGTTGCTGTTAGGGCTTCTGTTCTCCCCGCAAGCTGGAGTGTGGTATCTCTCCCAGAAGATATGCGTACTAAAGCTGGGAAGTAAACTGCAGCTGAGGGCACAGTGGGTGCTGGTGGAGGTGCCCCTCTGTGGGAAGTCAATGTTTGTGATGCTTCCAAAAAGTGCATACACCCCTCCTCCATCCATGTTCAGAACCCACTGGCCTATGATGAAACAGGTCTGACTCTGTCTCCCACTCTTCTTCCTAGAACCTGGTCTGAATGGCAGCTCTGCACAGCAGGCCTGGTTCTCCCCCTACCCTGGCTCCATCAGGCTCCCTCCTAGGCAGCAAGTAAGGGCATCAGCATTGGGGTTCAGCGCTTGCTTCTGGCTACCTTTTCTTCCTTCCCTCAACCCCTGAACCCTCGTATTGTTACATCACTAAGAAAGGCAAGGCTTGAAATAGCTGCTTCTGATCACTGATGTGTGACATGCTTTCAGCACTGGAAAATCATAACTACCATCCAGGAATATGACTGGGGAGAAGCCAGCTTTCTTGTCTGCTTTGTTTTCTGCCAGCAGCCACAGAGTAGCAGTGGCTACTTTGTCCTGATGATGTCAGAGTTGGGCTTTCATACTCAGCCACACCCTGGCTACTCAACCTCTGGGGTTAGCTGTTCTTTACTCTGCACACTCCTTCATTTGAGCATCAAAGGTTATTCCTAGAAAATTAAAAACTTGAAAATGCACCTCTTAAATCCAGATGGAGAAGGTGCGAGGGACTGAATTGAAGGGATTGAGACAAGAGACTGAGGTGAGGTGGTTCTGGAGCCAAGGGACAGCTATCAGGCTTCATCACCAGTTTCCTGAACACTCATTTAGTCAAGAGGGTGGGATGGGTGGGTAGGGGCCTATGTACCAGGAGTTATAGGATAGAAATAGAAGAGGGAGTCTATGTCTTTGGCAGGCCTACATTCCCATAGACACAGAATTGATTGATTGGCTGATTAATTATATTTATTGAGGGTCTACACATAGTTTTCTGAACCAAACCAGCATGCTGTGCACCTTCATCTGTAAAGGCTCCTAGAATCTTAAAACTCATATGTCTCACTCCTTTATGTTGTTTGATCTTAAATGCAAGAATAATGATGAAGTGAGTATCCAACCAAAGGAGCTTGCTTGAGATGATCTGAGAGAAAAGTTCCCTTCCCACATCCTCCTACCCATTTCCCAAAACTGAAATCTAGTCCATCACAAATCACAGAACATGAAATTATGTGATATGGCTTATTTCCTGAAGTCTTTAATTGCAAGGCAGTGTCTCATAGACAAGGCAAAAAAAAATTATTTGCATATTTTGAAAAGAACATAACTTCCCATTAGTAATTCATAAGCCAAAATAATTCCTAGTCTAGTATAATACTTAAATACAAAACCAAAAATACTTAAAAGAGTAATATAGACAAATATTTACTCATTCTAGGTCAGAAAAGACCCTAAAGCAATTAAAAAAAAAATAAAGGAAAAAAGTAGATTTGACTGTACAATAATTTAAGCATTCAGCTTGTCAGAATAGATAATAAACACTGGCAAATGTCAAATTGGGCCAACTTGCAATAAATATGTCAAGGGACTGATATCATAAATGTATAAAGTGCTTTTCAAATCAATATGAAAAACTTTAAGATCTCCAATGAAAAGCTGATTAAAAACTAAGATAATTCACATGTGAGTAAACATTCAATTTTGCCAATAATTAAAGAAATGCAAATAAAGTGACAAGGCAATCCTATTTCCATGTAAGAAACTGTCAAAAAACCAGCCAAATGGAACTCAGGAGATAGTGAGATGTTCAACTTCATGTCCCCCTTTCTCCTAACAGAGGCTCTTGACTGGTCCTTTCTCTACCCCATCAGGGGCTATACTTGTCCTTCAGCACTTCTGGGTCTTCCATTCTCTTGAATGGTCCTGCCTTGCTTTGAATGTTTATCAGTGTGTCCAGGGTAGTGCTGAGAAGGAAGGAATAGGGCATGCATGTAAAGGAAGTCTAGAATAACATTTTCATGTTTTTAAAGCTGTTCCTTTACTCAAAAGAATATCTCACACTTAGTGCAGGCCAAATAACCTCTGGTTCTCGTTGCCCGATTTAATAGACAATTCCAGTAGAGAATGACTATCCTATATATTGAAAGCCATTAATTCTAACCTCAATAAATCGACAAGGATTATTCCTTGGGCCTGTAATCAGTCCATTAGCCCATGCCTGGTTTTACTTGATTCTTTGCCTGGCTGGGCTTTTGCATTTGGCAACTTGAATGATGTCCTTATCGTTACTCTAAAATCTTGTCTTATTAACTTTGTGTTCTGTCACTTTGCTTTGCTTCCTACTTCCAGGGATGAATTCCCACTTTCTGTGCACCCTGCCTTTGCTTACTTAAAAATGACATAAGACCCCACTGACTATACCCATTTACAATTTATGTGTTTTAAAATGTCCATTTCCTATTGATTTTCTTGAGCACTTTCACAAATGGCTAGTACAAATATGTTCTAATATCCACAAGACTCTAACAATACTACTACTGCTACTACTACTACTACTAGCAGATATGCACTACTGTAGTATTCTTTATATTTCAGTCTATTCTAAAAGTGCTTAACAATTATTAAGTCATTGAATAACTTCAGTAACCCTGTAAGATAGGTAATATAATTTATCTTTCCCATTTTACAGATAAGAAAACTGAGGCATAAGGAGTTTTTGGAACTTGCCCAGGACCATGCAGGAGGTTGGTGGCACCAGAATTGACACTGGGTGATCTTGAGTCTTTCTTGATCACTCCGTTGTCTTTATATTTCTAACCCCACTCTCTTAGTAGAAAATTTTGGTTCCTACATCACTGAGAAAATCAAGTGCATATGAGGCATGGGCTTTCTTACCCACTTTCTTCTTTCACAAGATATTATTTTTGGTTTCTAAAACCATTTTCTCCCCCTTATTTCAATCTCAGAAAATGGTGTTTACCTATCACACTGGGCAAGGCCTCTTGCTGTGTTCTTGGCCCCAGCTCTTTCTAAGGATTCTGGCTTTGCTCTCATTCATTCCCTGATCAGGGCCAGGATCTCCCTTCCCCAAGAGTCTTTTCTTCCAATGCCATTAAATATGCATTATCTTCCTCATCCTGGAAGCATCCCACATAGCAAGCCTACAGTGCTTTACCTGCTTCTCTCTACTTCTCTAAACTATGTCCTTTTCTTTCAGGTGCTCATTGGGTTCCCCTCTAGATGCCCTCTCTGAGTTTCATGGCCTGCCTGGCATCTTGTAACTCTGGACTCCTGAAGCTCTGGGCCAAATTCACTCTTGTTGGCATTTAGGAACTGCTGTCCCAGTATGCAGGTTAACTTTTTCCTGCCTCATCTCCTAGAGTAGATTATGCTCCTATAGAAACAATCCATTCATCTCTCTATTGGTTAATGATTTCATTAAAGCTGTTTATTGAGTGCCTACTATGTGTCAGGTTCTGTAATAAGAATTAAGTATGCAAAGCAAATATGGTAGTCCTTGAAACTGAGGTTTGTATGTATTAACAGTAGAAAACTGCTAATTATAATACAATCACCAATCTTTCATGATATGCTCATATGTAATAGGCACTGTGCAAAAACACATGTTTGTATCATTTAAACTTCATGGAAAGGAGGCATTATTCACAATTTAAAGATGAGATAATTGAAGCATAGAGAGAGATTCGGAACTCACCCAAGATTATAGGAATAAATGTGAGAACAGGACGTTCCAAAGCCCCCCCCTTTTTTTTTTTTTTTACTTCTGCCGTGCTTCCTACTGAGGCACATCTACGTGATTTGCAAACCCAGAGGCCAGACCAACCAAGTCTCTGGGAAATGGGGGTCCTTTGGCAAAGGCTTCACAACTGGAGCGAAGACTTGATCTGTGTCTTCATGGAGGAATACAATTTGCTCAAGGGACTGGAGGGAGAGCAGTGAAAGAAAAGATCCCTGACACAAACCCAGGACATAGGATGCTGGAAAAATATAATGAGATTAAGGCACTGCAAGACTACTTCTAAGCCTGGAATATAGGCCATAAAGATAGAAGGCTGGTGACCTAGCCTGAAATTCCTTGGATGGTGTTTATATTATCAAGAGCCTTATACAATGAGTGGAAAAGTTTGAATGGCACATTTTGTGATCCCTATAGTGCCTAGCAAAGTGATAGCACTAATGAGTCATTTGAATGATCTTTTTCGAATCAAAATTACTTTACAAGCCTATGAGATGTGAGTCAGGAGGTTCCCAACCCAGGGCCTGTAACTCTCTCATGAGCTCACTGTTTTGGCAGTGACAGTTGTTTAGCATCTGTCTCAACCTATTATTTCATAGTTTCTGTACTTTCATCTTGTCAGGGAACCATTTTGCCATTTCTTGGCTAGTTTGAGCCTTTTTTTCTTTGCATAGAGAAAAGATCAGGTAATCCAAGTAACTGCTTGTCCTGTTCTGAAAAAATACTGGGAACACCATCACCTGAAATAATGATTTTACTCTTGATAGCTTGTGCATCCAAGTAGATGTCATGCTGGGGGTGGAGGATGAAACTGGGACAAATGATTCAGCACCCACCCAACCCGCCCTACCCTCACCCCATCCCTTGCTGAAATGGTGGACTGTATATCTTTAGCAGGTACAGTCTGGGCTATGTACCCCTCCTGGCTGAGGGTATAAATAATGACTCCCAGTTTTGGTGATTATTGCTTGTCCCTCCCGGAAGCCATGACTTACCCAATCCCAGCTCTCTTCAGCACACACACCAGGAAAAACTTCACATTTCTTCATCTTGAGTTGGTCCTCAGCACGAATATCCCCACGTCTTTCTGAAGTGTGTTCCACTTAGTAGTGGTTCCCCAGGACATCAATAAAACCAGGTTTCCAGGGTGTTTAGATAGGGCAGGATCAGGTTAAAACTTCTCAGAGTCTTTAACAGGCTAAGACATTGCCTGAGTCTCCAAGAAGAATGAAATTTTAAAAACTCTTTTGATTACAAAAGACATTTCTCCTGGGCCCAACTTAGGGCACTGGGTGTTAACGTGCACAGGTTTTGGAAGATGCTGTTCAATGCTATTACTGGCTTGCAGTGGCAGAGTTTAATTTATTTGGCATGCATGAGAATGACCCATTGTGCCAATGGATTTTCTGGATAAGTGAAAATTAACTCCTTTTGAGTATCAATTAGGCAACAGTGATTGGGGACATGTTGCACAGGGGGCAGGATAATATTTTAAGATATTCACTATGCTTTTTCCTCTCTGTGTTTCTCTTCTTTTTCCCCCATCCTAGCAGGGTCAGCCTTTTGTGCTTCATTGTCTCAGAGAAGGAATGTGAAGGGTGGAAATACGAGAGAGAAGAAATATGGCAGGTATAAAAGGAACTGGTATCTCTATCTGGCTTTTTTGTTTCAAACGCTCAGGCCCTTAGAACAACTTAGAGGATTTGCAGAGGGCATTAAAAAAAAAAAAAAAAGAGGACTTGGGATATAGAAACAGGACATGAGAAGGTTAGCCCTCTGGGCTAAATTAAATATAGAGGAGTGAGTGGGGATGGGGTAAGGAGCAAATGGGAGGAGGATGGGAGAGACCAGAGAGGTAAATGGACAGACACAGACACGGAGACCTAGAAAGAAATGGTTGAGTGGTGCATCCAGGGAGGAGGGCAAAGCATAACTTTGTAGGAAGATCTTTATTCTCTAAGTCTGGTTTAGAAGCATTAGTGAGCCATGGCTAGGGAGGGAAGAGGTGTGCTGGCAGCAACTGAGAACTCCTCTGTGTTTGCACATGACTCAGGGACCCTGCAATCAGCTGGCCACTTAGCCAATGTCCTAACATTAGGAACATCCCTTGGAAGTTGGACATAATCTCAGAGTGGGGTGGAGGTGTGCTATGAAAGCTTGAGTTTTGAATTCCTACTCCATTCAGTGGGATAATGGCCTGGATAGAAATGATTGTGAACTAAAGAAACCTTGCAAACCTTACTTTTGTGAAGCATCAGATGATCTCTTCTGTGGCTGGGACCAACTCAGTCAGGTAGGTCCCCAAGGTCTATTGAGGACAAGGTCATGCCAATGTTGCAGGCTCTGGTGACTTTTTAGTTTTGTGTCTGCTTTTTATAGTTTCCTATCCTGGGCCCAGCTTTCACTTCTTGGTACTTAACCATGAGTATGAATAGCTCTCACTCTCCCTTTACCTCTCCAAAATGTGTTCTCCTTAATATGTTCTGGCCAGGAAGCCAGATAACGAGGCTTCTTAGAGTTGTAAATAAAGGGAGAGGAAATAGGTTCTGAGAGTCAGTTCATTTTCCTCATTTACCAAATGAAGAAACTGTAACAGATCATCATTCAGGTTCCTCTGAATAAAGTATGTGAGCTTTTATGCTCCATTTTTGGAACATCTTCTTCCCCATTTCCTGACTCCCAGCTGTGTTCTTAAAGGATGAGGTTGCTCAGTTTATGAACTCTTGAAAAGTGACATTATTTAACTTGGTGTTTGTTGCTCAATTCACAATTCATCCATCCATTAAAAATATATATATTGAGCATCTGTGCCCCATGCTGTACTATGTTTTAAATACAAAGATTAACACACAGTCCCTCAAGGAGTTCAGACTAGAGCATTGACTTTCAATCATGGACCCCTTTGGGGATCTGATGAAAGCATTACACTAGATACCACTTTTATTAAGCACTTCCTACATGCCAGGTTTTGATCCAAATGTATCAAAAGTAGCTTTAAAAAAAAAGTATGCCTTTCCAGTCAAGATGATGGCATAGGTAGATATGGCTCACCTCTTCACACAGGCACATCAAAATTACAACTAAGCTAAAGAATAACTGTCACACCATCAAAATGGAATTAAAGAGACCACATTAAGACCAGTAGGAGGGGTGGAGGCATGAAACAGGCTGGACCCACGTGCACCTATGGTGGATAAAAACTGGGAGGGATATCTCAGGAGCAAGGGGTCCCTGCCCCCCACTAGGTTCCTCAACCTAGGGCTGCAGTGCCAGGAAGACAGAAACTGCTAAAGTCTCAGGCAGGTCCTCTTACAGGGCCTGCACACAAACTTACTTTGACCTACTCCTGCTGAGCCCTAGCATGGGGGCAGCTATTTGGGGCGTATCAGGGAGGAGATGAGTTGTCCTATATCAGGGCAAGAACTTGGGGGCTGCTTTCTCCCAGACAAAAGCCATTGTTCCTTTTCTGAGCCCTCTCTACACAGAGCCACAGAGAGTGCACATTGGTGTCATATCTGAGACTCCATCAACCTGGCTTATACTATTGGCCCTGCCCTAGTGATTTCCTAAGGTCCTGCTCTACCCAACTTTTGGATCCACCCAAGCTATTTCCAGGGGCTTTTCCACATGAATAGCTTATCTTGCCTCATGCTTCTGATTTTCCTAAATTCTCTGAAATAAGCAGCATCTGGCTTCAGTGAACCCTGTATCTCTCACTAAGTTACACCAGGACCAGCACTAGCAGCAGCCAGCCTTGATTCATAGCTTGGCCTCAATGGGGTACCTCCAAGCCCAGCACAAGTAGCAGCCATCTGCAGATTGAGTTGTAGCTTATGCTGTGTGACCCTGGACAGAACACAGTTGGTGCCTGACCTTGGAAATGACAACAGGAATGAGAGGTTGTATATAGCTCACACAGTGGGTGCACCTTGAATACCCAGCTTGGCAATATGGGTGCATTGTTCAAAACACTGGTTATAAGGGTGCTCAAGGAACTTAATGAGGACCTCAACAACATAAAAAAATAAATCCAATCAGAAACAAAGGATACATTAGTTGAAATAAAGAACAATTTATAGGGAATCAACAATAGAGTGGATGAAACTGAGAATCAAATCAGCTATTTGAAATATAAGGAAGCGGAAAACAATTAAAACAATGAGAAGAGAAAAAGAATACAAAAAATGAGGGTAGTGTAAGGAGCCTCTGGGACAACTTCAGGCTTACCAACATTTGCATCATGGGGGTGCTGGAAGAAGAAAGATCGCAAGAAATTGGAAACCTATTTGAAAAGATGACAGAAGACTTTCATGATATGATGAAGGAAATAGACATACAAGTCCAAGAAGCACAAAGAGTCCCAAACAAGATGTACCCAAGGAGGCCCACACCAAGACACATTGTAATTAAAATGCCAAACATTAAAGACAAAAAGAAAAATTTAAAGCATCAAGAGAAAAGCGGTTAGTTACTAATAAGGGAGCTCCCATAAGGCTGTGAACTATTTTCTCAAAAAAATCTTTGTAAACTAGAAGGGATTGGCAGGAAGTATTCAAAGTTATAAAAAGTAGGGACCTACAAGCAAGAGTGTTCTACACAGCAAAGCTATAATTTAGAAAAAAGGGGCAAATAAAGAGCTTCCCAGACAAGAAAAAGTTAGGGGGGTTCATCATCACACTAAGTCAGTATTATATGAAATGTTAAAAGGTCTTCTTTAAGATGATCGAAGCTATGAACAATAAAAATGGCAATAAATACATTCCTATCAACAATTGCTTCTAAAACACAAAATAAACAAACAAGCAGAACAGAACCAGAATCGTAGCTACAGAGAATGTTCTGATGGATGCCAGATGAGAGAAGGATCAGGAAAATGGACAAAAAAGGTGAAGGGGTTAAGTACAAAGTGGTAGTTACAAAATAATCATGAGGAAGTAGAATATAGGGAATAGAGTAGCCAAAGGACATATATTCATGACCCATAGGCGAGAATGTGGAGGTTGCCTGAGGGAGTAGGGAGACTGGGTAGAGGGTAGCAAAGGGGGAAAACCTGGGACAACTATAAGCATAAACAATAAGATGTAGTTTAAAGAAAAACACAAAAGTAGCTTATTTTATTCTCAAATATCTGTGAAGTAGCTGTTATCAGCTGCATATACAGATGAAGAAAACAACTACTTAAAGCAACAAAAAGAAAAAAGAATATAAAGAAAAATGAGGATAGTGTAAGGAGCCTCTAGAATTGAAGGGCTTCTCAAGACACGGGGTTTTCAGTGATAAAATCAAGGAAATCCTGGGTAAAGTGGGATAAGATGATCACCCTAAAAGAGTGTATCTGTCCCTTAACTGCAGCCTGTAGGGGTGAGGCCTGAGCTGCAAGGAGTAGTGAGAACAGCCCCAAACAGCCCTCCTTCTTCATTCTTTCCATAGGCAGCTCTTAAGGACTCCTCTGAAAATGTCAACTAACCATTGAACAAATGCTGCTTTGAAGGGCTCTGTATGTTGATCTATCTTGGTCACTCCCAGTTCCCTGGGTGGCCAGTGATAGCATTCTGTGAGATAAGGCATGCTAGGAGTGGAGAAGGCCAGGCAGGAAAGATGGTGCCTGTCTAAGGCACACTGAGTTTAAGGGAACAATGGTAAAACTGGGGTGGAATGTTGGTCATAACAGCCAGAGAGAACCAAAAAGGAAGTCTGTAGGGGTCTAAAGGGAGAGTAGTTGGGACAAGCTGTTGGGGTTTCGGGAAGAGAGGGCTTGCATAGGACACAGGGCCCAAAATCACTTTATTATCCAGGTAACTAATCATGAAGAGACTAGTGAGAAGGAAAGCAGGCACAGGGGTAGAATGTCTGCGCAGGAAGAAAGTAGGTGGTAGCCTGGCATTCAATGAAGTGAGAGAGTTGGGCATGTGGATGCTATTATGCTGTCCTGCTGTGAATGCCATTTATTCTCACTGCCTCTCAGCCCATCACATAGCTCCCTGATCATATTAAATTATACGGGACTACCCCTGAACTTCAGGAAGTGGGAGTTAACATGTGATACTATCATTAGGTTTGCAGATCCATCCTAACATTTGCCTCCTTCCTCTATTTCCTGGCACAGGAGAGGGTCCTAGTTTATTTACAATTCCAGGATGAATGAATGAAAATAAAAGCCTTTTCAAATGGAGTGAGTTTGTGGTATAGCGAAAGCCTGTCTATCCTTTCTTGGTGATCTTCTAGGTTTGCACTTCTGGTAGAACCATGTACGCTAAGTAATAATGACAGGATAGTATCTTACATTTGAAGAAGCCTTTATACTTTATCAAATGTTTTCACATGCATTGTCTCATATGACCTTTGTATGCTATTGAAGTGAATTCTGGCATGAATTTACACAATCCCATCACTACCACGAGTAAAAAGTTAACTTATTGATTCAGTTATAATTGAAGATTCCACCCTGTGATTTTTACAGATACCCTCTAAAGGCCCAGTGGAAACTTACATTCTCACACAACAGAAAAAAAAAACTTTCATGGACTTAAGAGATAATTCTTTAGCCCATCGTTTGAGTAAGACGCTAGGCTAGACATTGTGGGAAGATACAGACATTAGACAGAGCCTCTGTCTTCAAGGTGCTTAGGAAGGAGCTTAGGATTTGGTTGAGAAGACAAAACACACAAACCCAGCCCAGAAAAGATGACTCAGTAGAAGGATCTTATAGGCCAACGTGAGAGGCAGACACAAGTTGGTAGGAGACCAGATGACTGTTGTGGAAGGTTCAACTGGAGGGTTCATTCAAAAGGTGGGGCTGCAAGTGTCAGCCTGTGGGAGGAGAAGTGGGGAGCGTCCAGAAGAAGATTTAGACTCCAGAGATTTAAACAATGGAACACGTTATGTGTAGGTTGGCTGGGGAGAAAGAGCAGGATTGCCGCCAGCTGGCATGTGTTTGCCTGAGGGTGCAGGAATGCCATTTTCCTGTTGAGCTTTGGAAGATAACTTTTTGCAGAGCCCAGGTGTATCCTGAGTAAGGTGAAATATTAGGTGTAGATAGTCTTTTATATTGCACTGGAAGCAGGAACATTTGAAAACAAATGACTAAAACTTGCTTATGGGTCAGCTCCATTAAAAGCAAAGTGCACCAAAAAAGACACTCCAGCTTCATTGGCCGCTTTTGATTTAGAGTGAATCCCTTATTCAGGAATTTGATTTGATCCAGCCATGCTCCTCCAAGTGTGGTCCATGGACTAGCAGCTCGGCATCCACATCAGCATCAGCTGGGAGCTTATAGAATCCCTGAACTCACTACAGAGCTACTGAATCTGAATCTGCCTTTTCACAACATCTCCAGGAGGCACATAAAAGGAAATCAGTCATTAGAAGCTCAGAGCATGTCTTTACACTCAATAAGGTTGAAAGTTACTTAAGCCATGATGATTCTAGTTGTCACAGTGCAAACTTATACATAAACTTACATTATTGTTTCTATGCATGGAATATATTATTAGGTGCAACTTGCAACTCTAGAAACACATATCCTTCCCCTTCACCACCCTCCATGTGGCAGCAGGAGCCCAGTTCCCTACCCTCGGGCTTACTATTTCTGGGGGGGGGTGTCACCACGGATTCTGCTGAGTTAGGTATGGGCACCAGAGGCACAGAGGAAAAAGCATGGGTCTTGTAGGCAGAGGTAGATTTAAATTTAACTCACCCCTTGGAACCTGCATCCTTCTTTATAGAATAGGGCTATTAAAAATAGTGAGATCAATGACCACAGTAAGAGGTCTGTCCCAAAAGTATTGAGCCAATGTCAATATAATTAAAAGCTTGCATGGCCCATGCTTTTGGGACAGACCTCATATAGTTTTGTGAGGTTTTAAAAGATAAACAAGGCAAACCATCCAGCAAAATGCTGGGCATATTGAGAGTATTCTCTTCATAAAGCAAAATCGAAGTGCATTTCTATTCCCACAAACAGCTTGTCCGACCTTCAGTATGTCATTCATCCTCTTTGACCCAGATTTCACTTCTGTATAATAAGATTCAGGGACTAGATGACCCCCAAGGTCCTTCCCAGGGTGCAGCTGTTAAATGCACCCTGTGCTAGCAGAGTGCTTCTCCAGCCCCTTTCCAGCCACCTGCTTCTGTCTCAGAAACCAATGCCTGGCAGCCTGAAGCAGCTCTGCTACTATTCCTTAAAGGACCAGGTTCTGCCAGGCGAGTTGACAACTTGGGTGAATTCCATAATAGCAAGAAATACTAACATATTCAGGATGCCAAATCTGAGGACATGGCTCCCCTGGGCATCCCTGGCTGCCAAAATAGAAAACCTGGATGGGCCGCACCCTTTTCCCGAGACATCGTTATCCTACCCAGAGATGAGGTATGGAACCTAGGGTTTACTTTGCACAAACAGGTGCCCAGCAACAAAACCCTCTTCAGGCTGCCACTGAAACACAGAGCTTTTTAGTTATGGGGCCCAATGTGATAGCGGGTGTCCTGGTAACTTGCAAATTATCAGATTACGAGATTAAAAAAGTAGTATATGAACCCAAGTTCCACTTGGCAACATTGACTAAGCAATTTCGTTTCTGGCTGGGATTTCCCGAAATGAGAGAGGGAGAGGTGCTTGCTCCTGTGGCCGGAGCCGCTGAGGGGAGGGCGCCAACGTGGCTAATCTGGGTTTTGTCTTTCCCACTGAGAGAAAGGTTTCCCTAGAGTCACTGCATTTTTCTTGACCTTTCTGAGGCACAAAAGCAAAGCAAAACTAAAGCCCAAAGGGGGGAAAAGTGTTTGTTTCTTCAAGATTTGTGCCTGGAGGGAAAACAAGACCTGCCTGTTTCTTTGAGTGTGTTTGCTTCTTCTGAGACTGTCTCTAAACTGTGCTCTGTCCTTACATACACAACATACAACACACATCATCCTTCCCCCTCTTCCCACCTCCAAGGTTTCTTCTTTTGAATCATGTTCTCACTCCTAAAACCACTGCATTGGCAGCCAAGCAGAACGCTTTTGTAGCAGGACACGTCTCCAGGGCCAGGAGGGCTTTTATTGCCCTTTTCACTTCCACCTGCTGGATTTGATTCCAACTCCCTGTCAGTCCTCTGAATTTTGAAGAAACAGTGCAACAACTTGTCAATAAGTATTTCTCATCAAGTACTTGCTCTTGGGTTAGAGCTTCTCAAGTATGAATGCAAGTATCACTATTAGAATAGGATGGTGGACTTAGACTCAAGGAGGATGTCAGCACAGCCTGGAGGGAGGGGTATTGGCGTCGCCGGTGAGGTTGGCTGCAAAGATGACATTTCATTCAAATCAAGTTTTACCTTAGAAAATAGCGTGAAAGTCTTGGATAGTGGCCCAGTGGATAGGCACTAGCCTGCAAATCCAAAAGTCGCTGGTTTGATTCCCAGCCAGGGCACATAACCGGGTTGTCAAACCACATCTCCAGCCAGGTCTGTGGCTGGAAGCAGGTGAAAAGAAACCATACATTGATGTTTCTCCCACTCTCTGCCTCTCTCTCTTCCCTCTCTCTAAAAAAATAAATAACATGAATTTTCCATTCTTCTCTTTAAAACACCTGTTTGTGTTCATGTACAAAGTTTTGATTATTTATCATGGCATAAAACCAATGCTCCCAGAAGTTTTCTTTCTATTTAAAAGTCTTTATTTTTATTTTTATTTTTAGAGCAGTTTCAGGTTCACAGCAAAATTAACAGGAAAGTAAGGAGATTTCCCATATGCTACCTACCCCTACACATGCACAGCCTCCCTCATATCCATATCCCCCTACATGGTGGTACATTTGTTACAATTGGTGAATCCACATTGACACATCATCATCACCTGAAGGTCATCATCTACTGTAGGGTTCACTCTTAGTGTTCAACATTCTGTGGGTTTGGGCAAATGTATAACGATAGGTATTCATCATTGTATTCCCATACAGTGTAGCTCCACTGTCCTAAATATCTCCTGCTCTCTACCAATCCATCCCTCTACCACTAACCACTGATCTTTTTGCTTTCTCCATAGTTTTGCCTTTTCCAGAATGTCATATAGTTGGAATCATATAGTACGTAGCCTTTTCAGATGGGGCTTCTTGCACTTAGTAATATGCATTTAAGTTTTCTCCATGTCTTTCATAACTATCTAGCTCATTTCATTTTATTGTTGAATAAACAGTCCATTGCAAGGATGCACTACAGTTTATTTTGCCATTCACCAACTAAAGGACACCTTGTTGTTTCCAAGTTTTGCCAATTGTGGATATAGCAGCCATAAGCATTTATTTGCAGGTTTTTGTGTAGACGTAAGTTTTTAACTACCTTGGTTAAATAACAAAGAGTGCAATTGTAGGATACTTTGATAAAAGCATGTTTAGTTTTGCAAGAAGCCGACACTGTCTTCAGAAGCGGCTGCAACATTTTGCATTCTCACCATCAATAAATGAGTTTCTGTTGCTCAATATCTTCACCAGCATTTAGTGTTATCTATATTCTGGATTTTGAGCATTTTTATAGGTGTGTACTATACTTCATTATTGTTTTAATTTGCATTTTTATGATAGCATGTTGTGAAGCATCTTTTCATATGCTTATACATCATCTGCTTCTCTTCTTTGAGGAGGTGTCTGTTAAGGTCTTTGGCCCATTTCTTAAATCAGGTTATTTTGTTATTGCTGCATTTTTAAAAATTATTATATTATTTTTAGAGAGAAAGGAAGGAAGAGAAGCAGAGAGGGAGAGAGACATCAAAGTACAGTTGCCTTTCACCTGCCTCCAGCTACAGACCTGGCTGGAGATGTGGCTGGCAACCTGGTTATGTGCCCTGCTGGGGAATCGAACCAGTGACCTTTGGGTTTGCTGGCCAGTTCCTTATTCACTGTGCCACCAGCCAGGGCATATTGTTGCATTTTAAGAGTTCTTTGTAGAGTTTGGATAACAGCCCTTTATCAGATATATCTTTTGTAAATATTTTCTCCCACTCTGACTTTATTTTCTTGACAGTGTCTTTTGCAGAGCACACGCTTTTAATTTTAATGAAGTGTGACTTACTGATTTTTTCCCCCGAAATTGTGTTTCTGGTGTCATACCTAAAAAGTCATTTTGATAACCATACTCAATGCCATCTAGATTTTCTCCTATGTGTTTATCTTCTACAAATTTTGTAATTTCGTGTTTTATAATTTTGAATTAAATTTTATGAATTAAATTTTATGAATAGTTCATTTTACCTTAGATTCTATTTTTATTTATTTTTTCTCTTTTTCCTTTCTTTGCATGTGGATGGACAGGTGTTACAACACCATTTGTTGAAAACTGTCTTTGCTTTATTACATTGCTTTTACTACTTAGCCAAAGGTTAATTGACTATATTTCTGTGGGTCTATTTCTATGTGGCTCTCTATGGTTCCATTGCTCTTTTTGTCCCATCTTTTGCCGATACCACACTGTTTTGATTACTGTAGCCTTAAGGTAATAAAGTCTTAAAGGTGAATAGTGTCAGTTCTCCAACCTTGTCCTTCCCTTTCAATATTATGTTGGCTATTCTGAGTACTTGGACTCTCCATATAAATTTTAGAATCAGTTTGTCTTGGTTTCCTGGAGGTAAAACTCACAAAGGACTGAGTTCCCCTGGAGTTTTTAACTTTCAGACTTTTCCATCTGATGGAGCTTCCTCTAGTTCAAGTTTCCTACCCAAGTACAAGTTCCCCCAGCAGTTTATGCTCATGAGTTTCTGCTCCAATAAGCTATAACTATCTGTATTTGCCTGCCTCTCCAGTCTTAGAGGCTGTAGTTTTTCCTGTGGCTTCCCCTCTCTTATGGTTCCAAGAAGCATTGTTGATTATTTAGTCTGTTCACCTTATTTACTGTTAGGATGAAATGGTGACTAAGTTCCTTATATGTGGAACTGAGAACTAGAAGTTCCCTGGAAGATGTTTTTTTTCAAGATGCTTTGCATCCCCTGACAGGCTGTTGTGGGTTTCATCAGTGTTCTGGCTCCAGGGTAAGACTATAAATATAACCCTAGGAAACAAGAATATAGTTATCATATGAGTGTTCAGAGACATCTTATATTTTGAATATTCTGTCCCATTATCATCGTACATGGATTGCACTTGAAGAGGAAATGTGATCCCCATTTGCTTTTGAGACATAAAATATTTGTCCTGCCTTGTTAGAGTGACTAATCCAAAGAAACAATATTATCATATGTGAAACATTGAACAATATGAAATATTAAATAATACCATGCTTATTCACAAAAAGGACCTGCAGTGACAAACAAGGCCATTTAAAAATTGCTTGTTAGTAAGTGGTAGATTATGAGTGTTGAAGGAGTTCGGGAAGAAGAAAGGTCAGTGTGGACTGGCGAGGTCCCAACGGGGGCCGTGCTCGAGCCGAGGTATGGCTGGAACTGCTTGGCTCTCAGAACTGCTGTAGCAGTTGTAGCTGCCACTGAAGAAACGGAAGGTATGAGGAGAAGGACTTCTTATCTTTTCCTAGAAGTCTTGGCCCAACGGGCAGAGACATGCTATATCTTTGACATGGTGTCAGTAGATTCCTTCCTGTTATTTGCTACAAGCTCAAATACTTCCTGAGTGGGCCATACACCAGAAAAGGAGGCTTTCAAATAATTTGTGGAGTAGCTGGCTGCACCCCAACCTATTCTGCCTCCATTTAGTCTCACTAAGGACTCTTCTTCCAGCATTGTTAGCACTTTTTAAACTTTTCTGAAATGATCCTTACTCTTGGAGAAAATTTTCAAAAGCTTAGTCTAGTTCAGTCATCCTTTATTTCTTTTATGGGTGAGTTTTGCAAGGTGGCAGAAAAGCTTTCTGTTAGTTGCTAACACTAGAAGAAATTATAGAACCATCATTTGGAGCCCTAAGAAAAGGAACAGGTATCATTGTCCTCTCTCCCCTAAATCATAATCTACTCTAGGTAGGACATTACTTTATAGGAGTGGAGTCACTCTCATGTAATAGCTCTCCCTCAGGTTGCTCTGAACCAAAGTATCATTGTGAAGAAGAAAGGACCAGCCAATAATATAATGAAACAGCAACAACAACATTGGGCAAAGACCTTGATGATCTACCTCTCAGTGAGTTTTACAAGCAGAGCTGCTTCCAAGCAGAACAGTGAAGTAGGTGGCATATGTTTCTGAGGCCTTGTTCTCAGGCTTTTCACACCAACTGGCTTCCTTCTACCCACAATAGAAGCACCCCTTGCCTTTATGTCTCTGTCACAGAGAATTCTTTCGTAAGGAATTCATATGTATTGGTAAATTATTATCACAGCTTCAAAAGTCAGCTTTGTAGGATCCTTGTATTTTAATAGAAATTGAAATCTTACAGAAGGAAAAGAAGGATGGGGTTCCTGTCTTTGGTAATATCAGTCTGAGCAAGAAAAGGCCCAGGGGAAGCTCTGGACACCTGAGAAAGAAGTCTTAATTAGGTGTTGTACCCAGTGCAAGCCAAAGAGAAAGTGGAGTGTTTCCCTTTTCAGTATATGGACTCTTTGGCCATGCTTACTTGGAAAGCCCTGCCAGGGTGCACTTGCTTCTCCCTGTTAATGCCTTCCTCAGGATCTAGGCTGTTGGAAGACAGTGTCACTGCTCCCAGCATTTAGATAACAGAAGGAATCTGAGTACAATGAAACCAGAAAATACCTCCCTCAGAACAATGAGCGAGGTCTAGAATGCCCTTCTGCCCAATTCCTGTTCACTGGGGCTCCTAGCCATAGGAGTTAGGCCTTGTCCAATATCACACATTGACATGAGAGCTGAAGGGACAGAAAAATCCACCTTACCCACCTCTACTTGACCATACTCTTTGATGAACACGAAAAACAGCTCTGACCACTTGCATGTTGAGAAAACTCAGTACCAAAAAAAAAAAAAAAAAAAAAAAAAACACTACTACATTGTGGGGTCCCTCCCAACATCTTGTTTGCATCAGAATGCCTGAGTTGTGATATATATTTTTGGTTTTGTATTTATTTTCCTTTCTCCCCTGCTGTAAAATCCTTTCAGGTAGGATGGAGGGCAGGGTATTCTATACTTTCTGTATTACCTATGTTGCCTAATTCCTTGTCTTGTACATAAAGGGGGTGTAATAAATATCTGTTGAGTAGATGAATAAATGGATAGAGCATCTCATTTTAGAAGACCATTATATTTTTATGAAAAAGCAATTTTTAAATGAAATAACACAGTTCCTGAGCAAGTTATAAACAGGTACTACTGAAGTTTGTGAAAAACACCTGGGTAGAATGATATAAAACTGGTTCTACTTTAAGAGATACTATGAATTTTCTTGTTTGAGAGAGAAAAAAAGTGATTCTCCACATTGTCTTTAGATTCCCTGCAGGAATGAACATTTTGATTCTACATGAGGTTGTCTGTGAGAATATTACTGAGGGTGGTGTTTTGGTTGGAGGTTAATTATTGCTGGAATAATCCTGACCTCTATCCTGAAAGATATACTATCTGAGGGAGAAGAACAGGGGAGTGGAGAATATGACCCATAAGACATACAGATGCCCAAGCAATCATAGACCCCATTTCCTGATCCCCCATCCACTCATGGACCTGGCCCTTCTCCCCAACTTACTATTTCCTAAGGCATAATAGAAAAGGAATAATTTAGCGACAGAAAAGTAAGAAGAGAACAAGAAGAAAGATGGAAAAGTACAGAACACAGAATTACAAGTGTAATGGATCCTTAATGGATGTTTACTGATTAGAAAGAGTAGAGCAAAACAGCTGGCTGGGACTAATTTGGGATGAAGGGGACAAATGAAAGAGACATGTAGTGGCTAAGGAGACATAGTTTAGCAAGTAGCAGAGAATACACAGTCTTTAGTAATGAAAGTGTAGGTTTAAGCCCTACACTTAAGCCCTAAGTATGGCCAGATATGTAGATCAGTTGGTTAGAGACTCATCCCAACACACTGAGGTTGCAGGTTTAATCCCTGGTCAGGGCACATACAAGAATCAACCAATGAATACATAAATAAGTAGAACAACAAATGTCATTTTCTCTCCCTTTTCTTTTTTCTCTCTAAAATTAATATTAAAAAAAAAAAAAAAATGTGGGTTTAATTATCCCAGAGCAACACTGTGAAGTCATTGAGCTAGGAACTTCAAGGTGAAGGCAGGAAGACTATGGATAATACTAAGCAAAACATTATCCAAAGGAAAATTTTAAATAATGTTTAAAATTTTTACCCCAGACATATATTTCCCATTTCATTATGAAATTTTAAAACTTCTATTATAATCTTTATTCATTTTCTTTTTTCATTTATAATAGTAAACATAGCTTTAAGAAGTACGACATGGATGGAACTGGAGAGTATTATGCTTAGTGAAATAACCCAGTCCGTGAAGGACAAATAACATATGATTTCACCCATTATGGGACAATAATGAGCAAAACTAACAACAAGCAAAACAGAACCAAATATATGAATACAATGAATAGGCCTTCAGTGGTCAGGGGGAAAGGGGTTAGGGGGAGGGGGGAGGCAGAGGCAAGAAAGGGGAGCAGCTTAGACAAGAACCTAGTATAAAGGAACCATGGACATGGACAACAGGTGGGATTGACTTTGCGGGGAATGGGTAGGCGGGGAGGGGGACAGAGGGGAGCAAAAAGGGGATGGATGTAATACAACAACAATAAGATTAAAAAAATAAAGAAGAAGTACATACAGGTTGAGAATCTGGGTTTTGTAATCATTAAGACCTATAAAGTTAAGTTTCTGGCTCTGCCACTTTTCAATAGTGTGTTGATAAATAACTTAATATCTATCATGAATCTCCAGTTTCCCTTACCTATAAAATGAGTATAATAATACATACCTCCTATGATTGTAAGAAATTCAGTAAAAAGGCACTCAAAGCATCACAGAGGCTTGATTGCCAGAAATGGCTACATTTGAATTGGTGGTAGCTTGGACTACCCACCATCAGTATTATTGGTAAGTGTAGGCTAATGCTGATAAATGTGTTTGTTGAAGACTGAGGAAGGAAGGTTGTGAAAAGATGTAGTTTCCAATTAACTTTGTCTCTGATTATTGGCTAACTTTGGGCCAACTGTTATTCTTTAATGAATGGGGTTGCAACACTTATTAAGATTAATGACTGTCACAGCTGATAGCCAGATGTTTACATAATTTCTTCTGTTTTAGAGGAAACATATCAGAGGAAAGGGGTTGAATGATAGAATTAGGCAAATAAGTTCAGTATTTTGAGAATGTATTCTGATTAGGCTAATATTAAACATTAACATCCATAAGCCAATTATCTAAATGAGGTAGTTTTTTTAAACACAAGCGACTGGTGGAGGGAGCTTGTCACGGGAGAGTGTGCTTCCAGCGAAACCGCCATTAATTCAATTGTACCCCATGGAACACAAAGAGTTAAATGTGTCATTCCATAACCTCCAGTATGAAAGAATAAATCATTATTTTTTAACTGAGGAAAGATAAAATATTTTCTCTCTCTCTATATATATATATGGTCTATTTTAGCATCATAATTATTATTGCAGCTATCAGAATTTCACACAACTTAATAGGAAAATAAATTTGAATTCCGAATAGCTCAATGCTTTCCAGAAAATAAAAACTCTAGGTCAATTCAAGATGTTAGTGGAGTAGGAGGAAGCTACATTCACCTCCTCCCAGGACCAAAATATAATTGTTACTAAAATATAGAGCAAGAAACCTAAAACACCAACTGAAGAATAGCTAAAAAGGAGTCTTATAGCCAAAGGTTTAAAAAGGAAGCCACAGTGGGACTGGTAGGAAGGGCAGAGACACAAATAGGGCTGGCCTTGCTCCCGTAGGTGGCGACTCAGATCCAAAGGGATAGCTCAGCTGCAAAAGCCCCGCCTAAAATGAGGGGGATCTCAACCCCAAGTCAGGATCCACAGCCCAAAGCACTCGAGGTGAGAAGTGGCACCCACATACCATCTGGCTGTGCAAAGTCAGTGGGGATTCTGTCCACCAGGGGGAGACTGGCATCTGCTAGAGATATAGACACCCTTTTAAAGGACTAAATCTTGGTCTGTTTGGGCCTGATAAACTCCGCTGGCCTGACCCTGACGACTTCCTGAGGCCCTGCCCCACCACAAAGGTATGCAGGCGCCAGTGGGTGGCAACTAGACTTGGGGTACCCTGGGATTCTTGCTGAGTGGCCTCAGACCCAGCCCAGGCTCTGGGGAAGAACATGTATCAGTCCAGTGAACACCATTTGCCCCGCCTGATGACTTACTGGGAACCTACTTCATGCTTGAGTACCACCAGAGGCTCCTTCAGTGACTGAGTCCAACAGGGAGCGGGCAGGTGGAGGCAGATCATGGAGTTCTGTGGTACTTTGGCTGACCTGTCCACAGGCCAGAAGCTAATAAAAGTCAGGCTGATGTGCAGCTTGTTCCTTTCCACATGTTCTTATTACGTGCTCATGGAACATTTTCTAGGATAGACCACATGTTAGGGCACAAAACTAGTTTCAATAAATTTAACAAGATTGAAACCATTTCAAGCATCTTCTCTGACCATAATGATATGAAACTACAAATCAGTCACAAGAAAAAACCTGAAAAATACAAACTCATGGAGGCTAAATGGTATGTTACTAAATAATAAAAGGGTTAAAATTAGCCCTGGCTGGTGGCACATTGGATAAGGCGCCAGCCTGAGAACCCAAGGGTCACGGTTCGATTCCCCAGCCAGGGCACATAGCCAGGTTGCAAGCCAGGTCTCCAAGCCAGAGACCTTCTGGGTCTATAGCCAGAAGCAGGTGAAAGACAACCATACATTGAAGTTCCTCTCCCTCTCTGCCTCTTTCCTTTCCTCTTTCTCTGGAAATAATAAATTTTAAAAAAGGATTAAAATTATATCAAGGAAGAAATCAAAAGATAACTTGAATTAAATGAAAATGAGAACACAACAACCCCAAATCTATGGGACATAGTGAAAGCAATCCTAATAAAGAAACTTATAGCATTACAGACCTACCTCAAGAAATAAGAAAAATCTCAAATAAACAATCACATTTTACATTTAAAGGAACTAGAAAAAGAAAACCCAAAGAAAGTAGAAAAAAGCAAAGCAAAGTAGAAATAAACAAAATAAAGCCTAAAAAATAATGCAAAATATCAAAGAAACAAACAGCTGATTCTTAAAAGAAAATGAATAATGTTGACAAACCTTTAACCATACGCATCAAGAGAAAAAGAGAGCCCAAATAAATAAAACCAGACATGAAAGAGCAAAAGTAAGAACTGACACCAAAGAAATATAAAGGATTGTAGGAAAATATTACAAACAAATATATGTCAACAAATTGGACAATCTGGAGGAAACAGATAAATTCCTAGGAACATACAATCCTCCAAAACTGAATCAGGAAGAATTAGAAAATCTGGATAGATTACAATACATAAATTTGAAGTCATGATAAAAACAAACTCTAAACAAACAAATCTTGGATCAGATGGCTTCACAGGTGAATTTTACCAAACATTTTGAGAGAAATACTTCTCTTTTTCAAACTAGTTTCATAAATTCAAGAGAAGAGAAGGCTCCCAAGCTTATTTTACAAAACCAGCATTATCCTAATTCTAAAACCAGATAAAGACGTTAAAAAAATTATAGGGACATATCCCTGATGAACATAGATGCCAAAATTCTCAACAAAATATTAACAAATGGAATATAGAAATACATCAAAAAGATCATACACCATGATCAAGTGGGATTTATTCCTGGGATACCGGTTGGTACAATACACAAATAAATAAATGTGATATACCACATAAACAAAATGAATGGTAAAAATAACACCAGCGTATCAATAGATGCAGAAAAACATATGATAAAATCTGACACCCAGTTATGATAAAAATGCTCAGTAAAGCAGGAATAGAGGGAAAATACTTCAATATAATCAGGGTTATATATAAAAAACTCATATCCACCATTATTCTTAATGGACAAAAATGACAAGTGACCCTACAAGACAGGGATGTTCACTTTTATTCAACATAATACTGAAAGTTTTAGCCATAGGAAGCAGACAAGAAGAAATTAAAAATTCATATTAGAAGGAAGAAGAAAAACTGTCATTTGCAGATGACATGATACTGTATATAGAGAACCCTGGAGATCCCATTAAAAAAATAAAAATACTAGAACTGATAAATGAATTCACTAAAGTAGCAGGATACAAAGTAAGTATCTAGAAATCAGTTGCATTTTTATACACCAATAATGGATTATCAGAAAGGGAAACTAAGAAAACAATTCCATTTATAATAGCATCCCCCCAAAAAATAACCATACATTGATGTTTTTCTCCCTTTCTGCCTCTCTCCCTTCCCCTCTCTCTAAAAATAAATAAAATTTAAAAAAGAAAGAAAAGAAGAGAAAAGAAAAGAAAGCCCTGGGAATAAATTTAGCCAAGGATATAAAAGACCTGTACTCAGAAAATAGTAAGATAAAGGAGAAAGAAATTGAAGAAGATACAAATAAGGGCAAGCATATACTGTGTTCATGGGTAGGAAGAATTAACATCATTTAAATGTTCATAATACCCAAAGTAATCTATAGATTCAATGCAATTCCTATCAAGATGGCATATTATTTCACACAACTATGACAAATATTCCAAAAATTTATCTGGAACCACAAAAGACCCTGAAGAACAACAGCAATCTTGAGAAAAACAAAATTGGAGAAATCAGACTATCTGACACTAAACTATACTACAAGGCCATACCAATCAAAACAGCATGGTATTTATATAAAAGCTCACATATAGGTCAATGGAACAGAATAAGAAGCTCAGAAGTAAACCCACCCCTTTATGGTCAATTTATATTTGACAAGAAGGCAAGAACATAAAATGGGTTAAAGATAGTCTATTCAATAAATACATTGGGGAAATTGGACAGGTATGTGCAAAAGTATGAAACTAGACCACCTTCTTACATCATACACAATAATAAACCTAAAATAAATTAGACAATTAGACTTAAATGTATAACTCAAAACCATAGAATCGTAGAAGAAAACATAGCTGTAAGGTCTCAGACATTTCTTTTCATTTCATTTTTTTTTTAACTTTAATTAAATTCTATTGTTGTTGTATTACATTTTCCCCATTTTTCTCTAACATTCTCCCCTGCCCCACCCTCCCCATTCCCCGCCACATTCAATCCCACATGTTGTCCATATCCATGGATCATCCATGCTAGTTCCTTGTTTCAGACAATTCTTGCAGTGATAGTTTTTCTGTGATATCTCCTCAGGCAAGGGAAACAAAAGGCAACAAATACAAATAGACTACATCAAACTAAAAAGTTCTTGTGCAGCAAAATCATCAACAAATTGAAAAAGTCCACTGAATGGGAGAACATATTCACCAATGATAAGGGGTTAATATCCAAAATTTATTGAGAACTTATAAAACTCAACACTAAAAACACAAACAATCCAATTAAAAAAGGATCTAACTAGATGCCCCTCCAAAGAGACATATAGATGGCCAATGGACATATGAAAAGATGCTCAACTTCACTAATCATCAGAGAAATGCAAATTAAAACCAAATGATGTATCATCTCATATCTGTCAGGATGGCTATCACCTATATATTAACAAACAACAAGGTTGGTAAGGAGAGAAAATAGAACCCTCATGCACTGTTGGTAGGAATGAATTCTGGTGCAGCCACTGTGAAAGCAGTATGGAGTTACCTCAAACAATTAAAATTGAAACTGCCTTATGACCTAGCAATTCCACTTTTGGCAATATATCTGAAGAAACCCAAAACACTGATTCAAAAGAACATGCACCCCTGCACTCATTGCACCATTATCTACAATAGCCAAGATTTGGAAGCAGCCCAAGTGCCCATCAGTAGATAAGTGGATAAAAAAGTTATGGTACATTTTACACAGTGAAATACTACATGGCCATAAAATGAAGGAAACCCTACCTTTTGTGACTGCTTGGATGGATCTGGGGAGTATTATGCTAAGTAAAACAAGCCAGTCAGAGAAAGATAAGTACTGTATGGTTTCACTTATATGTAGAATTTAATATATATAATTAACAAACAAAATAGAGACAGGCTCATAGATAGAGAGAATAGCAGCTGTCAGCGGGGAGGGGCATTGTGGGGCTAGGTGAAAAAGGGGAAGGGATTAAGGGAAAAAACTCACGGACACAGACAATAATACAGTGATTACCAGTGGGAAAGAGGAGTGGAGGGAGGTAGAAGAGGGTAAATGGGGGAAAAATGGTGATGAACAAAGACTTGACTTCAAGTTGTGAACACACAATGCAATACAGATGATTTATTAAAGATTTATACCCCAATGAATTCAATTTAGAAACGAAACAAAACAGAACCTCTACAGTGACGAACCAACTCAATTAAGCCACTATTACTCCAAGCAAAAACTTTGGAGTAAATGGAAGAGAAGGTAATTCATTGGAATAAATTCATGAGATTTTTTTTTTTTTTTAAAAAGAAACATCCTGACTGATGTGATTAAAACAACACAAACACAAGAACCTAGTATGGAAGAACCATGGACATGGACAATAAGTGGGAATGACTTTGCGGGAATGGGTGGGTGGGGAAGGGGGCAGAGGGAAGGAAAAAGGGGATGGATAATAAAACAATAAAATTAAATTTAAAAAAACACAAACAGATAAAGGGTAGTGTTGTGAGGGGACAATAGTTGCATAATTGAACATCTTGCCATGTTGGAAAGATAGGAAAGATAACTTGCTCATTTAGCTCTCAAACTAATAAACCCTGAAAAAGCCAACTTTCATTGTATTTCTTAAGGTAATTTTCTTTACTTGTAGCCACCAATCCCTAGGTGGCTGATTCTAGAGCTGATGGCGTGCATGCGTAGTCTTTTCTCAGGCATATGCTAGCCAACGTTGAAGTAGGCTGGGGTCATTTTCCTGACCCTGAATTAAAGGGTAGGTGGGTGGGTAAGGAACATTATAAGGTGGGGATGGACAACCTTCTTTTCCTGCACAATCTAATTACATGGCCTCTACTCTTGCTTATTTTGCTCTTTCCAAACCACAATTCCAGAGCTCTCATATGTGCAGATTTCTGGGGTTTAGACTAGAAGAAGAGTAGTGCTGAGTGACTGTCCCTATTACTATTCTGTGTCTTGTTGAGGCATCCCTACTTGCTATTCCAGGACCACCCACTGGGCAGATAAAATACAACCCATCAGGAAATTCCCCATGCCCATCTTGGAGGGAAGTGCAGCCAGGCCGTTTGTTTCTGGGAATGCCATTCCTTCTTTGCCCTTTCGATGTTCTTGTTATGCTACTCCTGTGATCACTTCTGAAGAGAAGTACAGGGTGAATTTTTGTGAAGAACTGAATTTGCCTGACTTGTTTTTTTGTTGTTCATTTTTAGGGAAGAAGAGGGATTGTGTCAGTTGCTCACAATCTGTGTGCATTTATTGGAGGTTATTGGGTTAGATTCATCCCATTTATTCATGATTCTGGCATTGCTATGCATGTGTTGTCGGGGCCTAGCATTCAATGATTTTCTTTGGCCAGATTTGGATTGCTGTCTCTGCTTGCAAATTATTTTTCACAATGACTCTGACTCTCTCTCTCTCTCTCTCTCTCTCTCTCTCTCTCTCTCTCTCTCACACACACACACACACACACTCTTCCATTGCCAAGTTCAGAACCCATTAATACCTTTCGCAAGTTCAGGGCTTGGATAGATCTACTTTATTTTGGTTTCTGATCAACACCCAGCCATTATGTTCTACTAAACAAAATAAATTACCAGAGGGAGTTACAGCCTCTACCCTCTAGATGCCAGTAGCAATACCTTGTGTCAATAAAAAAAATTGCCAACTGTTCCCTGAAGGACAAAATTGCTTCTGGGTGAGAATCACTAGAGCAGAGAGATCATACACACCCAACTTCAAGCAACTTGTTAAGATAGCCTCAAAAGTAGTGAACAAGCTCAGCTGTTCGCCCAGCTGGTGGACCACCTGTGGCCAATTACTTTGACAAGATTATTAAGTTACAAGCTTGGGCATGCAGCCCCAGCTATAGGCAACTGTACGCACTCTGTGGGTTGGCTTTACTGGTGGGGTTGGGTTACATACATTCCACTTTGCTTTGCTCTTCACTGGTTGAAGGCAGCTCAATTGCTTGCTAACTGATAGTGATGACAGTTTGAACCACCATATGACCCCAAGGTGGTTGAATGAGTTAAATAGAAATAACCCTAGTCACTTTTGCCCTAATTATTATTGTCTTTGTTGTTGGCGTTGTTATTTTTTCAAGTTGCAAAATTTGGAGAGTGACATGAAATTTTACTTTATTTTATTTTTCAAGAAGTATTTAGTATCCTTTTCTAACATGTATTTTAACATTACAACATCATTTTGCTAAAGCAAAATGTCCTGTGCATTGGATGAAAATGATCTGCTTTATGTGTAAACACTGAGTATAATTTTTTTAAATACTAAAATCATAATTTCAGACTTTGGAATTTGGATGGATGCCAGTATTCTCTTCTTTAGTCATATGGGAAAAGAAAATTCCTTTGAAGCCCTGGCCAGGGAGCTCAGTTGGTTAGAGCATCATCGCAATACACCAAGGTTGTGGGTTCAATCCCCACTCAAGGCATATACAAGAAAAAACCAATGAATGAAGAAATAAGTGGAAAAACAGATCAATGTTTCTTGTTCTCTCTTCACAATAAGTAAATAAATTTAATTGTTTTAAAAAAGAAAAAGAAAATTCCTCTGAAAATTATTTGAAGTATGACACAAATTCCATATATTCTTAGAATCACCCTGTAGAATCTTTATGACTCAGATAATACAAAGAAAGCTTCAATTCCACCTTTTGGAGAAGACAATCCATCTTGAATGATCTCATCAACCAGGAGAATATTGGTAACAGTCTCAGTGTAGGAGTGAAGAAACTGCTCCTTTACATAATAGCTGTCCCATACACCTACTTCTGCTGCTGCCGTTGGCTCATCTGTGTTCGCATTCACACCCACGGGTTGACCTGATTCTGAATGTCCTGTTTGAATGTTAAGTAGCGTTTTCTGAAGATTAAAAGCAGAATTCTGAGCAAAAACCTTGGGAATAATGAGGGAACGAGCACCAGCAAATGCTTAAATTCCAAGTTGGGTCCTGCCCATATTTACGCTGAGCTTATATTTAACCAGAGCTTCTGCCATTACCACTTCCACTGCACCAATGCCTGGAACTCCATGGCATTTTAACAGCCCTCAAGCCATCTCTTATTGCCTCTTTGATTTGGGTGTTTGTTTATTTGGTCCTTTGACTAATAAACTGACAGAATGAGGACTGTCACATGCCTCAATAAAGGTGAGTTTCTCATCTCCCAATATATTCTCATAGACAAGCACTGCATGTCCCAAACCATCAGGATTTAGGTCATGAAAAGAATGTAGAGCTACCCCACCACAAGCAAGACTCAGCCTTTCCATAGCTCTCCTTTTCACTCTCTGCAGAGCTACTATGCCTTCTTTCGCAAGAGCATCTAAAAAAATGGGTCAGTTCCCTTCTGAAAATAACAACAAATCCTTCATCTAAGTAACTCAGACTTTCTTTTTCAGTTCTATTAGTTTTTAACTCTACCTTCAATAATTTTTTTTCAGCTTTTACTAGTTACTCTCACTCTTCTGCATACCTGTAAAAAGAAAGCCAGAAAACATTTGTGTTTCTTCATATTCTAATGTCACATTGCATATGAGAATGCTGGCATCTTCTGCTTTTTTTTTTTTTTTTTCCTTATTAGGATGGCTGTGCCACATGGTTCAGAACAAGGCCTCTGATTAAGCTTGTATTGGGGTTTCAGATTTATATTTCTTTCATTTGCCTGATCTCAACCATGAAGAGCTCAGTAGGTTTATCTTGTGTTTTAATAGACAAAATGGAGTCAACTACAGCCTCTGTTAAGACATCAGCAAGTTCCACATGAACTTTAATCCCAGAGATGTTTTGGCCACATCTCTGAGTATTTTTCTGCCCATCTCTTTACTTACTTTGACTTGTTCCAAAAACTGTGGTGCCTTTTCTTTAGCAGCTTTAAATCCTTCTGCGGTTATTCTGGGATAAAGACCTTCAGAAATGAAGAGATCTGCCTGTTTCATCAGCTTTCCAATGACTAGGACATTGCAGGTGGTACCATTACCAGTTATGTCATTCTGGGCATTCGGTTATTATGAAGGCTGTTGGGTGTTGAATTTGCACTTCACAAAGCAGTGAATTACCATCTTTAGTAAGCTTGGTGTCTCTAGCAACAGAAATAGGATCTCATAGTGCCTGAAAGCCCCAAATTGGTCCTCAGTGTGTCCTATAGCCCCCAGGCTGCACGGATGTTGACCACCAATGCTGCCTGGGTTGGGGCCACCCTGTGTTTGGGGTACAGGATCTTCATGGCCACCACAGCTGAGACAGCAGAAAAGGAAGAGACCCACCACCAAGAAAGCTCAAAATTGGTTCAGAGACATAAAATTTCATTGACTTCTTCTTAAATAACTTTAGATTTACCTTTTCACTGGCTGCTACATGTTCTGATGGCCTCTTACGTAGAACATATTCAAGCCTAAGTTCCTCATCATTCATCTTCCAAACTGCATTAAAAAATACTTTCTATTTCTATTACTTGTTTGTGTTACCTAACCTTGCAACACACACATATGTGGTGCCTAATTCAGTTGTCTTCCTTCAACTCTTTCAATATACAATTATCAGATTACCTTTCCTAAATCAAAAGGGGGATTAAAAACTTTATTCAAAAACATAAAATGTCTCCCTTAACTACCAAGTTCAAATTTTATAGTTCAGCATTTTTTCCAATATTACCTTCATTCTATATTGTTTCCTCTATCTTTTTCCTTCCTTCCACCTTCTCCAATATCATCTCCTAACCAACATTTCCCAAAACGTAGTCCATGATTCACCTAAAGAAGAATCAACAAAAATTTAAAATATACTAATAGCTTACATAATGATTACATGTTAAATGATAGTATTTTACATATATTGTAGCAAGATTAAACAGTTTTTTCTTCTTCAATACTTATTTTACTCTGGAATGCTGTTTTTGTGAAATATATCACAGAAATGGTATATTGCAGAACTCACTTTTGTGAAAGTTGTCCTAGAGACAGTGCCAAACCCATAGTAAAAAATGAATTTGATTTTTGAATCAGATCCTCCCCCCTCCAATAATACAGCTTCACTTTATTTTAAGCCACTGGAACTACAACTTATTCAAAATCCAGTATGTACTTTAAATATGTGTAAAAATATGTATGGCTTTACCCAGACCACAAAAAAAAAAAAAAAAAAAAAAAAAGTACATATATATGTATTTTAGGACATTGCAGGTAGTACCATTACTAGTTATGTCATTCTTGGCATTCGGTTATTATGGAGGTGGTGTAAATATATATAGTGTAAATGTATTTTTGCATGTGTTTGGTAATATTGCAATTCCTATTACTTAAAAGAGTAATTCTTTAAACAAATGAATTAATGTAGGCATTTTGGAATAATGAAAAGAAAACTTTGTATTAATATGACTTGAGAAGCTGACAGAAGGCAGTAATTAAAAGGTGAATTGTCTGGATGTGAAAGGGAAAAAAAAAGTACACATTGGTGGTTACAGAATAGACAGGGATGTTAAGAAGAACAAAGGAAATAGAGAAGCCAAAGAACTTATATGCATGACTCATGGACATGAACTAAGGGGAGCATTGCTGGAGGGAATGGGGTACCGGGTGGAGGGAGGCAAATGAGGGTAAACTGGGACAACTGTAATAGCAGAATAAATAAAATATATTAAAAATAAATAAATACATATATAGAAACAAAAAGAAAGAAAAGACAGACAGACAGACAGAAGGAAAGAAAAGAAAGAAAGAAAGAAAGAAAGAAAGAAAGAAAGAAAGAAAGAAAGAAAGAAAGAAAGAAAAGAAAGAAAGAAAGAATCATCAATAGCTCTGGCTGGTGTGGCTCAGTGTATTGAGTGCCATCAGTCTGTGAACCAAAGAGTCACTGGTTTGATTTCCAGTTAGGGCACATGCCTGGGTTGCAGGCCAGGTTACTGTTTGGGGGACATACAAGAGGCAACCATGTATTGATGTTTCTCTCCCTCTCTTTGTTTCTCCCTTTCCCTATCTCTAAAAATAAATAAATAAAATCTTTTTAAAAAGAATCAACAAAGATATTTTTTAACATGTACATTTCTAGGCCTAGCCCCAGAATTTCTAGGGATAGGGCCTGAATATCACCCCCCAAACTGGAATAGCATTAACTTTTAAGACAGCTCAAACAAACTTCTCTCTTTAAAACATTTAGTGTTTTTCTCCTGGCATTTATCACATTCTTACTTGGAAGAGGAGAAAGAAGAGGAGAGGAGGGTAGAGAATTGCTACTATTTTTGTGCTAGGAGCTGTTCTAATCACTTTATATTGATTATTTCATTACATCCTTGCAATATCATTATTTACTTTATAAAGGTGAAAACTTTACTTGCTGGTAATCACACTTAGTAAATAGGGAAGCTGCTCATTCCAAAGCCCACAAAGTTGATAATTGAGCTGTGAACTTGCTCGGACTCCATTCTGATGTGTCTTTGTATATTATACACTTGTCTCATGTCTGTCACTGAGTAAACTCTTTGTGTACAAGTCCTTGATAAAATGGCTCGTGGAAAAAAACAACAGACTTAAACCAATCTCTGCTTGAGTTCTGGCCTTGGCGTCTCTTGGCTTCTTCTAGCTGGCCCTAGGGTATGGCCATCTGCTTGGAAGGAATATACCTGGAAAACTCACCCTATCCTTCTGCTTACATCCCATAACCTAGTCCTGCAACCAACCTAGACTCAAGGGAAGCTGGAGCTTATTTCTTTACCTATGTGGCCTTGAGCCCAACAAAACATCAGAAGAGAATAGATTTGGAGAGCTTTCTATGCCATCCCATCATAATGGACTTTAATTTCTTTTCTCTGCATTTCCCTTTTCCATTTACAATACATTTTCTTCCTCTGGGCATCATACTTTTTCATCTCACAACCCACAATCTTTCAGTGAATCTTATTTCAGACTCCAGTGGAGAACAAACATTCCAGGTCCAGCCAGTCAGAGATGGTTACATGATTCGAGCGAGTCAAGCTAAACACACCTAATTAAGGCAAATCCTGAGACTTTTCTGGAGGAACTGGCAAAGAGAAGCACCCTCTCTGCCACAGTTTTGAAGCTATGAGGGGTACCCTTGGAAGTCTGCAGAGTCTAAAGGGAAGCAGAGACAGTGAGATGGACCCAAATGACATCATTTGAGGTCCTGGATGAAACCCTGCTAAAGACTTGGAAAGAAGATTGAATGTTTTCTTTCCAGCCCATAAATTTCTCATTTTGCTTGAGCTCTTTGGAGTAAGGTTTTCTATTCCTCATAGTGTGCTAAGTAAACAAAGATCCAATAAAAGGTCACTAATAAGATATTCATCTTTGAATTTCCCACACCAGCACATTTCTTTGTACACAATGCCTGGTTCAGAATTAATGATTGGGAGAGTAAAAGAAAACATGAATAAATAAGTGACTGAGACTTAGGGATACCCTATGAGGTTGAATTTTATGTTTCTTTTATTCCAAATGCCTTATCTGACCATGTTTACTTTTAGAAGTCACAATTTATGAAAAAATAGGCCAGATGGCTTGGGATGTTTTTAGAGCTTTTCTCAAAGCCTTGAAAAGAAACCAAGAAGGGAAGATCTCCCCAGTTCCAGTCAGGCTTTGCCCATATGTGGAAGTAGAACCATTCTCAAATAGTTTCCAACTAAAATTTAATTTCTACTCATCATCTGTTGCCTGTCTTCTTGGTGATGAAATGCTGTGAGGGCACCAATTTGGTGTCACCAGATGGTGTCCTCATGTAGATGGACAGTTCCCGCTCAGGTTCTCTGTAAGGGGACAGGGAAAACATTTCTGCAGCAGGGAAAACATTTGTTGCATTCACTGCAGCAAAATACGGAATTAATTCAAGTATTTGTTACTTATACACATCTTGCTTCCAAAACAGATTTGAGTAGGCTTTCAATAAAAGGCACATATACAATGGATTTGCTAGAACCAGGATAGAGTTATGTGCCATACAATAAAGGGTGATTCTATCTATTGATCATAAATATTTTAATTAATAGCTACATTTATGGGAGCTAACCATGTGCATGGTTAAGTATGCTATTCTAGGCACCTAACTTCTTATTAATTTGTTTAATTCTTGCAGCAGCTCTATGATTGGAGCTCCTATTATGATTTTTATTTATGAGGAAGGAACTGAATACAGAGGTTGAGTGACCTGCTCATAGTCATATATCAGTCATAGATCCATACAGCATGACTGAGCCAGTACGTGAATCCAGTCTAATTGAAGACATGAGTTAGGCAGAGATAAAGGATGTCTTTTTAGAGTCCATCAGCCAAGGTTTGAATCCTTTCTCTTCCACTTACTAGTTAATAATAACCTTAACAAGTCACTTAACTTCTTTAAGCATCAGGTTATTCATCTGTAAAATGGGGAGAATGATACTTATCTCTTGGGCCTGAGGTGAAGACATAATGCGTAAAGGTGTGTTGTACAGTGAGTGGCACAGAGCCCATGAGACATAGCGCTGTAATCTATAGACAACCCTTTGTCATCTCCTTTAAATAACACCCTCATAATATTAAGTAAATGTTAGAGTATTAGCTATGGAACCATTCATGGTTTTCTCCTTTCCAATGTCATTTGCAAAAGACATCATCCATCTCTCACCATTTCATTCTGGTGACATTGCTCTGATTGTACCCCTATGTCAATGACAAACCTATGAAAACTGAGGAACATGCCAGGGGTCCACTGAACGAAAGGATGTGAAACAATAACATGGCACAGACTGACTGTTAATTTTCCTTACTGAGCATGCAAATCCTCAATAAAGCTCATCAAGTACAAAACTAGGATTTAGCTGGTATGGCCCAGTTTCCCCCCAACTGTGTGTTTTTGAAATGAGTTTTTTTTTTTTTTTTTTTTTGGTTGGTTTTTTTTGTCAAGCAAATAAACAATAAGTCCTTATCTGCCTGTCCTCAGAGCCATAAGAAAGAAAGAGTGACATTGTCATTCATGGCTGCTGACAGAAAGAAAAGATGGAGTAGCAAAGCCAGTGAGCCAGTGATTACGTGGAAGAATGGTCCAGTTACAGAAATCACTAAGGGGTGTCATCACTGGCCTGAAAACTCTGGTGTATTATTGTACTACAGAAAGATACAGTGGTAAACATGTGCTGCTTAATTACTTGAAAAGCCTTACATTCAAGCATTTTGTGTTTAAGTTAAATAAACAAAACTCAGTGGAAAAAAAAAAGTTATAGACCTTACGGATTAAATTCTGTTCCTGCTAATCTCCTCTGAAAGCTGTCCATTTTGTGCTCCTATGAGCATTGCTGAAAGGTGAAGGGGTCAAGCATGAGCACATGGGCTCTGGATACAGAACACCTTTCCCCTTTCTTGCTGGGAATTAGACCTTAATTAGACTTCACAGGCCCCAAGCTCGAATTACTTGTTAATCAAATAGAGTGCTTTCTTCTAGGGAATAAAAAGGTAAAAATGATTTCCAGTGAAACACTTCACTTGATGCTTCTCCCACAGGGAGGAGGCCGAGTCCCTGGGAGCCTGTCCAAGGTTCGCAGGCATTTGCTCAGCTCAGGGTGTAAACAGATGTTTCATCTCTGCTTTCTCCTCTCACACTTCTCTCATCTCCAGTTTTCTTCTTTTATACTTTCCTTCTTTCATTTCATCTTCTCTTTTAACTCTTTCTCCCTATCTTTCTTTTCTCTTCTTCCTTCCTTCCTTTTTGTATTTTTTTTAAAAGATTTTATTTATTATTATTTTTAGAGAGAGGGGAAAGGAGAAAGACAGAGAGGGAGAGAAACATCAATGTATGGTTGCCTTTCACCTGCCTCCAGCTAAGGACGTGGCTGGAGACCTGGCCTGCAACCCGGTTATGTGCCCTGACTGGTAATCGAACCAGCAACCCTTGGGTTCGTAGGCCGGTGCCTTTCCACTGAGCCATCAGCCAGGGCTCATTTTTAATCGCTCCTTTTCCTTACCTTTGAAGTTTTCTCTCATTTGTACTAAGTGTCTAGGGCAAGCCATTAAGAAGTTGGGGGAGTTACCCAAGTGTATGGACTGAATGTCTGTGCCCTCTCCCCCAATCAAGATGCCCAAAGTGATTGTATTAGAGGCAGGCACTTTAGGAGAATATAATGGCAGAGCTCTCATGAATGGGATTTGTGTAGAAGAGGCTCTAGTGAGCTAGTCTGTCCCTCCTTCACCGTGTGAGGAGCCAACAGATGAGAAGCCTGTGACCCAGAAGAGGTCCCTCACCCAACCATGCTGTACCCTGACCTTGGACTTATAACCTTCAGAGCTGTGAGAAATAAATTTGTGTTGTCAATAAGCTACCCAGGCTATGATAGTTTGTTATAGCATCCCAAGTAGTAGATGAAGACACCAAAAACCAACTTAAGATCCAGGTCATGCTAACTAGTTACCATTTGTATATTAAATACGGCAGCCTTACTTGAGCTAATTCCATTAGTCAGACACACTATGGCATGTCCCTCAAATGAAACACAATGAGGTATGATTTTATTATATCTGGTAACACACATGAATGACTAGGAATAAAACCAAAAAGCTCTTTTTTCTTTGAAAGCTTCCCAGTTCTTGGAATTAATAAAAATTTATTACAGCTGATGGGTTGGACTCCTAGGTTTTCCAGTGCCTCTAATTCAAAACATCTCAAGTTAAGTTTATTTGTTAGCAGAGGTAGGTTTGACTATGTGCCAAAGCGAGACAAACCATGTCAAAACTATGTATTAATAAAAGGCCTAAATGCAAGTTGTTCTATTGTCATGTGGTCTCAATTCACGAGAAAAAAATCAAAAGCTTTAGAAAGAACACAATGACTTCACTAGCCGGACTCATTCTAAAAATCTACCCAGTTCTCCTGGACTTTACCAAACTCTGCTTCAGGAACGACAGGGTCCTGTTAGTAAGAGGCAGTGGGAGGGACTGACTGTCACTGAGTGAACGAGGAGTTTTTACCTCCAGCATGGCCAGCTACTGCAAAGGCCTGCTTAGCCATTGCAAGCGTTTCGAGAGGTACCTTGGACGGAAACAAAATTTTAAACAAGGGTTGGGCAATCCTCCGAGGCTGCACTGGCTTGCCAGAATGCTATGCCATTTCATCTTAAAAATAATATTTTGATCGTAGACCGTACCATGTTTTTGGCTAAATGTTACACTTAGCAAGCTTTATGCAAATTACCATACACAGTCACATACTGTTTGCAGCTGATTCCATTTTTAGCAATGCCAAAAGGAAGCAGAAATCTCAGAGCGGTGAGTGTATTTGATATGCCTGATACTGCTCTCAGAAGGTCATCTCCACCCAAGCCTTCCCCACAGGCCAGCATTCCGGATAGCTCTTCCAATTGTTCCTTCCTGCAGGAAAATCCTCAAAGCTCTGCCAAGTTTCCCCTCCTGGTGCCTGAGCCCCCTCCTCTTGCAGGTCTAGAAGGAAATCTGGATGGTTCAGCATTTTGGCTGGCTTGGTTCCCCATGGCCCCACTTCCATCTGTGATGGAGGCTTGCTAATTTGCTAGTCTCGGCAATGAATCAAGAGAAGGGGAAAGAAGGGTGACAACTGTGGTTGCATTGTGTGTGTGTGAACCTGTATAAATGTGCGCATTCCAGCCACAAGCTGTTTTTGAAATTATATTTGCATAAAGGCACAAGGGAAAGTGAATTCCAGATTTAGGAAAGGCATAGTCCCTGAACATCAACTGTCCTGGCTTATACTGGAAACTCTTTATATGCTAAGAACTAAGATTCCCTCTCTTATTTCTTTCTTTGTAGTTTTACTATGAAACACTACATACATACATAAGACTAAATTTGTAGGTCAATTGTAACTAAAAAATAAAAAAATATTTAAAAAGTCAAAATGAATATAATATAATAAGCATAAGTATGTGAATGAGCATATTTACATATATATTTGTGTGTGTCTATATATTTATGTGTAACTACATAGCAAAAAGAACAATAAGTGAACATCTATGTATATAGCATGCAGGTTAAAAAATAAAGATAAAAAGCAAAAAAGATAAAGTTCTTCATACCTTTGACACACCCCCAGTTCAATTCTTCTCCCTCTTTTTTAATGTTTATAACTTTCATTTTGTTGTACTTTGCTACATATGCAAATATCCCTGAATAAGCACTGTTATATTTATATGTTTCTAGAAGTTACATAAATAGAATACTTAATGTGGTTGTCTGTAACTTACTGTTTCCACTGCATATGATTTTGAGATTCATCCATGCTAATCTATGTTGTCTATATCATGAATGTAGACGAATGTAGTATGAGTGAATGAATGTAGTTAATTTTCATCACTGTAGAGCGTGTGATGCTATGACTACCTTGAAATTTATTACCTATAGTTCTGTAGTCTTTGGGCCCTTTCTAACTGCTCTGGCTGACATGAGCAGTGCTTCTGTGGACCTTCTCCTACCTGCCTCCTGGTGTCCATTTGCACTAGTTCCTCTCAGTCACAAACTATGTGTGAAAGAGCAGGGTCATGAGGGTAAAACCATCAGTTTTACTGCCCACTGCTAAATTGCTTTCCAAAGTGCTTGTATAAAGTACATTCCCACCAACAATATAGCAGGTCTGCCATGGAGGTATCAGCCATGCAAACTGTCTTAGTTATATTGACATTGGCTCGATACTTTCGGGACAGACCTCATATGCAAGATCACACTGTCCTACATCCTTACCAACATTTGATGTTTCCAAAGTTGAATGTTTGCCAACCTGATGCGTACAAAATAGAACATTGTTAGGGTTTTAATTTGTACTGCTCTGAATACTAATAATCCTGAATATCTTTTCATGTTTATTGGTCATTCATACTTCCATTTTTGAATTCATATCTTTTGACTGGTTTTACTCTGTTTTTTGTTTGCTTGTTTGTTTAGTTTTGTTTTTGTCTTTTACTTGTTGGTGTATGAGGTCTGTCCCAAAAGTATTGATCCAATGTCAATATAATTAAAAGTTTGCCTGGCCGATACTTTCAGGACAGACCTCGTACGATATTTAAAAACTATATTCCAGACACTGACACTTTTTTGTTTTTACATGTGATAAACATCTTCTTTTTGAAGACCTTTGATAACGAAAGCTTTTAATTTTAGTGCAGCCGAAGTTACCAATAATTTTGATATCTTTTTCATCTTTTTAAGGAATTACACCTGACATCAAGATTATAAAGATAGTTATTTTGTCTCCTAAAAATTTTAAAGTTGTGTTTTCACACTTAGATATTTAATACAGCTGTACTTGGGTCTTATGCATGACATGGGAAGAATATTTTTTTCAAGTGGATAATCAAGTGCCTCATCGCTTTACTATTTTGCATAGTTTATGTTGCTGCCTCCCATTTCTGTCATATGCCAGGTTTCCATATACATGGGGTTCTAGATTATATTCCACTCTGGTCCTAGATGATATTCAATGAGTCTATTTGCTGCATGTGCCAAGATCATGTTCTTAGCTACCAAATATGTAAAAAAAGCCATGCTTTGCCTTAGTAATCCTCCCTAAGAGTATGGTCACTATTCTTAAACGTTTGCACTTCATAAATTTTAGAATAAACATGTCAGGTTTCACTAAGAACACTGCAGGAATTTATGTTGGAATTTTATCAAATCTATAAAGCAAGTTGGAGAGAATGGATATTTGCAATATAGAGTATTTGAATCTTTAAACATGCTTTCTTTCTTCCTTTGTCCCTCCTTTCCTCTCTCCTTGTTCTACTCCCATCACTCCCATCGACAAGCTTGTTAATTCGATGTGAATATTTCATTTGTGCATGTTTTTTAAAAGTACCCAGCTAAATACAATTTATTCTTATGACTTCATAACCCTTTTCACTTTTTTCCTTTTTACTGAATTTATAGGGGTGACACTGGTTTTTATAACATATGCTTTTGCATATATTTTAATTTCTATTAATGTTATTGTATAATATCATTTCTTAGTCTTTTCTGAGCCTTAGTTCTGTTTTCCAGATACATTTAAAGTGCTTATTTGCATATCTAGACAGTTCTTACTAACTGTTGCATCCTTCGAAGCTACCTTATTTTACCTATTTACTCTCCCAGTTACGGGTACCCAGGTACCTTTAACACACTCCACCCCCTTATATACACACACAACTAAGGTTTCCATGAACAGACTCATACAGGTAAGTGTAGGTGAATTTCTTTGGGGGAAATACACTCAGAGGCAGAAATGCTATGTCACAGCGTATGGCTATCATTAACGCGACCCTGTTCTGACAGATTGCTTCCCAGTATGGCTGCTGTGCATAGTTCCTAATCTTTACCTTCCTGTTGCACTATTTAACTTTCCAATCTTATAGCTGAAAAAGGTTATTAGTTTATTTAATCTGCATTTTCCTTGTAACTAATGACTTTGAGACTCTTGACATGCTTATTTGCCTTTTGGTTTCTTTTGCAGTCATTCAGTTGGTCATCTGGGATAATTTTGTTGTTGGTTTACAAGACATTCTTATATATTCTCAATATTAATCCCTTATCTGTTTTAGTCACTGCAAGTATCTTCTTTTATATCCTATGTCTTAATTTTGTTCAGTGTCCTTTAATATAAGTTCTTTAATATTTTATGTATGTATGTATTTTTTAGTAATATTGAGATTGAGGACATAATTGACAAATAAATTGAGTTAAAGTGTACAACATAATGATTTCATATATAAATATATTGCAAAGCAACCCTAAGTTTAATTAACACCCATCACCACACGTAATTTTAATATTTTTTCCTTACGATGAAAACCTTTAAGAACTACTATCTTAGCAACTTTAAAATATACAATATAGTATTATTAGCTATAGTCATCATACTGTCCATTATATTCCCAAGGCTTATTCATCTTATGACTAGAAGTTTGTACCTTTTGACCACCTTCACCCATTTCCTCCATCCCCACCACCTGCCACTAATAGCCACTCACTGGTTCTGTTTCTATGAGTTCAGTTTTCTTAGACTTCACACATAAATAAGATCATGCAGTACAGTTGAACCTTGAATGACACGGATTTAAACTGTGCTGGTCCACTTACATGCAGTTTTTTGTTTTTTTTTTAAACAAATACAGTTAGTCCTCTGTATCCACAGGTTTCACATCCGTGGATTCAACCAATTGTTGATTGAAGATAGTTTGAGTTTGGGAATCTGCAATGCAGAACATCTACAGATTTTGTTATCTGCAGGTGGTCCTGAGACCACTCCCAGTGAATACCAAGGGTCTACTCCTAAGTTGTGGGGGAGTCAAAATTATATGTGGAGTTTAAACTTCAAGGAAGGGAGGAGTTGGTGCCCCTAACTCCCATGTTGTTCAAGGGTCAGGTGTATTTGTCTTTCTCTGTTTAATTTTACTTAACATGTTTTCTCTCTAGAACTTATTTAGAGATTCTTTAATGTTATATATTTAATAAAATTTTCTAATTTTCTCTATGAATTCCTACATATGTTCTCTAGGATGTATTCTTAGTGTTATTGTTTTTTAAGAAAAATTTTAAAAGACTTTATTCATGATTTTTAGAGAGGAGGGCAGGGAGGGAGGAAGCAAGGGAGAAAAACATTAATGTGTGGTTGTCTTTCACCTGCCTCCAGCTAGGGACCTGGCTGGAGACCTGGCTTGCAACCTGGTTATATGCCCTAACTGGGAATCGAACGAGTTTATGGTATTTTTAATAACAGCCCAAGCAGACTACTACACTTCCTCTACATATGTTTACATTTTTTGTTGCCTCACCATTCCAGCTAAGATCCCTAGGAATATTCAGCAATAAAAGTAACCTCATGTTCCTGAACTTAAATGGAATGCTTCTTACTATGATTTTAAGTAGACCCACTTTATCAAGGTAAGAATGAGTCCTTCAATGCCTACTTTGCTAAGGTTGTTGAATTTTATCAACTGCCTTATCTGCATCTATTAAGATGATTATATGTTATATAACAATTTGTTAGATCGTACCAATAGATTTATGATGTTCCAACCTTTCATTTCTTCAATATGCATTTTATACATATTGTTATATATTGTATTCTTTTGTTCTAATAGATTTTGTTTTTTGGTTTCAGTAAGAGTATTGAATCTATATTTATTAATGGTATTAACCTGCAATTTTATTTTCTCATATTCTTATTACTGATTCTAATATCAAATCTATATTCCTATTGCAAAATGCATTGGGGTGTATTACCTCTTGCTAGTCTCTAGATTGAATAAGGATATCATCTATCCCCTGAAACTTTGTTATAAATAATCTATAAAATTATCTAAACCTGTTGTGAGAAGAAACTGCTGACTCAATTTCTTTAATGGTTATAGAAATATTCTAATTTTCTGTTTCTTTCTAATATTGGTAACATAATATTTTTCTAGAAATGTATCTATTTTGTCTGTTTTCAAATTTATTGGCATTAAGCATTAACAGTATTCTCTTATTAAATTTTAATTTATGCTGTATCCTCAGTTATATTCCTTTTTCATTTCTAGCATAGGGCATTCTTCTTGTTTTGTCCTTGACTGATTTCTCCATAGATTTGGTTATATTATCAATCTTTTTCTAAAATCAGTCTTTTGAATTTGTTGATTCTCTGTATTATATCTTTGTTTTCTACTTCATCTATCATCCTCACTATGTTATTAGAGATTTTATGATGACTTTAAAAAATACCTAACATTTATTGGGAGATGGGCATTAGCTAGATATCATACCAAAATACTATAAAAAATAGCTTATATTATCTATTGTTTTCATGATATAGAAGGGTGATACTATAACTATATCTATTTTATAAATTAGGAAACTGTGAAAGTCATATCACCACTAAATTAAAAATTGGGGTTCAAATCCAAGTAACATGTATGGTGCTATTCCTCTATTTTTTTTTTTAAATATAATACAGAATATACAGACATTGTTTAACTTCAGGGAACAAATTAGTAATGTCAGGATTCCAGGTATGATGTGGAGCCATGGAAAATGTTGAATTTGAAGTGGAAAGCTAGGTCAGTCTTGGATGCTGTCTTCTGAGGTATGCTAAGGGTGGCAGAATGAAAGGGCCTAAGGATAATCTGAGCCCTATCCAGGCTTTTTATTTTCAGGTAAGTTTGAGCCAAAAAATAATTGTCAAACATATCATAAAGTGCTTTCATCAAATGACCAAATTATCTTGTAATGAATGATACTTTTTGAGTGTCACTTTTGAAATGGCTTGTTTAGAATCAGATTTCAAAGCCTTTCCCAATGCTGCATCTAATTTTCACACTTCTTACAACTTCAGAGGCCTGCAGGTGGACAGGAAAGTTATTGCCACCCTATAGATGCAAATATGAGAAGTCATATAACTTGCTCAATATTATGTGCACAGTGAGAGGCAGAATGATTCTCCAGTGCAGACTTTCTGATTCCCAGCTTGTTCATTGCTTTTTGAATTTATACATTTACATATATTTAAGTTCCTCTATATGTAAGATACAGTGCTGAGCACTGCAGTATAATAGAAAATTGTTTAAGTCATAGATATAAGGCATTCACAAAAACAATTCTGATAAAATGTTACAAGAGAGAGATTCAAGTAAAGGGTTATGGAAAATTCAGAGGAGGAAGAGAGCTTGTTTTTGAGTGGAAAGAAGAGAAGGATTCTGATATTTTCCTACTAAGCTCCAGATCAATCTTTAGAATTAATTAAGTTCTGGCAGGGTGGCTCAGTTTGTTGAAGCATCATCTCCTAGACCAAAAGGTTGTGGATTTGATCCTAGTTAGGGCATATACCTAGGTTGCAGGTTCCATTTTCAGTTGGGTTGTGTATGAGAGACAAGGGATCAATGTTTCTCTTTCACATCAATGTTTTTCAGTATTGCATTATATACAATAGAATAAACAAATCAGGATAGCAAAGAAAATCCTGGGAACAAATTAGCAAAGTGTGCAGCTCAGTACACTGTAATGCTACTCTCAGTTGGATTTTAGGAACTTTTCTGTATTTCTAGAGGACCACGGTAAGACCACCACTCTCACTATCAGGTATTCCCTATTAAACCAAGGCCAAAAAACAAACAAAAAAGAAACCCACTATAAATGGAATTGAAGTCCTGCTTCCCTTTTAGAAACTACCAAGACTAATGCTACTGTGTCTCATATACTTCAGCCTCTTCCAGAAGTTCAAAAAGACCACAAAATATCTCCACATATAAGGGTCTGCATTCCACATCATCTATATTCTTCTACTCTGCTCTCTGTCACTTATATTCTCTCTTTGGCATATTCTTCCACACTCCTAGTCTCTCCTCTGAACACTCACCCCTTTGTCTTCTCATCTAAAACCTGATTCTCCCCCTGTATATTCTGATCTATCTAAATAAGTCAAGAAACGTGGATTCCAGCCCCTTTCCTTGAAGCCCTCTCAAGTGGTAGCAGCTTTTTTTTCACGCAATGTTCATACCATGCACTCAGGAGATCCGTTTTGGAGCCCTTTTAATGTGCCATTGTTTTTCCAGCTCATTTCAATCTTCCCTCAAAACCCCCAAATATTTTAAAGCATAATCCATTAGGCAAAACTACCTTATAGTCTCTTCCAATCATCCCCTGATTATTCAGTCACACAACTCATTAAAGCTTTTAGCACCTGACTCATGCTCCTTTTCTGTAATGATCCCTGTCATCATTCTTGGTGACTTTAACCATCATGTGGATGGTCCATGCAACATCCTGTTCTCCTAGAACCTTGACCTCTATACTTGAAAGAGTGTCTTCAACCAATCTGCCTCAGCCACTTACTTTCATGACCTCATCAGTACTTTTAACATCTCCAAATCTTTATCTCAAGAATTCTATTCTTTGACAATCACCCTAGTCCTACACATTTACCTCAGTATTCTAATCACAGCATTTCTTTGCCCCATTGGGATCTTCAATTCATTGCTCTCATGCCTTTTTCCCCTTTATTGTTATACCCCTCTTCTCATTTCTTTTTAAAGTAGACTAAGTTCCATGTTCCAGCTCCCTCTTGCATACAACATAAACATCCTTTCCCCCTTTCTATAAGAGTCACTTGACAAAACCATAACCCTGGTTAAATGAAATCCTTGACTTCCTCTTTTCCTGCGTCTGTGCAGAGTATGGCCAAGTGGAAAAGTCTATTGCCATGCCGCATGGACTTGTTCTAAACCTACAACCACAAAGCTCAAGTGGATCCTTGGTGCTGCTCAGTCAATTTTCTTCATCTCTCTAGTCAATTTCCTTTCCTTTTTAAGTAGGTTATTTTACACCTCCTGTCTCTTCAAACCTGTTTTCCTTTTCTCACTCATAACTGATGGTCCCACTTGCTTCTTCTCTGAGAAATAAGAATAATCAGAAGAGAAAAAATATATCTTCCAACACCAAATTTGTCCATTTAATTGTATCTGTACCTCTATCTTCTGCTTTCTCTACTGGGAAACAAAGTAAATGTTCCTTGTTCCTGTTCTGGTTCCTAGATCCTGCACTGGATCTCATCTCCTATAACCTGTTCAAGGGCTCTGGTCATTTCCTTTTCTCCTGAGTCATCCATTTTTCCTCTGTCTATGGGGTCAGTTCTATCAACAAGCAGACATGGTAGGGTATCTCTTGATAGGGAGGAACTACTCATTCATTTTCCAGGGATGGAGGAGTAAGTTATCTGGTGACTAAAAAAGCTCAACTCAGTTATTTCTTCCTCTCACTCCTCTTTGGAATCCACCTCCCTAAAGAAAGCTCCCATTTTATTCCTTATTATTATTTTTTTAAATTATAAGTTTTACAAGAAAAGGCTCTAATAGGGAAAGTATACTATTGTTCAGCACTGCCAGAAACTGGGCAGTTAAGTGTTTCTACTCCTTTGTAAAATAATGTCATACCCAACTGGCCAACTGAGTTAAATCCACCTGCTCCCAATAGTAATGAAAGTCATATTGTGGTCTTTAACTGTTTCCTATCTCTCAGTAGATTCAGAATGTGTGTGGATGAAGATGTTTTTTACTGTGTTCTCTCAAACCCCAACATCTTCCATACTAAAATATTCCCTAGAACTTGTCTTTCTTCATCTCACCCTGTATTAGAAATGCCCTCTGTTAAAGCCAAACTCCCCAAGTAATTTGCTCTCACTGTCAATTTGTTCTTACCTCTTCTTATCTCTTAAGACTTTTGGTTCCAGCGTATCACTAAAACTATTCTGTCAAGACCACTAAGTCACTTACATCTTACCAGATCCAACGGTCATCCTCAGTACTTGAATTACTCAACCTCTCAACCTCACTTGCCACTGTTGATTACTCCATATATCTTAAAATGCTCATTCTTCCTTTCTCTCCCTCTCTCTCTCCCCTTCCTGAATACCAGAGTTGTCTTCTTGGAAACCACTTAGCTAGATTTTTGTCCCAGTTAACTGACTAGCTTACTGACCAGGTCCTTTTTATTCCTCATTTTCCGTCTCCCACTATCACATAAATTTGAAACTATCTTTACCTTATTGTTCTTAATCCTCCTCCACCCCATTTTCCCACCGTCTACAAATAGGCTAGCACTGGCACTCTGTGACTTTGGTAATGACTTTTTTTTTTTTTTTAAGAAACTTTCATTCTTAATGTTGTCACTGAAGACAGACTTCTTTTCCTTTTAGCCCTACTTAAAGTCACTTTATCATTGCTACTTTCAAATGACCACTTTTCCATTTATTTGTAAAGCAACTTCCTCCTTTGAAGCTCATTCCTTTCTTTTGACTTCACCACTCATTATTCTCTGTCAACTTCCATGTCTCTCATCCTCCTTCATTTTTATCAAACACTCTTTGGTCTTCTTGCTTCTTTTCCAACAACCTGGACAGACTGCCTCAGGGCCTTTGCTTATGCTGTTTCTATTTCCTGAATCACTCTTCCCTCAAAGTTCCACATGGTACTCACTTAACTTGCATTTCAGAGAGGCTTTCTCTGACATCCTCTTTAAAATTATGACTCCCAATTTAGCAGCCTCTGTTGCTTTGTACCATGATTTATCTTTTCAAAGCTCTTCTTCCATCTGACATACTACATATTTTATGTTGTTTATTTGCTCATTATCTATTTCCTCCATTATAATATAAATACAATCCATGAAAACAGTAATTTTTGTCTGGTTTTATTTTTTTAATAGCATCTACCTCATGGGACACTGTCATGGGAAGCCCTCCTGTAATTGTTTAGCTAACAGATAAATGAATGCATGATTAAATCCTCCTGGACGAATTCAACATACATCTAGCTGGTGCATTCCTGCTTTGCTTGGGTCCCTTGAACTCCAAGATTATCACCTAACTCAGCTTCAGCTTCCACCTGCCAATGCTTTCCATCTTGGGGGTCTATGACCTTATATTCTCCTAGTTTTTTCTGTCTTTAGATTGTCATCTCTTATTAGATGCATAATTACTTAGGAGAGCATTCGGCAACATATATAGAGAAATCTTTAAAAATTATATTTAATTTCTTGACCTCCCAAATTTTTTCCATTAAATTATATTTATAAAAATATATCTTAGCATTCAAAATGGAGACTGCTAGTGTGTGTATATATATATATATATACCTTAAGAGAGAAACCTGAGGGAAATTAATATGCAAAGATGTCTATCTCAACCTTAATTTTAATTTGAAACAAATCTAAGCATTTATTATAAATTGTATACAAATAGCCAGTAAGCATGACTATGTATATAATTATTGACATGGTGAAATGTTTATTATTCTCAGAAAGGCAAAAATCCCAGGTTAGAAGATAGTAGATATATTATGATCCTATTTTTATTGTCTGTGAAACAATTCATGGTAAGAACCACACACACAAAAATTAGTTTACATAAAGATAGGGTCTCAAAACATGCTATCTCTCCCTTCTATCTATCCTGTTAAACTCAGATTGGTGGAAGAAGGGAGATTAGGGTGCTAGGTAAGAGTTTCTAAACTTGGAAATAAAAATCCTCAGTTAGAAAAGAGAAGATTGATAGGATTAATTACATAATAACTTATTAATGCATACATAGAGATAGAAGTTTCATATATATGTATATAAAGCTGAGGAACATTTTTAGTAAATAGAACATGATTATATAAATCATCATTCAAATTGATTTTAAAAACCATTAAACTAAAAGTAAAAATATGAATAGCCAATTTTTTAGAAGAACTCTAACTGGCAAACTCGTAAAATAGTATTTAAACTCACTAGAAATCAAATAGCTAAAATTGCAATGAGGAACTCTCATTTAATTTGTAATTATTAGAATGTATGTATAAGTATGTACATAATGTATATACCATGTGTGTGTAAATATAAGCATGCTTATACATCAAATTGTGTAGAAATACAGGCACACTCTCCACACTGCTAGGTTCTGAATGTTGCATAAGGGATAAAACTATTTCTGTGTGACTACTTTATCCTGAGTACCCAGCTCCATGACTGTAACTTAGCATCAAATAGTTGATGCCAAATGCCAATGAAGTTATGGTGAAACTGAGGCTCATTTTCAAAGTACTTTTCTATTATTATTTCTTGCCAGTTTATAAAGCCATTTCAAAATTATTAGTGTTTTCTCTCTTTCTAAATTTTTCAGTTTCTAATCAATTGTGTATATTGACCCAGTCTTTTAAAAAATTAATCATTTGATTCTAGCTTATTACTTTGTTTTATATTTAGCAATGTAATTTAGTTACCACATCATGTTTTAGTGAAACTTACAAGAAAAATAACATGCCAGAGAAAATTGCATTGCAAATATGAAAAAATATAAATTGAATAAAAATTCTGTTGCAAGTCTGTGGTGAAGCCATCTGTAACATTGACTACAGGACAAAATCTAGCTGAAACGACCATCCCCTTATTATGCAGACTATCAAATACACTTTTAAAAAACTGCAAAGGTCAAGGTTTTTCTCTCTCTTTTTTTTCTAGCCAGACTGAGTGAATAGGAGGGCATTAGAATGAATAACTATTAAGATTATGATACTTACTCTGGGATTGACAACTGTGGAATATTTACAATGCATATAACTCTAAAAGTGACAGTCTTGTTTAGAATTGATATTCTAATGATGTTGCTTGAAAACATACATAGACTTATCGGAGTTCCATTGCAAATTGAAAGGTCTGGCAGATCTTTGAGGGAAAGCTGCAGAGTGGCCACCTGGGTGTTGTGACCTGAGAAGTCCCACTGTTGTCACAGCCCAACAGTGAACCGCATGGCTGTGGGCACCTTTGAACTCCCATGAGAAAGCAATTCTGAAGAAATACTCCCAAACCAGGTCTTCCTGGGCATTTTTGCCATCATAAACTTTCCACCAACCTCTCCATGCCCCCCACCCCTTCACAATTAGGAAGAAAGGTGCTTCTTAATTCCCAACAGCATTCAAGAATGTTGGCCTTTCTATCTATTGTTTCTGAAAGGCCGATAGGTATAAGGGGAGAAAACCCACTAAACTAGGATTTAGGAAAACATCTCAAATCCCAACTCTGTCATAGGTAAACTCAGACAAGTCATTCTAAATCCTAGAATTATTCTAAATCTTAGATTAATTTATTAAAGTATTAAAATTTAGCTAACACTTCTGTGTAATAAAACTAATAATATCAGTTCCAGATGCCTCCCAAGGTTATTATAAAATTACATGTTGGTGATGTAAGTTCAAGTGGTATGCATATTATTTTCTTCTGTACCTTTCCTCACCCTTATCTATGGGATTTTAGATTTGACCCCAAAAGGCAAGTTCTCTTCAACAAGCCAGCAATCAGTCATTTACCCTTTTGTTAGAAATAACACAGATAGCCACTTTCTTTTTAAGCATGTGTTGAGATCATGGTATAGAAGGACTGAAAGTTTTAATTCATAGACCAAAGAGAGAGAAGTAATTTTGAAATATAAAGCAATGCCTAAAGTAAGACTTAAACCTCCCCCCCACACCCAGGTGAGAGAGAGAGAAAGAGAGAGAGAGAGAGAGAGAGAGAGAGAGAGAGAGAGAGAGAGAGAGAGAGAGAGAGAGAGAGAGAGAGAGAGAGAGAGAGAGAGAGAGAGATACATGGAAATTGCACCTGACCTGGGGATCCAACCAGCAACCTAGGTATGTGCCCCGGCGGGCATTGAACCCATACCTTTTGATATGAGATGGCTCTCCTACCAACTACTCATTTGCCTTTCTAGTAGGTAGTGATAACAGGAAGCTACAAACCAGATTTCTAGGGAGACTCCTGGGCCTCTCTCAGCCTGGGAGTTTATCCCAGAACGAACCACCTGACTGCCAGGTAAAAATAGAAGAATCTCAACGTCTGTGTTTTCTCACTCTGTTCACAGACCTCCTAGGGCCTGCCTCTTTTCATCTCTGCACAGCCTGACACCGCTCCATTTGGCACACCACACTAGTCCTCGAGCTCCAAGGAGTTACACCTTCCTTGCGAAGGCTTGAATGAATTTCTGTCTGCTCCGCTCTCTGGGGCAAATGTTCTTCATTCCCTTTGACTGATGAAGAAAGCAGGGAGATTATTGAGGGATCCCATCCAGGATACAGAGGACCAGCTGTAAATGTTCATCTAAATTTTCTGACAAGTAACCCAGGCTCCAGCTGAAGGGCAGGGGGTACGTTTCTGCTCACACCTTTAAGTTTTGCTTCCCTCTTCTGGTGTGTAAGTCTCTGCAAAAAAGAAAGTTAGGCCCTCTCACACAGAAATCACTCAAGGGCACAAGGAGTATTCTTTGTTTATTGTAACCAGAAGAATAAAGTCTAGGTTTCATGTTCCTATCAGGAAAACGTTTTTCCAGCTTACAGACAAAGCTGCTTGAGTGGCCTGGGAAAGGCAGTCCATGCCACCTGAGTATCATCACACCCCTCGCTCACTAGAGGCCCCTCCTGGCTGCTCACACACCTCCGTGGAAAGCGATAATTTATGCAATTTCTGGGCTCCTTCCCAGGGTGTTACCTGAGAAAGCTCATCACTCTCTCTGTGATGTGGAGCTTCCGAGTTCCAGGAAACTTCACTATCACTTCTCCTTTCTATCATGCACCACCTGTTCAGAAATGCCCGCAATTCAAAGGAGGCCACAGAAATATTGGCCACCCAAGGCTCCTAGAGAAAAGGCAAACTACATGGACCCAGCTTGCTCACTTAGACTGCTTCAAATGAGATTCATTTTACAAAGAACTGAGTGCATGAGGAACCTCTCTCTCTCGCTCTCTCTCTCTCTCTCTCTCTCTCTCTCTCGCTCTCACTCTCTCTCTATCCTGTCCTCTGGGTCATACAATTGATTCTTAGCGCTGGCCTTCACTGGAATGGCTTGTTCTTTTCTAAAGGGTTCCAAGCCCAGCCCTGGACTCTGTGCCAAATCCGTGCTCTTAGCAACCCCTGGGGCCTTGTTGAACGAGTGTGTGCTTCCTTGGATTACTTCCCAGGACCTTTTGAACACACTTCTCTCCCTTGGCCCTCTCAATCACTCAAGTCCCTTTTCGGTACTTTCTCTCCTCTTCTCTCTCTGGCCACCCTTAAAGGCCAGCTGCAGACTTCCTGGCCACCCACCGCAGCCCATTTTCCTGGGTTTATCTCATCCTTTTCCTTAATCCTCTCTCTTTTAGGCATCTCTCCCCTTTGAAACACTCACTACCCAAGTGTATCCGATTGCTATTTCCTTGCTTATTGTCCTATTTCCTTGCTTATTGTCCTCTTGCCTCTCAATCACTGATGACACATTACTTCTATTATCATGTCTAAAGCCTTTAAAGTCAACTGTGTTTATCCACCAAGAGAATCAGAGTATATTCCTAATGAATATAGAATTGAAAAAGATAGCAATATTCATTATTTAGTTTAATCATTTGATTGTATTGTATTATTTAATCTTTTCGTAAGGTGGTTTAGGAGGCTTTGGGATTGGGGGGTTTATTTTGATTAGAAGCCTAGAAATTACCATACAGAAAAGTCTGTTTCCATTATATACAGAGACAATTTAATTGATGATTAGTAAGTGTTCAATGGGAACAAACCATAAATGTTGTCACATTGTTCATTCATCATAAAAAATTTTGATAAACTTCATAATGGAAATAGGGGTTGATTATTTTACATATGTGTGTTTTTTTTTTTAATATGTGTTCCTTTGCTGTTGTTGTTGTTGTTTTAAATCAATTCATTGGTTGGATTCTTTTTTTAAAGATTTTATTTTATTATTTTTAGGGAGGGGGAAGAAAGCAAGGCAGAGAGGGAGGGAAACATCAATATATGTTTGCCTTTTTCACCTGCCTCCAGCTATAGACCTGGTTGGAGACCTGGCTTGCAATCTGGTTATGTTCCCTGGCTGGGGAATCAAACCAACGACCTATGGGTTTGCAGGCTGGCACCTTATCCACTGTGCCACCAGCCAGGGCCTTGTTGGTTTTTTTTTTTAACTGAAGCTTTCTCTTTTCTGCTTTTTGGCTTACCTCCATTATTTCTTTCTTGGCAGACACGAAGGTTGACAGACCATTATCAGTGGATTTCATGACTTCATAATAGCACGTAAAGTTTTTGTGACAGGGTAGGAACTAAGAATGTAGAAATACTTTTTTCTTTTTCTTTCTTTTTTTGAGAAATACTTTTAAAACCACAAACTTTCTTCCCAGATTAACATAAAATGAAGTAAGGGCAAAAGAGAGGCTCATATATAGAGAGAGCTGAGTGCCCTGAGGGACATCTAAGATGTTTCCTTAGAGTTTAATATAGAATATCACCTGCCTGCCACTTAATTATTTCCAAGAATGATTTCTCTTAAGGTATATCTTAAAACTGATATTATGACAATGAGGATTAAATATATATGAAATCAAGCATGGTTTAAGAATGCGTGTCCTGAAGACACTCGGGAGGTAAAAACTTGTGATGATTTAAAGAATATGTTTTTTATTTAGCAGATGGATGCATGCTTATAGCAGAAAATATTGAGATTGCACAAAGGAAGAAAGGAAGGAAGAAAGGAAAAAAAGGGAGGAAGGGAGGGAGAAAGTCATTCAGAATCTGCACTCCCTTCAAAACAAGAGGGAAATAATGTGCTATTTTCATTTTGGATTTTGCTATCATCCCTTACTATCTTTTTCCCTTAGGATAAATTTTTGCACAGTTGAAACACTATCTCCAGATAGTATACACAACTTATTAACCTATTAAAAAAAAAGATTATTACTAAACATTCCTTTTATCTTTTAACAGCTATATAAAATTCTTTCATCAAATAACTATTCCTTTGTTTATTTAATCACTGCACTTTTTAAACTTATCTCCAGTATGGGGTGATAAGCATCTCTGTGCGTAAATCTTTATCCAAAATTCAAAAAAATTTTATTTGAGAGATTCCTGAAGGTACACAAACTGCACCAAACTCCTGGAATGTTTCTAAGACTTTTGACATATTGACAGATTGCTTTTCTGGAGGGTACCAAGTTATACTCCCATAGGCAGTGTATGACTATATCTCACTTCATCTTTGCCAGGACTGAACAAGATAATTTTCAAAGTCTTGGCTAATTGGATAATTAAGAAATGCCATTCATTTTTCGTTTAATTTTGTATTACTAATTTTTTCTAGAGAAGTGGAAAGTTCTTTCATCTTTAACAACTGGTTAGAAAACAAGGCATTTTTAAAGAAAATCATGTATAAGTTGAGAGTCTTGTTAGCTTCTCTTGTTTTACAAATACTGATAACAGTTTCGATGGATGATAAAAACATCCTCCAAATAGAAATGGTAACTGTCAAGCGAGCCTATACTGATAGAAGGGGCATTAGCAGAAGCAAGCATCAAGCTTACAAATGCCCTCTTTGGCAAAGAACTAAAAGAATAGATTTAATCTCTCCATGTGTCTTAGGTTGGGTTCCCCCAAATTAGCCTGTAAGAATTAATGTGAAAGAGATTTTATCAGGAAATATTTTCAAGAAAAGATAGCAGGGCAGTAGGAAAGTGGGTCTGGGGCAGGAAAGAGGCAAAGCAAGTATGAGGTGTTAAGTCCAGTTTGAATGAAAGGACTAGCCATGCTGGATTGCCCTGGAGCCACACCTCACAGTAATGCGGTTGGGAGCTGAATTCCTCCCCATCCTCAGTTATTGTTCAATAAGAAACTCTGAGGGAGATCAATGACTTTTGCAGGTAATTCTGACTCTCCTCCCTCCATGCCTGCAGGCCAAGTCATCTTCAGTAGCCTGAGGGCAGCCCTCTGCCGAGAGATGCAGGTGTACTGTACAGAAAGAAGTAGCAATGATCCTCTGCTCGGAAATGATTGTGTGATCTGAGAATATGGGCATGGAGCCCTGGCCACATCTTCTACCCCACCTATCCCGAGCCTAATTGTTGTTGTGGGTAATTGTTGACAATTGCCTTAGACGAAGTCAATCACTACACGGTAAAGGTAAGTGGACCTGTTTTCATGCCAATAATGAGTCATAAAAGACAGAAGAGAAGCAATAAAGTAAAATCTTGTTCAGAGGTATGTGTGGGAGGGTGGTGAATAAGTTGCAAAAGAAAACCAATGAAAAAAAGAGTCTAAGAGGGTGGAGGGGAAAAGGAAAGAAAAAAATAACTGATAGTTACAAAGAAGAGATCTGGGGTTTGTAGGCTGCTGATTGGGAGATGTATTAGAATATTAGGAGGCTGGGCAGCTTGGAGAATCCTGGGTGTGAGAGCAGGAAGGGGAATGGCCATAGGCTATCCCACTGGCCAAGTCAGCATTTGGAGTTTCTGATAGGGAGTGTTTTGTTTGACTTTAAAATAAAATATAATATTAGCTTAAGAATTTATAATATATATATTTGGAACATTCATGAAGATTTAAATATTTTATGCATTAAAATGCTAATGCAGGTAACCCCAGTATAACATAGCACTTCTATAATGCAGTTTCTCTCTAACACGGTTTGAGAATTAGAGAAATCCCTGAACAACACGAAGAGCTTTTAAGAACAAAAGATACCTTGTTTGAAATTTTTTTATTCATGCATGGATGTCGTATCAAATTTTCCTGCAGAAAGAAAATACCCTTGGTTAATGGTGCTGAGTAGTGATAATGAAGAAAACATTATTTAACACATATACTTTTGGTGAAAATTGTTTTAATAAAGGTATTTCTCTTAATTATAAAAATATAATAGTATGGTTTTAAATTTTTTTAAATTAATTTATTGTTGTTGTGTTACATTGATCCCATTTTTTCTCCCATAGTATGTTTAAAAATTTTTGGAATCTAACCCCCTTTTTTGTACTAGTTCTTCGTTTTGTATAACACAGATTCGCATAACATGGCATTTTTTAGGAACCTAACAACCGTGTTATACGAGGATTGCCTGTGTTTCATTAGGTTTACTATAAAACACAGATCCTCTAACATGGTAAATAACTGGATAGTATAATGGAAAGAGAAGACGAGGGGGAGGGGTGCTCCTGGGATTAGCCACTCAATCTCCATTTCACCTTCCCTCTCTTTGAATCCCTAGAAAATTAAGGAATGCCATTCCTTTTTGGTTTAATTTTGTATTACTAATTTTTTCTAGAGAAAATAAGACAACACATGCCTATGAAAACTATAAACATCTGCCAGAACCTTTGAATCTCAGCCCTGATGAATTTGCTTGCTCCAATGAGATGCACTTGTGTGACTTTTAGAAAACAACTGTAAGAAACACAGGGTTCACTTCTGATTGTTGTCACTAGTTAGAAAGAGTGCAGTTTTTCTGCAGCAATAACCAGAATTTATTCTCCAGCTTTCTGGCTGGGAAGTCGCAGTGGTGGTGACAAGAGCTGTCTTGCTTTGACTCCCTGACATGCCGCTAACACTTGCAGGTGTCCTTGATTGGTTTTCAGGAGTCCAGAGCTGCTGTGGAATGGGCTGCTTCTTCCAGGTCCAACTGCATGGCTTCAACAATGGCCTCACTCCTATATTTTTCCAGAAGTCTGTCCAAAGCCTCAGCCTAGAATCTGCTGCTTCTACCTTTAATGAACATATAAGCAGCATCCAATTACCTGAAATAAATACCTTCCTGCTTAGAGTGCCTGGAGTAGTTTGCTGGTTTTTACACAAACACTGACTGACCTAGGACTGCATACAAAAACCTTTAAAAATAAATAAATAGCCTTGGCTGGTGTGGCTCAATGGACTGAACACTGGCCTGTGAACCAAGGGGTCCCAGTTTGATACCCAGTTAGGGCACGTGCCTGGGTTGTGGGCTGGAGGCAGCCACACATTGATGTTTCTCATTCTCTTTCTCCCTCCCTTTTCTTCTCTCTAAAAGTGAATAAATAAAATCTCTTTAATAACTAAACAAAAAAGAGCACCAGTTTCCTTCCTCTTTCCTGTTTCTGTGTTCCATCTCCTTCCTTCCTGAACAAGTCAATCTAAAAGTCATTATGTGGTGTCCATGGTGTAGGGGACAACCCGCTGTGAGCATTAGAGCCCAGGGCGGGCGGGCAGGTGGGGCATCAATGGGAGGACAGTGGTAGTCTGAAGCCACAGAGGCACAAGGAGTGAATTCTTGCAGGGAGACGCCTGGCCTGGCATATCAGAGCCTCAGCAAGGCAAGGAAGGCATAGTTGTGGGAGATGTGTGGTATAGGATGTCAGTGTCCGAACAGGGTCAGGACCTTGTCCCTGCACTTGCGTGGCTGGGATGGCAGGAGCTGATGCAGAGTGAAGAAAAGCTCCACACAGGTGAGCAGCTTCGGCAGTGGCCTGATGTGGGCTGGGTAGAGCATGAGACAAGGAGGACAGCAGCTGTGTGAGTGCAGGTGCGTGTGTTGGGGGAGCAGTCTGGGACATGATGTCAGTCCGAATGGGATAGAGTGGGTATCCATCAGGTGGGTACTGGAAATATGATTGTCTAACCACTATCCTGTACACCTGAAACTAATACGAAATAATATTGAATGTAGATTATAATTGAAAAATTATTTTAACTTAAGGGGGAAAAACAGAAGGCATCCGTGCAGCAGGGTGGGGTTGTGGGAGAGTGTAAATCCTGCAGTAACAGGAGACATTCTGTATTCAACAGAATACATGTATACAGGGGGATTGAGAAAATAAGTAAATATTTTAAAGATAATGGGAGCAAATGTTTTTTTGTGGGATTATTATTATTATTTTTTGGTTGCTTTTTTTTTTTTTGGTCAGAAAAGAGTTACAAATATGAAAAGGGAGAAAATTAGAACAAACCCTATGGTAATAGATTGGAATTGGAGATATTGATGTGAATTCATTGTCATAGATTATAGATACATAGATGGATAGATAGATAAACAAATAGAGGTGTAAATGTGTATGTGTATGTGTATGGAACACATATACTCTCTTGCTCTATCCATAGATTCTGGGGCAGTGGTATCCCAATAGCAGTAAACACATTAAATGTCCTATCTTGGTAACTACCTGCCATTTTCCACTTGAAAGGACCCTTGAAGAAGCCCAGATATGGGTCAGAGAAAATGCAAGTAATCATGGAACATTGCATGTGCCAGAAAGTAGGGATGTGCCTGATGAATGATGGACATGTGTCAAAAGGATGCAGAAACTAGCCTGAAGGGGCTCTTATTGAGCAAATATTGGAGTTTGAGCAACAAATAAATAATGATTGTAATAGACTATCAGCCACTGACTAGAACAGACATCTATGAGTCCATGATAATATCAATAAGCAAATAAATAGACTGGAAGTTTGATGAGACATAGAATACTTATCAAGTCTCCAAGTACCTCCCTCTAAAGTACTTATTAAATACAAAGACAAAAGGATAATTTTATAGCAAAGACAATGGAAATACTACCTTAATCAACTGATCAAAGTAACATCACCAGTGACGGGACAAACTGAGATCATGTGCCATCTAATAGGTTGCAGTAAAAAGAACACCCCATCACCTGTGGCATTCCTGCCAAAGATGCATAATTGGCATCTAATCATGATGAATCATCTGACAATGCCAAATTGAGGGAGCATCTACAAAATCACCTGTCTGCAATTATAAAGTTCCCAGGTTATGAAAGACCAAACCAACCTTTCAAATCAAAGGACACCTAAGAGACATGATCAGCAAATGAAACGTGTGCTTTTTAGACTGCTTTATTTTGCTCTAAAGGACATTATTATGACAGTAGGTGAGACTTGAATGGGTCGAGAATTAGATGGTAGTCGCATTCTTTCCTGGTTTTGATGACTGTATTGAGTTATATAACAGAAGTTCCTATTTCTAGGAATTATACACCAAAGCATTCCGGAGCGATGAGGCATCATTCTAACAAGTTACTCTCCAATGGTTCAAAAGAAACTATTCTTGTACTATTCTTGCAATTTTTCTGTGCATTTCAGTTTATTTCAAATACTTCCCAAAACAAACAAGCCTCAGTTATTTAGAGTTCATGATGTAGTCTCTTGAGAGGAAAAGTGTCAGGAAGGAAGAGGGGCGGAGAACCAAAGAGAATCTCTTCATTGCTTGGGTCCTGGCCCTAACATGGCCAGAAGCCAACATGGAGGCTCCTGTTGGGGGTGGGGGTGTCTCTGAAAGGACATGACAGACCAGACCTGGAAAGCGGCTGGGGCCTGAGTTTACAGCCCAATGAGTCTGACTCTGGTGGTGGCATCAGTGAGTGTTTTAACCACTAAACCACTGTCCTGTCATCACTCATCACATTCCAGAGCACCTGAAAACAGGCTCCCCCAGCCTGGTTACCGTGAGCAGTTAGTTTCAAGTTCAATGCAGACCTCAAAGAGTCCAATGACAACCTTGACACATGTCAAGAGAGGTAGGTGTCTAACACCTGATGAGAAGGAGCCCCTGCCACTCCTATTTGCTCATGACATACACAGTAAAATTGCCCATCTTGTCACTTTCCAGGCTCCTCCTCCCCGTGACTCTCCCTCTTTTGGCTGCCTGTCCATCGAGTCTCTGCCCTTGGTGCGCTGCTGTTCCTTATTGCTCTCGTAACAAACCGGCTTCTCAGTAAGGTGTTGTGCAGAGAAATTGCACTTCCTACTGGGTCTGCCTTCTCCTGCTGAAGGACACCGGAGCAAGCATCCAAAGAACCACTTAGCCCAACTCCATCATTTTGCAGATGAGGAAAGGAAGGCCTACATAGGTGGTGTGATGTGCCCATGGTTAAGGAGCTGATTCATGAAAGAGCCAGGCACAAAACCCAGGTTTTCTGTCATCTCTTGGCTCAGGGTAATTGCTAATTATTGTATTATAGGCTATGTTGGGACAAAGACAGTGGTGGCAGAATAGAAGCAATAAAAGCAGAAAAATAGAAAAGGACACTTTATAGAAGGCAGAATTTTCAAGTCCGCAGCTTATCAGTTCGAGCTGGAAAGGCACAAGGAGTTGCTAAAGAGGGATGATGTGATTGAGGTGGATTATTTGCTATTGGTTTCACACAGGGCTTCTCAATAGTGACACTGTTGGCATTGGGGACTGGAGAATTCTGTGTTGTGGGGACTGCTCGGCATCCTGTGAGGTGTTTAGGGGCATCCCTAGCCTCCACCCACTAGATGCCAGTAACACCTCCCCAGTCATGACTGCCAAAGATGTCGCCAACATGCTAAATGTCTGCTGAGTTAACAATTGTCCCTAGTGGAGAACCTCTGGCTCCATGGGTGAGTTGGAACCAAGGTGCCCTGGAGAGAGGATGCTGGCAGGAGGTTGTAAAGGCTTCAATTCAGGGAGGCAGTGCAACTAGAGGGTAAGATGCTGGGCTCTGGGGGAAGGCTGCCAGTTGCGTGCAAGGCCTAACCACTCACCAGCTGTGTAGTTCCCTTGGGCTCTCTAAAGCAGGGCAGTATTAATACCTATCTTTAAGAGTTGTCATAAAATAATACCTATGAAACACTGATAGCAGGATAGGCAAAGAGGTGAATGTTTTAATGCGTAAAGAGACATGAAGGAAGAATGAGCACGCCTTGGCTGAGCATCAGCTCCGCGGTGAGCCCCTCAGCGCTGTGGGGGCGGGGCAGTGTGCTTTCCACACTATTGCAGCAGGTGCTGTATGCGAGACAGCTAGACCATTCTAGATGGGCTGTGGACTGTCCCTTTAGCTCATCAAGGGTTTGGTGTCAGATGGATAAATCAAACTTGTAGGCATTTTAGAACTTCTATTGAAAAATGGAGACAGGTCAGCTTGTCCTAAACCTCTTGTTATACACAAATGTATAGCTCAAAGGAAAGTAATCCAGTTAGATGCCTCATCTTTGTTTCAAATACAGAAATTGGTGTGGGTGTGCATACTTAATGTAGAAATAAGGAGAGAATTCACAACAAATGCCCGGAGCTCTGGCAATTCAGAATGCTGTGTTCTGTGATCTCTTGAGGCAATTTACCAAAACTGCTCTAGCAGAAACGGTTCCTGAGTGCCACCTGACTTCCACCTGGCACCTAGAACACTCTATACTTCCCACAACCCCTGCATTCTCGGGGCCTTTGCAAATCAGGGGTGATGGATCTTTAAGCTTCAGCTATATTAGCTCTCTACTAGATCCACCACTAATTACAGTACGTAACTCCCAGATGACTGTGTGATAATGTTATTAGAGTACTCGGTGCTCTTGTTTATGGGTCTTCTGGAAATCTTTAGGGGGAATGAAAATTCCCCTGGTGATAACCACAGTGTGGCTGAGCCCTGGTGGCCTGTTACATCCCATTGGTGTGCGTGAAGACGCGTCATCTGCGGATGTGTTGAGGGGTTTTACTTGACCACTGTTTGCACTCCACATTTGTGTTGTTTCCACCGCCAGGGGTATGCACTTCTTTTAATTTCCAGCCTGGAGATTTCTGACTTTCCCACCAAGAGGCTCTCCCTCTTGCAGCATTCTTTTGAATAATAATAGTAATAATCCCCTACATTTATATATTTTATGCTTTTAATGTAGTTTCATATACATTAACCAGCTTGTGCTATTATTTTTGCCCCAGAAATGGCTATCAGCCTTGTAGAATTCCTAAAATTCCTTAAATCCTGTGATTTTTTTCAGTTTGCTCTTGCTACAATATTATATGTTGTTCAGTTCACAAGGCTCAATCTTAATTAAACCAAGATCTGGATACAAGAGGAAATCACTAGCAGTGAGGGGCATATTACTAACACTCTCTGACACATCCATTCTAAATTTAGACGATACCCTTAGAGTCTTCCAAATTGAATCACAACCTTATAATTAATATTTCCTGTCCCTCCTCCCAGTGTGAAGTTGTCAGTCCCCATGGCACTTCACAGTATTTATTCTTTACAGATTGTATGTTGCCACATGAACTGAGAATAGCAACACAGTAATTTTTATTTTTCTTGAAGAGACAATTAAAGAATAAGATCCAAATGATAACTGCATAATTGCATGTAAATATAGTGACCCTCCCTCTAAGGTCCCTAGTTTTAAAAAGTCTTATTTTTAAGCTAAAATATTTTGATGTGTGTGAATTGAAATTCTATTATCATAGTACATGTGCATGTGAATACACAATCATGTGTATAGAATGAAGTATTTTAAAGCACCATGTAATTTTATAGATGCTCAATATGAAAGGTAATGTTCATTTTATTTGGCAGCAATATATCAATATGCATAAGAAAATAATACCACATTAAATTTTATTAACAATTTGAAGCCTTTCCAAGCTTTCCCAGTTGTATTTGAAGACACAGAAAAAAAGAAAAAAAACCCTCAATTTCAAAATAACTGATATTCAATGTGAGGTGCTGAGAACTTCATATTCCACTGGGTGACAATATCTAATGGATATGGGGGCAGAGGGAGGTGAGGACAGTGAAAGAAGTGAAAAAAAGATCCCAACCATCCAGTCTAAAAATGGGCAATGTTGCTTGAAGCTGGTATGCACAAATTCATATGTGGCCATAATAAGAGTGTGTTTTGTAGCTTATTTCAATGGGTAATTAAGGGTTCAGATGCACCCATTTAAAATTGCCATTGAAGGTATATTTGATCATTGGTTTTGATGATAGTGTTGCATAATAGTAACCAAAAGAATTTGGCTAGCTGCAGGTTTTTTCCCTGTGAAAACCACATTTTGGATGAATTAACAACAGCTGAAACTATGATGGATCTAGGGCTTTAGCAGAAGCCAAAAGCTGACTCAATCCATTTGTAATTAAATGATCTAATTCCTGGTCAATAGCAGGCAACACGAAGCCACAGTTAAATGAACATATCCAAATATCATACTTAGAGAAGTTTATGATCATCTGAGATGAGATAGCCATCTCTTTGGTGTGCCTCCAATTCTAAGCATCAAAGATCTATGCATATGTATCTTGGTCATTTGCCTCACAGAGCATGGCTATGTCTTACAGAATTATGAATGTCTATAGCCCTCTCCTATTAGGGGAGGTACACATCACCTGCTGGTTAATGGCTTCCTAAAAAGATTCTTGGTGTCGTTCTACACAAGCAGCATTATTGTCATTGAGAGGCTTGTTGGAAATGCAGAGTCTTGAATTCCCATCCCCAGACCTCTTGCATTAGAATGTAGATTTTTATACAAGATTCCCAGGTGATTCAAATACAGTTTAATGTCTGAAACCATTGTTTCACATGATCTGTCACCCTTCCTTTGGGCCCTATCTTTTAAATTTGTATCACTGCAAAAGCCTCTGCACTGATTTTTCTGTCACCACTCTTATCCTGCTTCATTAATGTCTTTATGCAGCTGCCAAGAACATTTTGAAGGCACAACTCAAATAGTGCAGGGAGTACACTCCCAATCTCCCCAAGTCTTCCTTTGGCTCTCTGAGGTAAATCCTGACTTGCTCAGCCCTTTCTGGTGCACTCACTGCCTACAATCCTGGATGCATTTCTTAACATTTCCATGAAATGTGTGAATGACTTAGGAATAGGGTGGCTACTCTAAAATGGAAGACTAGAGAAGTCTTCTGGAGGATGTGTGTGATGGCTGAGCTGAGACCCAGAGGGCAAGAGCCCCATTAGGCTAACAGCATGCCTCTTTGTTTTGACACAATCCATTTCCTGCACCTGGAAGAGTGGTCACCCAATTCTGTTCCCTATCTCAATTTTACATTTACTTTCCAAAAGAAAAGTTATTCCTTCCTGGAGAGTCTTTTCTGAACAGCCTTGGTTCACATCTGGGTTAGTTCCCTTGCTCTGCATCACATTTTGGATATGAGGCTAAAATGGCACTGTGTTGGGTTTGAGTATCTGGAGGCAGACGATGATGCAGAGTTTGGGGTGTAAGATATTTATTCAGGGTCAACATTTGTGAATGGAAGGCACAGGAAGTAGGACTGGGTAGAGGAAGACATCTAGCTGTGATGGACATCTGAGAATGCTTCAGCCAATCCAATGGGGAGCTCTGGAGAAGGTATTGGCCAACAGGGTGTCCAGTAGTGGACCAAAGTGGCTAGAGCTTTCTAACTCTGCCTAACCCAATCAATGGATGTGTGTGCCCCAGAAGGCAGACCTTTGTTGGTGAGGCCGACCCTAAAGTTGATAGCTGGGCAACATCTTTTCTTGAAGGGGAATCTAGGTGGTGCATATCTGTGTCTATCTTACACACTCATCATCTTGTGTTGTTTTCTCTCTAAGTAGAGTTTGAGTTCCTTGAATGGAGCCAAACCATTTTTTTTCAAACACAGAACATAGCACAGAGCATGGTACATCAGAGGTATTCAGTGCATGTTTCCTAAATGACTTACTTGCTTTATTGAGCACTGTCCCTTTGTTATTGAGACCTATCCTCACACTTGCAATGTATGGCAGAAGAGAAAAGCATATATACTTTTTAAAGTTCTTTAAGCATCTGTGCTGGACTCTCTGAAAATCTCCCGAGATTCCATATACTATTTCTTCCATCAGCTGACACGTGCTTGCCTTTTCTCTTTGTAGTGTGTAGATATTCTTCTCAGTAATAAAACCAAGGGAAGCCCTGCTGGGAGCTTGGATTTGAAATCAGTTGTCAGGCAATTGATAATTTTGCTTTATCCTGTTAAATTAAGAATAATGAGAGGGTGGCATTAATGAAACAGAACAAAAATAGAGATATGGACTTGGCCTCCAAGTCAGTACCAGCCTCTGGAAAGGGCAACCCTGTGTTAACATGATAGCCGCTCTTTCCCTGACCTCACCTTAACTCTTTGGGACAATGCTGAACTCATTGTCCAAGGAAAGTTAATAGGTTCATTTTGCAGATCTCTAATTTGTGCCCTGAGAAACTGAGTTAAAGCACTGCCTTTCAGGCCATTTTATGGAAAGGATCAATTGTATTCATCATTTTCCAAAGTGCCATGGAACAATATTGTTATAAAATACAGTATAAATGAATTATCAAAACATTTTAAAAGACCAAAATTTTTATTATTAGCTGACATAAAACTACTTTACAATAAATATAAATGAGTATAGCTTATGGAAATAAAGAAAAGAATTACAAAAATTATGCATCGTTCACTGGAGGTATACATAAACATAGCTCAACAAAATTTATGATTTTAATACTATTGTCCATAGTGCCTACCTGTTTTGAATGAATACTATGCATATCAATATTTAAAATTTTTAACAAGGTCCTGGCTGGTGGCACAGTGGATAAGGCACTGGCCTGTGAACCACAAGGTCACTGGTTCAATTCCCCAGCCAGGGCACGTAACCAAGTTGCAAGCCAGGTCTCCGGCTAGGTCCATAGCCAGAGTGAAAGGCAATCACACATTGATGTGTCGCTCCTTCTCTCCCTCCTTCCCTTCCCCTCTCTCTAAAAACATAATGAACAAAATATATTTAAAAAATTTTAACAAGTTTACTTAAGGCCTGTTAACTAATCTAACCTAGGTTACATTGATTTTAATACTACTTACAGGGGATAGTTTGTATTTAAACTGCCTCTGTGCTTGCTTTGAACAGCGCTCATGATAGAGAATCAACTCTGCAGAAGTAGGTTGATGGAAATGAAAGTAAATATGTTAAAGGAATTTTCTCAAGTTCAGAATATTAACTTCTATCCCAAATGAAGTAGGTTATAATGTATTTTCAAAATTTATATTCAATTTGACTCAGTAGCCAGGTCTAAAAACTTAAACCTATAAAATTACAATTAAACTTAAAATTTCTTTTGATTGCTGAAATGAATTCTGAATTTTAGACATGTTTGGGTTACAGTTGACAACTAACCTTAAATTATTGCATGTTGTAACATAATCCTGCTGCAGATAATGTGTGTCTCATGCAATTCTCCACCTGAATTTAGTAACACCCATATTGGTCTCTATCCTACACAAAAAGGCAAGCCTACCCATCATACACCTGAATGGTGGGGGGTGGGAGATCAAATTTTATAAACATTTCTGAACATTTTCTCTCAATTTCTGTACTCCTGTTATTGAGTGGTAACAATCTTTTCACAGACGGGTCTATGAACACATCTTAAGGAGCCCAGAATTATGTAACAGAGGAAATGTGGACTAAAGCCCTGAGGATTCGGGGGCCAAGCAAAATCTCATGCAAGCTGAAGGTTGAGGGAAGCAGAGAAGCTTCTCAGTCTGAGAAGAAGAGAAGAGAAGGGAAGAGAAGAGAAGAGAAGAGAAGAGAAGCAGAGAAGCAATGGGATGAGAAGGGAAGAGAGGATAAGAGAGACAGAAAGGGAAGAGAAGAGTAGTGATATTCCATGGGACCCATTTAAAGACAGGGAAGCAGCCTCTCAGTTCTTGACCTTTACCTTTTAATTCCTGGCATAGACTCTCTTGAGTGGAGTTTGTTTTGTGCAACAAAAGGATCCCTAAAATATAGACAAAATTAATACAGTCCCTCAACAAAGCAGATTTAGAGTAACTTTCTAAGCCTCTTCCATCTGCAGCTGGTTGCCCGAGTCCAGCTATAAATGATCCAGATGTGGACTGCTTCCAGGAGACAAGGGTCAAAGTCCTGTTAGCCTGGAAATGTACTTGTATCTGTTTCTTTTTTATAACACTGCTGGTGATTGTGATGCTGTAAGCCTTAGTGCACACTTGCATCTGGGAATGTTCTGATTCATTCCAAATGTTTGGGAGACAGAAGCAAGAAGTTTTCAGTTTGAAAGATAATAACAAGAGAGGAGAAGGTCAATGGTCTTCTTCAAACCATGCCCCAAGATGGAGAGTGCTTGCTGTGTACTGTGTAAGAGAGGAATTTCCATGCCAGTAGTTCTGTCCAAGCCTGATGTCATTGACTAACAAGCATGCATGACCAATGGCTTTTGGGAAAAAAAATGATGATGATGAAAATGTGACTGCTGGCATCAGCTGGGATTTTCCCAGCTAAAATAAAAATGATTCCACCTGGAATTACCTGGCTCAGGGAATTTGGCATATCTACTCTACTTGCACAAGCAATTTTTATAGACTTTTTGTTGTGGATATTTTTGTTCACTGATAAAACTCTGTTCATGTTGGCTTCACATGTGTGGGTGTTTGAAGTTGTTGATGAGGATTTAAGATGATGTTTATATATTCTGGTTTTGCACAGATGTATCTAGGGATTTAAAACATGGGGATTTCATTATGCCTCTCTTAATGACTAGATATATATTGACTAGATTAATTAACACATTATATATTCTCAGGCACAACTATCTCCATTGTCAATGATTTAGTAATTTCATGGGAGACACTGGAGTCTTTTATTATGGTACATCATTACCATTCTGGAACTCAGAAATGATTTGAAACTGTTATACCTTAAAAGAAAAAACACAACAGTCTAAGAGCACATACATAAGAAGAACTAGAGGGAAATCATGTTGAGTTCATTTCTCTGTAACTCCTAAAATCCTAGCAGCATGCATGGAGGGCAATGCTATTGGCTCCCACTTTGGACAGTAACGTAATAGGCCAATAAATCTATGCTTTGGGAGGTAAAAAAACAAACAAACAAACCCAGAAACCATTAGGGCCATAATTATGAGCACCAGCAAAAGAGGGTCCAGCTGGATTTAAACAACAGATTTCAACTCATATCCTGGTTTAATTCCCAGATGAATTCATTATACGTCAAATAGATTCTCCACAGTTCATAAAATTCTCAAATATTTCACTTGGAGCACGGGAGCCAATATCATTTCCGACCTGTTGATTGACAGCTATCCACCCCAGGCTGACCATTGTTCATTAAAAATAATATGTGTGTTTTTCTGTATATCATCACTTTATTGAACCCCAAACATTTGTGGCTAGTTCTGAGGCTAGAAGGGTAAATTACTGATATTATGGAACTTACCTAACTTCTGAAAGTTATTCTTCATGACCTCAGGTCTGACTCTTTGAGGTAAGCCTCCGGTATGGGCATTTTTTTTTAACACATTCTGCTTTTGAGAAGCTGGCTGATAAAACTTGTTCGTAAAACATCACACCCAGTTTGCTCCCTGCCACCCCCAACTTCAGCTGTTGCCAATAGGTGGGTTTCAACGTGTCAGTTTGGAAAGCTCTCAGGAGGCTGCTGTCACTTTTCATGTTGTCACCGTGAAGTTGGTGGATGCACTCAGCATCACCTGCCTTTTGTAGGGTGGGGTGCGAGCTTCACATAATCTGGCATGAATGTGGGCAAACTGTCTAAGACATGGGGAAGTTAAAAATGTACACTTATATGACTCAGATGTGCCTTTCTCAAGGACTTCCATTCTTCTGATTCCGTCCTAGATAAGTGCCTTAAGTCTTTTCCTCCATGCCCTCTTCCTTTAGACTTATGTTGAAGTGTGGGCACAATGACACAGCATCCCCAAAAAGGTCATTCCTGCACATAGACGTACTAAGCACTTTTTCCCCTGGCTGGGTGGCTTAGTTGGTTGGAGTGTCATTTCATATACTAAAAGGTTCCAGATTTTTTCCCTTACATTCTCTCTCTCTCTCTCTCTCTCTCTCTCTCTCTCTCTCTCTCTCTCTCTCTCTAATAAACATACCCTCAGATGAGGATAAAAAAATTAAAAAGATGTAGTAAAGTAGTATATAAATGTATTACTGTAATACACTGATTCTTCTCTTGTTCAATGGAGCCCTTAGACATTAGACAGCCTACTACAAGCTCAGAATATTAACAAGAGCCCTTTCATACACCCACTCTTTAACAAAGATTTTAGAGTTCCTATTATGTGCCAGATAAGGCCATTTTAGAGGTTCAGGATTAAGATGAATTACATTTGTTTCCAGTTGTACCCTTCCCATTCTTCCCAATATTTCTACAATATATAAGCAATATGAGAGTAAAATTAACTTCTCGCTTGAAGTGTAAAAAGAGTAACAGAAAGACAACTGACAGACTATAAAGCAAATGTGAAGACAAGGGAGGTCTGGGCCACTTTGCTCAACACGTTGCTTTCACCTTGGGCTTTATGAGAGAACAAAAGAAGATTCCAGGATAAAACAGAAGAGTATTTGGCATCAGCTATGGAGCCACCACCACCTTCCATACCTGCAGCCTTTCTAAGTCATTGCCAGATACTCAGCAGGGCCCCCTCAAGAAGGGGCAAAGAAAGGAAAGTGAGTGCGTAATGTGTGTGGGGTCTCAGGTTGGCCTTGAACGCAAGTGCAGTTCCTAATGGAGAAGAACAAGCAGGTCATTCTTGTCCCAGGGAACCACAACGTATCAGGGATCACAGAGTCACCAGGGTCTGCCTGGGGACTAGAAGTTGGGTGGGCACAGGAGACAGAAGCGGTTGGGCTGAGCGTGTTGTCTCCATCCTGTTTCTTCTCAGACCCCATTTTCTCAAAGCTCAGTTGCTGAGCCCCCCATTTGTTGTCCCCTTCTTGATCCTTTTCTTTGCCAGTCCAATGGAGAGTAAAAGTATGTCCCCAGCCCTACCCTCTTTCTGCTCCAGAAGTTGCATACCTAGATTAACATTACCATTGCAGACCAGACCTAGCCACACCTGCAGAATTGCTAACATTGTTTTTTATCCACTAATCAGATCCAGACTGACTGGTGCCTCTGGAGTGAAGCCTGAAGTCAGTTTCCTCCAAGTTACAACTTACCTCCTACCCACCTCCCTGACCCCCTAAGACTATGGTCCTGCTGTTTCCAAGTCCTTGGACTCAGAGCTTTATGGTTTTGCCTTACTCTTGATGACCTTTCCTCGCCTGTGAAATGAGCAGTTTTACCTTATACCATGACTGGGCCCTACTCCCCGGGGAGAGATTTGCAAGATGGTTATCTATCTCCCTAGTATTCTGCTTTCTGGATTTTGTATGGGTCAATGTTCCTTGCTGGCCTTATTGTGAGCCACACTTAGAAGCCATCTGTTATCGGAATCATGACTGAGACTGATGCTGGTTTACACAGTTCAGAAGAGCTTGGCACTGTTCTGTTTCTATTCTTCCTGGCCCGGAGGTCAACCTTGGATGCCCCATAATTTCCTATTAGTTCTGCTCTGGTGGTTGGCCATTTTGCTTCTTAGAGAACCATTATGCATGGCACTTAAATATAATTTAGCCAAATATCAAGGCATGCTTTGTTTGTAAGAACAACATTGGTGGACAATCTCAAGTGATAACCCATGATGTTAAGATGTGATTTGCTATGTAATAACAATAGTTAAAACTAGTTTAATACACTACTTTGCATACATATGCATTTGGTCCTCACAATAACCCTACAGGGAGAACTACTGTAATTTCCATTTTATAAGGAGAAAAAATAGGCCACAGAAAGGGCAATTGATATGCTCAAGGTCACACAACTAGTGAGCAGCGTGGTTGAGATTGAAATGCAGGCATTCTGACCCCAAGTTCACACTCACCACCATCACACTGTGCTGCCTCTCTGAAGGAGGGGGCCCTTTAGCCTCATAATATAATCAATAGTCACTGTGAGAATTTGGGGGAACTGTTTACATAAAATATTTCTGTTAACTTACTTCTAACTAAAGCTAATCTAGGCTTGCACTCTGCCAACACACACATACATGCTCACACACACACAATTTGACACAGATCATTATTTATCTCTCAGTGCATGAACAATAAATTTAGGCGAGCATTTTGGAGTAAAAATAAAACACTAAAAAATATAAAAAGAGATGATCACAGTGCCTGATATTTTTAAACATTTGATCATGTATTTGACATCATGTCAGTATTATGAATTAATATGTACTCTCTCCATAAGACTATCTTAGGTGTAAGTGCTTATTATAAAATGGCAGAAATGCAAAATACTACCTCTCTCATGATGCTCTTTTAGCTTTGGCTATCCCCCTAAATTGATTTCATGACAATTTCCCTATATGTAATATGGGTGCTAAAATGTCATGTTTTTTGACATCACAATAATGTTGGGAGGTAAAAGTAAGATCATTTGCAAATTAAAGCCATTAAAATGGTTATTTTAATGAAAACTTCTAATTTTTTCTTAAAAATCAGATTATATTTTATACTATTACCTCTAGGCGCTTCCTAGCAATATACCATTGTGAAGGAGCTTGATTAGCAAGAAGTGGCATGTCTAATAAAGGTCATAAATTTACTTCCAAGCTCATAAGAGTAGAAACTTCTCACCCTTTCATCTCCCGATCTGCCCAGACCCAGCTCCTTGTGTGTGACTTGTGCAGCCACACTGGGGCTCACACTGGGAGGTCTGTGTGCCTACTCTGCTGTCACTGTTTTAAACTTCTTAACTAGTTATGAACAAGGGACCCTGCATTGTCATTTTGCACAAGCATCCACCTATGACATAGCAGTCATCTTCTATCTGTAATGGCACCTGCCTCACAATGTAGAGTTGAATCACTTGAGGAGAAGCAGCTTCTCCACAGGGTCTAGTATCTTTCAAAGGGAGGATTCAGATAAACTTAGAACAGAAGAGAATTAATGGCAAATTTCCAATAATGATTGGCTTCTTTATTATTACCACATTAGACCCCTATATTCTGACAAATGACTTAGTGAAAAATGAAGTGAGGTTCATTTATGGGCAGAGGGGGAAATAGGATCAGAAATACCTGCTTTCATCAGGGAGAAGGGAGTTACACCAAGGACACCTCCACTTCTGGGATCCTGCGTGCTAGGAAGCACCTTCCAGGTGCCTATGCTGGAGCCTCCAAGATGAGAGCTAATGGCCATGGAGCCACCCTTTCCCTCCCATGTCCATTGCCCAGCATGGGGGTTGCAGACAGCCCTTCAGCCTCCTCCACCTCACCTGTGGAGCTGCTCTTGTTTTATTGCCAGTCATTTTTTAAATAGCTATACTGTGATATAATTCCCAGTGTAAAATTCATCCTTTTGAAATGTACAATTCAGTTTTATTTTAAAATAATTCATAGAGTTGTGTACTCATTACTATAGTCAATTTTCTAATGCCCCTAAATCTCCTACCTATTAACAGTCATTGCCATCAAGTCCTCTTCCCTCCCAGCCAGCCCCTGACAACCACTAATCTACTTTGTGTCTCTGAATTTGCTTCTTCTAGATAGTTCATATAAACAGACACATACAATATTTGTCTTTTAGTCTCTGGTTTACTTTAACTAGCAAAATGTTTTAGAGGTTCATCCATGATGTAGCATGCATCAGTAATTTCTATTCCTTTCTAAGGCTAAGTAACATTCCATTTCATTGTATGGATATACCACATCTAATTTATCCGTTCCTCAGTTGATGGACATGTGGGTGGTTTCCATTTGGGTGCTATGATGAATCATACCACTATAAACATTCATGCACAAGGTTTTGTTTTTTTAAAATTTTATTGTTGTTGTATTACATCCATCCCCTTTTTGCTCCCCTCTGTCCCCCTCCCCACCCACCCAATCCCCACAAAGTCAATCCCACCTGTTGTCCATGTCCATGGTTCCTTTATACTAGGTTCTTGTCTAAGCTGCTCCCCTTTCTTGCCTCTGCCTCCCCCCTCCCCCCAACCTCTTTTCCCCTGACCACTGAAGGCCTATTCATTATATTCATATATTTGGTTCTGTTTTGCTTGTTGTTAGTTTTGCTCATTATTGTCCCGTAATGGGTGAGATCATATGATATTTGTCCTTCACTGACTGGCTTATTTCACTAAGCATAATACTCTCCAGTTCCATCCATGTTGTTGCAAAGGGTACAAGTTCCTTCTTTCTTTCTGCTATATAGAATTCCGTTGTGTAAATGTACCAAAGTTTTTTGATCCAATCATCCACTGATGGGCACTTAGGCTGTTTCCAGCACTTGGCTATTGTAAATAGCATGCACAAGGTTTTACGTGGGTTTATGTTGTTAGTTCATTTGAGGGTATGCCTGGAATTGGAATAACTGAGTCATATGATAAAACCAATCATTTTTCTACATATCTAGAAAAAGATGACCCTACTCTCAGAGTCACTAAAACCAATATAGACATTAAATATGAATACCCCTAAAGGCCCAAATTGGATAGTAATGCAATTTTTCATACTTAGATTAAAAACTTGGAGTCAGATGTCCTGGAATAGCCATGGCATAAATGGTTTTGTCATTAACTAAACAAAACCCAGAAGAGGTAACATCCTTCCAGCACAAGTAGAGTAGCTAATTCAGGATTTTTGTTCTACCTCTGCCAAAAATTGCACTTGGCATCTATTCAGAATAACATTCTCTCCTGGGGCACTTTCGGACGTCTGGCCTAAGAGATACTTGTAGAAAAAAGTGCCAAAATTAACCATGCCCCTCCCTGGCCCTGTAGCTCAGTTGGTTGGGTGTTGTCCTGAAAACTGAGAGGTTATAGGTTCAATTTCTGGTCAGGGAACAAGCCTGGGTTGTGGACTCCCTCTGTTGGGGCACCTACGGAGGACAACCAGTCAATGTTTCTCTTTCAAATTGATGTGTTGCTCTCTCTCTTTTCCTCCTCTTCCCTCCCTCTAAAATAAAATAAAATTTAAAATATTTAAAAGCAATTAACCATGTCCCCATGTGTGTGCCTAGGACAGGCTGGTGGGCGCTATGGCCTAAGTGTGCTTATCTCAATTCAAATGTTGAAACAGAATCTCCAAGGTGATGGTATTAGGAGGTGTGGTCTTTGGGAGGTGACTATGTCACGAAGTCAAGGTCCTCATGAGTGTTATTAGTGCCCTTACAAAAGGAGCCCCAAATTTAATTTGCAAATGATTTTATTTCCTTTTTCGCTATGTGAGGATACAAGAAATCTGCAACCTAGAAGAGGGCCCAGCCATGCTGTACCCTGATCTCAGATTTCCAGACTCCAGAGTTAGGAGAAATAAATTTCTGTTGTTGAGAAGCCACCCAGTCTGTGGTACTTTGTTATAGAAGCTTAACAGACCAAGAAAGGGACATCAATTTGAGGAAAGAAGTTACAAAAAATAGTATGAGAACTGTTAAGACAGTGTTATCAGACTTTGGCATGCACGTGAATTACCTATCTTAGGGAGACGTATATTCTGGTTCAAAAGGCTTAAAAAAGAGGCTTATACACTGCATTTATAACAACTTCCCAAGTGATAATCAAAATTGTGTGTCCACTGACTTGTATGTTGAGTAGTAACAAGGCTCTAGGGCAGTGATCCCCAACCATTTTGGCACCAGGGACCAGTTTCATGGAAGACAATTTTTCCATGGAAGATAGGGGAGAGAAAGGGTGGTTTTGGGATGATTCAGGTGCATTACATTTATCGTGCACTTTATTTTGATTATTATTGCATTATAATATAGAGTGAAATAATCATACAACTCACCACATGCTAGGGTTAGCACATGGGCTTACCAACACTGTGACTGAGACAAGTGCTCAGCGTGGGGAAGAGGTTTGGATAGTGCTGGTAAATAAAATAATGGGCAGGCTATGCTTGGACTATAATAAGTATTGGATTCTGACTTAAAGCCTGCCACCACAGGTAGCTGTACAATCGAAGTACATCGATTCACTTGTCACTATAAAGCCTGCCACCAGATGCAGCTTAATTGTTACTTGCCACTCACTGATAGAGTTTTGATATGAGTCTGCAAGCAATTGGTTTATTATGGTCTCGGTGCAGTCAAACCTCTCTGCTAATCATGATCTGTATTTGCAGTCACTCCCCAGCATTAACATCACCGTCTCAGTTCCATCTCAGATGATCAGGCATTAGATCCTGGTAAGGAGCATGCATCCTAGATCCCTTGCATGCACAGGTCATAGTAGTGTTTGCACTCCTGTGGGAGTCTAATGATGGGAAGTGGAGCTCAGGTGGTAATGCAAGTGAGGAGGGCTGTAAATACAGGTGGAGCTTTACTGGCTCTCCTGCTGCTCACCTGCTGTGTGGCCTGGTTCCTAACAGGCCATAGCTGGTACCAGTTCAAGGCCCAAGGGTTGGAGACTCTTGCTATAGGGTCCCTGAGGCTGTAGGAGGATAAGCTAAGTGGCATGGCTTCCTAGACCCTGAAAGGTTCATGGACCATGATTTGCTGTCCCAAATTTGACCCCTGTGTGGTTTTCTAGGTGAAGTAAAGCTTATCAGGGCCAAATATCCCGCACCTAGTAACTGAGAGAATAGAGGGAAGACATAAGCCCAGATATCCTCTTGTAGAATCAGCAAATCTGAACTGGTCTTTCTTCTTTTCTTTTTATTGAATGTATTGGGGTGACACTCATTGACAAATTTATACAGGTTTCAGAAACACAAATCCACAACCCATCATCTGTGTAGTGCATTGTGTGTCCAGCACCTCGAGTCAAGCCTCTGTCCTTCACCTTTACCCCATCTCTACCCTCTATTACCTCCTCCCACCCTCTCCTCTCACAATCACCCCACTGTTAATTCAATTAAGCTCACACAGCTTGATTAAATGACAACCTATTTGAAAATTGGGTGGATTCCTCATGCAGTAAAAGGTCAGGTTCAAACCAGAAATCAAGAATAATTGAAAATAAAGTTCTAAAGTGCCATGTATTCTTCCAAAGACTATAAAAGGCTAATTTAAAAGCCACAGGAAAAAAAGTATTAAAATACTACTTCACTAACCATACTATCCATCTCCGAGACATAGCACAAAGGCTTTCCAGACCCTTATTCTCTATAATTTGTCACAACTCTCCTGTCTCTCTCTGTCTTGCCTACATAGACTCTCTTCTCCCTCTGTCTTCCCTTCCCTCTAGGTCATGGACTAATTGGGTAGACACTGCTTCTCAGACTATAAAGTCTGCATGAATCACCTGGGATCTTGCTGAAACAGATTCTGACACAGTAGATCAGGAGCAGCCAAGACTCTGCATGTCTCACAAGCACCTGGTTGGTGTTGATGTGTACCACATCTGGAGGAGCAGGAGTTTAGATTATCATAACTTCTCTGCTTCTTTCATTTCTTCTCTTATTTCTCTCCTTTCTCCTCCTCCTCCTTCAAATTGGGAGGCAATAAATGCTGATGGTATATAGACTAAATGACCTTTTCTAATTCTTAGTTTTATTGTCAGTAATAGTAATGACAATGAAGGCCACTTTTCTAAGGTTGGTAATGATATGTGGAAGACCAAGCACAGTGCAGACACATCATAGGTGCTAAAAGTATAATAGTTTATTTTATTCCATCTTCTTAGATTCCTTTTAGACTGGCAATGTTGTAAGTACAAGGGATAAGGGATAAACAAACATTAATGATTGATATTAGTAGATATCCACAAAGTAGACTTTTCCCATTAAAAAATGCATTGCTATGAAAACAGAAGCATGACCTATACAGGGTGCGTGTGATAAAGTGGCAATAAATTTGCATCTTCTTATTTCGCTTGCTTCTTATTAATTTTGAAAACTGTGTTTCTAAGGTTATGATTTAACATCATTATTTCAGATATAAAGTATTAAATTCTGAGAGCAACCATCATGTTGAAGGAATATGATGTTAGAGCAACCATAACTTCTAGACTGCATGCAGGGCAAACTGCTAAGGAAATTGCAGACTGCAATAACATTCCTTTATGTACAGTTTACAACGTGAAGAAGGTGTATGATGCTGATCCTGATATTGCTACACCAACAAGGAAAATGCATAAGGTATGCAGGGATCACAAAAGTCCAGATGTTATACACAGAATCCAGGAGATCATCAATGAAGATCCAAGAAAGTCAATGTGCTCCATAGCAAGAGAACTATAATGATTCACAAGATTATTGCTGAAGATATCAGATACACATCATATGATCTGAGAAGAGGCCAGTTGATTACACAGCAGACAAAGGGAAGGCACTTTGAAAAAGCAAGGAAACTTAACAAAATGGAACAATCTACCCAAAAAAACCCTTTGATTTTTTTCTCCAATGAAAAGAATTTTCAGCAGGACCAAATTGTCAACAGAAGACACAACGAGTGGCTCTGTGAGAATCTTAATAAAGTCCCAATTGTCATGAAAACGAAATTTCCTGCTACAGTGATGGTATTAGGTGTTGTCAGCAATGAAGGAGATATCATGACCCTGCATTTGTTTCCACAAGGCTTGAAGGTGTGACTGGTGATGATTACCTTGGTGTTTTGAGAGAAGTAGTTGTACTATGGATGAAGCAAGTCACAGATAGACATCATTTTATCTTCCAACAAGATGGTGCACCAGCACATAACACCAAAAGGGTGCAAGAATTTCTCAATGTCAATGTTCCTGAATTCTGGTCAAAGGAAATCTGACCACCTAGTTCATAAGATGCAAACCCTTTAGACTATTATGTATGCAGCATTTGTGAGAGAGAAGTTAATAAACAACCTCATTCCAATAAAGAGGCCGTTAAAGCTAAGATTGAAAACATTATGATGTCCAGGGATAAAGAAAAGTTAATTAAAGAGTGCTCAAGATTCTGAAGTCAAATCAAGTCTGTTATTGCAGAACAATTAAAAAATTAATGACTATGTTTATGTATTTACATATAAGAATAAATTTATTTCAAAATATAACACTTTTGTGGTATGCTGTTTATTTTACTAAAATTTTGCCACTTTATCTCATGTACCCTGTATAACTAATCACTGTGAAAAAGTGTAATTATCGACTTAGAAACTGCTTGAATTGGAGCCCAGGTCAAAATTTCAGAGAAACATAAAGGGTCTCACCCATCTTTATTCCTCATTGAAAATTAAGCAATCAAAGGTAAATTTAAGAAAAGCCAGATGTTACCCACACAGCTTCCAGCCCTCTGCCTAAAGCTAGGTTCTTCAAGTACCTGAATGCTTCTGATTCCTGATTGACATGGCTTTTTTTTGTGCTGGGTGGACAGATGACAGATGGGGCAACTGGCTCAGTGGTGAGATGTCCACCGTCTTGAAAAACTTAATTTCCAATAGAGGAGATGTTCTGGTCCCTGTTTTAGGCTTCCTCAGGGCAGAAAATTGTGAGACCTTAGTGACACCCAATCATGAGTCTAATTTTATCAGGGACACTGGAGATCCAGATTCTTATATTATCTAATAGAGCACAAAAAGTCAAGCTAGCATACTTTCCAAACAAAGAGGGACTTTTAATGAGAAAGTGGCAGACATTACACATTCTCATTCTTCATTGCACTCTGCTGTCCATCTTCTGGGACAGAGGCACACAGATCATGGCATAACTTGCTTAGAACAATAGACAATTGTCACAGTCTATTAATTCCAACTGCTTCTGATGGAAAGGAAAATGGTTACATGGTGAAGTCAGAGGGTCTCAGGGACAGACGGGGCTTTTCCCAAGTGTCTCCCACACAGACTGGTGCATAATTAAAAGCATGATGTAAAGAAGAAAACTTTCTGATTATATCAAGATCCGTCCCATCACTGCTTCTGTGATCTAAGCCCACTGTTATTAAGAAAAAAATTTTTTTCAGTGGTTAGCTGGACATAGAGCTTCATTATTAATATAGATAATGAAAAAGCAGAGGAAAGTAGAGAGGGATCATTGCTATAAATCAGAGTGAGATGATATTACCTACTGTATAGTATTGAATCTCCACCTGATTAGTCCTATCTACTATGTTAGTTCATCTACTATGAAGCTATCCCTAAACTAGAGGGAAAGACAATATTTAAATATCTTAGGTTTCTTAAAGGTGAAGGGATTAAGAAGTACAAATTGATTGTTAGAGAATAGTCAGGGGGATGTAGAGTACAGCATAAAGAATACAGTAAAAAATATTGTAATAACTATGTATGGTGCCAGGTGAGTACTAGATTTATCAGGGTGATCACTTCATAAGTTATATAAATGTCTAATCACTGGGTTGCACACCTGAAACTAATAGAATAGTGTATCTCAAGTGTAATTGAAAAATAAAAATTATTTTTAAAAACTTTAAAACAAAATATTCTTAGGTTTCTTGGTAATTCCTAAACTACCCTAAATTTTTATTATTCAAAAAATTCACATAATTTGGGGCTATCATTTAAATATACTTAATTGGATCATCTTAGGAAGTAGCCCAGATTGGAAGCTAGGACTCTTGACTCTTCAATTAAGTGCCCATGTGCTCTTAGATATTTAGTCCAAACTTTCTATACCAGACTCTATCCATAAAAGGTATATTAGTCTCTATTGGTGTCTTCAAGTGTGTGCTGTATGGAATGAATGTTAAGCAAAAATAGGATTCATTGACCAAATATGTATGGATGGTGCTGACTTAGGGCTAGTTTTCTTTGGTCTCAGAGCCCTTAATATGCTAATAAACACATCAGGACTCTCCAAAAAGTGGCTAAAGTATGCCGTTTGCTGAAAAGCATTTGACCATAGAGCCCCTTTCCTTTGGTCCTCCTCCCATTTTAGTAGCATCTCTTGGGTCTTATGTGAAAATGAACAAATTTTAGGAAATGGTGGTCAAAATAATATCTAAGCTTTAACTAATAGTCATTTTGAAAGGATATTAGATTGTACTTTTCAAGTTGCCAACTTGGAGACATTTTTCAGAAATTTTCCACACACATAAAAAAATTCATTCCTCTCAGCTTTTTCAATGACATGATATGAGTTTGATGTTGATCATAAAAACATGAATGATTCCAATACCTTTATGCACTGCATCTGAAATGAGTTATTCAGGCTCTTGGGACTGCTCTATAAATTCGTTGATCAGGGGAATGTTTATGAGATTTGAAGCTCCAAATATACTTGAACCCATGTCTTAGTCTGTTTTAAGAACACATCAAATTGATTTCATAGCCAAGTCAATGCTCAAAAACTTCTTTTGAAAATGGTTCCAGAAAAAAAAGAATAGATTTCAAAGTGGCTGGTTCAAGGGACATATATACAGCATGCTGAAATTCTGTATAAACCACCATCCTGGTGGATTACAGGGGTGCAGATGGGTTCACCAAGGGTAATTTCTAGCAAAAGAAATTATGAAAAAACTTCAGTATTTGTCCTCGGAGTATCTCATTATCTATGCAGGAAGAAGTCCTAGTCACAAACAGGCTATTACAGTAATCCAAGCAGCGATGACTAACCATCTCTTCATTTTAATTTCTTGGGCAATTGATTCCATCTATTAGCAGTCAGTCACATATTTAAAAAAGTTTTCTCCATAAAAATCTTTCCTCTTGGGTGTGATGGTCAGCTAAGTCAGTAAGCATCATGGATTTTGCCAGCATCTCACATCAGTGATTTCAGACACTCCAGGGATTGGTCATAAATACTTTCCCAAACAAGATCTACAAAGTGACTCCTACTATTTTCTGACAAAAATAACCCCAGAACAGTGTACATTTTGCTATTAGTTTTCTTTTATTATATAGTGCATCTTTATATCATTTACTTAGCTGTATTCATGATTCCCTCAGAACATTGCAGATATCAGTTTAATATGCCACTTCAGAAGAACTAGGGCAGCTGAGTCTATTTTACAGTTTGCAATAAAAGAGGTCTTTCCCGAGATAAGAGCACGATACTGATTTTTATATGCCTTTCACATTTCAAACTTGGATTTAGTTGGACTACAAAACATTTACGTTTTTCACAACCAACAAGTTCATGTTTTGACAGATTGAATGTAAAGAGACTCCCAACTCTTTTTCCATTTTCAAAAAAATGACCAAATTCCTACTTTTTTCTTACCACCACTACTGGCATCCAATAATCTACATTTTGGAAAAAGCAATTTGATGTGATTCATTTACAAGCTGAGGCTAAAATGTGCTATCATGTCATCATGGAGAAGAATAATTTAATTCATGTGTTTCCTCAAGGGATAACAGAATCGGTTTTAAACTGGCCAAAAGAATCATGTTGGAGTTCTCTGTTACTGAAATTCATACCATATTTATTTGAAATGTGTGTGATTCATGAAAAACTCACTTTATAGGCTCAAATACCTATTACTTGAGACCATCTTCTACAATTACAAAACATCATCAAAAGGAAAAATAGAGAATGAATTGATTGTCTATAGATCAGAGCAAAAGATTAAAATACTTTATTTCATTCTTGAATATTAAATTTTTGTGCCAATGCATTTAATAAGTTATAACAATTTTTGTCTTAAACTTTTAATAAATTGATTATGAAAGGTTTCAAATCCAGAAAATAATATAATATTTATTTAGGAATTATTAATAAATATATATGAACATTTTTCCATATTTCTTCAGAAATGTATGCTTTTTTCAAAGAAAAACTATGTTATAGATACACTCACATGCCCTTCTAATTGTTGCCCTTCTCTCTATAATGGCAACTTTGACCTTAAAGTTGATTTGTATCACTTTTATTATTCTGGTTTTTTTTTGTTGTTGTTGCTAGGTATTGCTTTTTTTCACATTGAAATATTTAATTAATTTGCTATTGTATGTGTATTATCATGGAATGAGTTTAAAAAATCTAATTTCACCTTATTCTTTAAAGTTATTTATTTAGATATCTAATTGTCCTAGCATCATATAGTAAATAGGCAATTCTTTCCTCACTGACTTAAAATGACACTTTTGTCACATATACTCCAATAGAGTGTGTGTGTGTGTGTATGTGTGTGTGTGTGTATGCTAATGAGGGAGAAAGGGAGGAGAGGAAAAGACAGGGAGGGAGAGTTTATTTCTGGGCTCTCAATTCTGCTCTGTCGGTTAGTCTATCACTGAGCTAATATCACATTATTTACTTTAGGTTTATCCTAATCCTTATTGTCTAAGAAAGTGAATCTTTCCTCTTTCTCCTTCATCTTCAAAATTATCTAGGCTGTTCATGATCTTTTGTTATTTCCTTTTTACATTTAGAATCAAATCACAGTTGTTAATGCTCACTTTTTATATTCCCGAAAAAGCCTGCTGGTGTTTTTATTGTAATTGCATGGAATTTAGATTAATTTAGAGGAAACTGATTAACTTTAGACTTTGCTGAGATAAGTATACAATCTAAAGTTTAAAGTGCAACCATAAAAAATGAAATAGAGATGGAATATACATGTAACATCCAAACTAGCACAAAGAAAAAATAAAGTAAAAAATTACAGTCTAGTAAATTGACATCTTAGTGATCATCTAATTACATGTTATTGTGTTTACTGTTTTACTAGCACCTTTATTTTATAGACCTTACAAATTATTGTTAGAATGCAATTAAAAAGAAAAAAAGGCACACACACACACACACATAACCTATGGTAAATTAGAAGAATAAGTATTATGAGAAAAAACAAACAAAATCATCATAATAATTATAAATGAACTAAATTCACCAGCTGGGAGCTCCCAGCTGTGTCAGTCTCCTGCTTTCCCCTTACTTGTTGCAAAGGCCCTGTCTCCCATCCTGCACAGCGTGTTGGGAGGCCCCATTCTCACCCGGATCCACCCGGTGCTTTCATCTCGTTTCACTTTTATTTCGGGCAACTTGGTGTTCTTACTTGTGAGTTTATTACACATTTAAACATTTTATTTTGCTAACTTTTTTGCAGCGTTTTCTAAGGCTTTATAGCTGGAGAACTATCATATTATCTTCATCTGCTATCTTTCCAAGACCAGAACTCCTCCCACAACAAGTTCCTAATAGTATGCCTGGCCTTGCAGCAGCATAGCCCATAAAGTCTAAATGATTCAAGCTGATGGAACACATGGGTTTGCCAAACAACAGACACTGGATAATTTCTGTGTGTTAGTGAGGGTTCCACAGAGAAATAGAAGCAATAGGCTATGGATAGATAGGAGGAGATTTAGCACAGAAATTGGCTCATACGATTACGAAGGCCAAGAAGCCCCATTACCTGCTGCTTGTGAACTGGAGAGCCAGGAAAGCTAGCGGTTTAGTTTAGTCTGAAGGCCCAAGAACCTGTCTGAGGACAGGAGAAGACAGATGTCAAATTTACCCTCCCTCTGCGCTTTTGCTCTATTCAGGTCCTAGACAGATTGGACACCGCCTACCCACATTGGGAGGGCTTTTTTTTTTCTTTTTTTCTTTTTTTAACTCTATCAACTCAAATGCTCATGTCTTCTAGAAACATCCTCACAGGTACCCTTGAAATAATCTAAGGGATTATTGGCAATCTTGGCATCCCTTAGAACAGTCAGTCAAGTTGGTACATAAAATTAACCATCACAGCATGATTCCTCATGTCTATAAATTATTTCTAAAACTATGCTGTGCCATCAAAAATATAATAATTGTTGAGTGAAACAGACACACAAACTTTTTCTTTATGGCCTCAGTAGCCAAGAAAAATTACCCAAACTGTGTGGTATGGGACATATAAGCTACGGGGTTTGCTTATGGAAAATGCTGATATTAATCAGCTCTCCAGTTTCCATCACTATGAGATGTGTCTCCCATGCCTAGGTATTTTGGTATTTACTTTGAGAATATAACATTATTAAGTATAAATAGAGAGACATATTACCTGTTTATTGAGATTTATTTTGTCTCCCACGCTGTGCCCCATCCTGAGCTGTTGGGTCAGGAAAACGTGATCACCTAGAGGAAAGGTAGGTGCTCCCTCCGGGAGCCTTGCGGGTGCAGAGTCCCTCTGTGGGGCAAGATGCACACATCCTAGTTTAGAATAATGTGGAGGTTCCCATCCGTCCAGTCACCAGAGTTACTCAGGTGTCGGGGGAGAGGTGTGTGACACAGTACATTAGCATATTGCTTTTCTAAAAACCATTTCAAGAAAGAAAAAAATCTTGAAAATAAGACACTCACCAAAATAATGTCTCTGAAACTCCCAAGGCTTTAGATAGGTGTAAGTGTGGGGAAAAAAAGAATATATATGTATTGTTACTCTAGGTCTGATCATTCCTACATAGCCTTACATCTTAAGATGTTTGAGCACTGGGGCCAGAATGTGAATAAGTGAACACTCCTTACTTTCATCCCTATCCCTGGCAGATGAGGTTTACTGCTAAGAGATTTCACGGAATAGTGGATATATGGCATTCAGGAGGTTATTTAGCTTTTGAAAATGGGACAGTTCTATTGGTTACATACCCAACAGCCATTTGCTCTTCTACATTCACAAGTCCCTGATTTCATTCAAGGTTCTACTTTTTCTGCACAAGGCTCTGGGGAAAATCCTGATTCACCCTAGTCAATGACCACAGCCCCATTACCTCAGCCAGTAAGTGAGTCTAGGGTGTGCGCATGTGATCTAGCCAATGAGAATTAGAAGGAGATCTGTTGGAAATCTTCTAGCAAAAGAATCCTTCTTTATTTAAAAAAAAAAAAAAAAAGACAAATTAGAATAAAAGCTTCCTCATTTGCACATTGTTATTTGCCAATGTGGTTTGTAGTTTTGGAAATCACTTTGTGTGTTTGGCGGGAACTTGCCAAGGGTAAGGCCAATGTGCTGAGTGAGGTTGGCATAATAGAAAGATGACTGAACCAGGTCCTGATGTCCTCAAGTTCTTTTATGGAGCCACCCCAGAGCCAACTTACACTACCAGTTCTGGCCCAGTTTGTCGTAACTGTCCTTCCTCTTTAAGCCAGGCGAGGTAGGCTTTTCAGTTATATTTCAGGACATTCTGTAACAGCTCAAGTCATCCTACTTGATACAATAGTGATCTTGAAGGGTCCTTGGTTTAACCACCACTTAACTGGTCTTTGTAAGATTGGAAGGCCAGGGACAGAAAATATTTGAGAGATCTGACTTCTAAGCAGGGGAAAGGTGGATGGATATGAAATGAGGAAGCTGTAGGGTGTGACATGAAGCTATTTCTAGAATTCTGAGGTGCAAAAGCTCCATTACCCATGTCAACAGACCATGTCAGCATGCTGCTGGAGGTACCTACTCACTGAGGATCCGGTGCTCAGGCTGCTGTGGTTTAATTAGTAGTGGGGCTCTCGCCTGCAGCAGAAGTACAAAATTACCTGTTTCTTTCCTGTCTCCTGAGGTACAAGCACTGCCCAAGCTGCTTGACTCCGCAGGGAGGAAGGAAGGAGGCAGAAAATCTGTTTCTTTGGCACCTTTGCCCTGTGGTAATAGTGGCGTCTCAGAGGCTGAGCTTTGCAATTACAAGTGGGCAGGAGATTTTCGCCATCTTTTCCTGAGTGACTTCCACAGTTCTAAGCAACAGATGACTCTCAGATAAAGAACAGGATGTTTTGTTTTATTTGCTTGTTTGTCGTTTTCTCTTAAAATTGGAAACAGCTGGTAGCCAAGGATCCCAGGCTTCCAATTGCGAAGCTGTCCTGGACCCACTGAGGCAGGTCTGGTGGGGGTGGTGAGAGGCAGGGGTCAGGCATGGCTGGCCTGGATTCCAGGGCAGCAGGGACATATCTACACGGGAAGCAAGGACTTGCTCCAGAATTTCCTCCCAAGGAAGACCACATTCTGAAAACTCATGTCAAAATAAAATATGCTAAGAGCAACACACACTCATCCTTCCTTCCTCCCTCCAACCAGCCTAAGAACAACCATGGAAGGCGCATTGCATGTTGGATCCCAATGTATCCATCATCACAACTCTACTGCATCTATGTACCGCATAAGACATGTGGTACTTATGTATGTACATATATATGTGCTATAGAATACTACTCGGCCATGACAAAAGATGAAATACTGCCATTTGCAACAACATGGATGGACCTTGAGAATATTATGCTAAGGGAGATAAGTCAGTCAGAATAAGCTAAGAACCATATGATTTTACTCCGATATGGGATATAAACTATGAAACTCATAGACAGAGAAAACTGGCGGTTATCAGAGAGAAGGGGGTGGGGGTGTAGTAAAGGGTGCCAAATATATGGTAATGGAAGGCTTGACTTTGGCTGGTAAACACAATGCAGTATACAGATGATGTATCATGGAACTGTGCACCTGAAAGCTATATGAATTTATTAACCAATGTTACCCCAATAAATTTAACTTAGAAAAAAAGATATGTCTTAACTAGTTGGCAGGAAGGGTTGTGGGAAGGGGAGCAGAGAAAGAATATTCTAGAGTTCAGCAATACTTCTCAGATTTTTATGGAGATTCAGAAAGTGCATAGCTCCCTTCCTACCCATACTGTCCCCTGACTTCCCCAGGGTATTCGTATCTGGACTGCTGGGGCTGAGACTCTCTAGGTCCCTGGACTAGAGCAAGGGGTGGAGAAAGAGGTTAGTTTCTCACCTGTGAATGGTCTTTCCCTTTTAGTAACTGGACTGAACTTGGATACAGAGAAAACATATTTTAAAAAAGGTCTCAGACTTTTTCTGTTTTCAGATTTTTGTTGTTGTTGTTAGCATTAATCAACTGCCTTGTGGTTTAGTCACAGCTTGCTGAAGTCCCACAAAACACTTGGGATTTAGAAATCAAACAAAAAGATAATCACCTAGAAATCAGATTTAAATCTTCAGTGACTAACGGTGCTTTGTTGGAGAAATAAAAGTGTCAAGAAGCTTTTACTTCGAAGGTTAGTAACAGATGGAGCTGGCACAAATAGGTTTGGGGCTGTTGGCGTTGAGTGGTGTAAAACCCACCTCACCTGTGCAAACAAGTTACATTTACTTTGATTTCAAAGCTCTTGCAATTACCCAGAAAATGGGTAACAATTCCCCTCTCTGATTTAAAAGAATGGATGCCTTCCTTATTCACTGTCACGACTTGAAATAATATAACCTCGCTTCTGGTTGTATCCCCAAAATGAGGAGACAGATAGGACATGGGAACTCCGTGGGGGCCAAACGTAAACCAAGTTACGTTTAAAAATCAAAAATAAATAAATAAAGCCAGAGAAAGCCCCACAGCGACACGTTAATGCCTCAACCTGGAACGATAAAGCTCCGTTAAAAACATTTGCCATTAGCCACCATCTGCTGTCAGCAATCGGGGGTAATCTTTATGTCCTCTTGACAGCTTTGCGTCATTCCTTAGCCCCTTGATGAAGCAAAGATGCCAGTGGATAAAACAGTGAGGGGTAAGGATCCACAGATTTTCAGAGCTCTGAGCTTGGTGACTAACATTCAAAAATCTGTTCAGTTTTCAAGACTGCATATTGAATAGAGAAAGTTTGCAAACTGTATTTCTCCTCCCCAAACACTATGCTCTGTTTCTGTCAGCATTTTCTGCATAAACCAGAGAGGTAAGGTGGGCTCACTAACCTTGATGTATTTGGAAATTTAGGAAAATAAGATAACTACTCTCACTGTGCTCTGAAAAATGAGGGAAGTTATGTGATTCTCTTGATTGGAATTCCTCCAGTGCACCTGCATTTTTCTTTCATTTCAGCTTGTACTTTTGACTATTTAGTAAATATAATTCTTGTTCACACCAAAAGCAAACATTTTCTCTATGTAGTGCTTGGGTTAAAAAAATATTTTTAAAAAGATTTTACTTATTACTTTTAGAGAGAGGGAAAGGGAAAGAGAAAGAGAGGGGGGAAAACATCGATGTGAGAAACATCAATCAGTTGCCTCTTATCTTTGCCCCAACTGGGTCCAAACCTGAAACCCAGGCATGTGCCCTGACCAGGAACTGAGCCAATGACTTTTCACTTTGCAAGATAGCGCCCAACCAACTGAGCCATACTGGTCAGGGTATGTTAAGTAATCTTAAAATAATGATGATGTTGATGATGATGATGATAAATGGTAAAATCACATGTTCCCTGACAATTTGATAAAGAGCATTTTTTTCTTTATACCTTACACAGTTCAAGGTATAAAGTAAAACAAACAAACAAACAAACAAAATACTGCTATTAAGATTCCAAGTGCATTGAGACTACTATTTTCCATCTTTCAGATATAATATTACTGCGTATGAAGATTATGATGGGAGAAAGAAGTGCAGTTAGGTAAAATGTCTGAATAACACATGCTGGTCTTTTATTTATTTCCTATAGGCATTTTCCCTACCTGACTCTGAGATGGTATAAGTCATGAAATGTACTTTGATTTTTCTAATAGTTCTTGTCCAATTTTTGGACTATATAGACTTCTTTGAGATAAAGTCCCTGTGTTCTTCTGTGAGCCTTCTTGCTATAGTAGAGGGGATGGACTGCAGGCATAACAGCAGTCTCCAATCCCAAGGGCAGTGGCCTGCGGTGCACTCCAGTCATGGTTGCTGGGGTTGTTGGGCCAGGAAGACTTTCTCCTACTCATTGAGTTCTTCCGGCTAGTTGATCTAGTCCAATGATACACAGCAAATTAACAGGAGAAAATACAATTTTAATATGTGTACACAGAGAATTCACATAAGCATAAAAATGCCAAAGATAGTGAGGTAAAATGAGGTATATAGGTCATTTTTGGACTAAAAGAGATGGGGGAGTTAGGAAATTCACAGGTAAACAAGAAAGAGCAAACATTTGGTGAACAAATTGTCACAGTAATAAGGGGGCACAAAGAAGGATCTAGGGAACAGACTTTTGCTTAGATCCTCCATCTGCCACACTTAATTCATATGTGCTAAGGTGAATCAGGGTCTATCTGCAAAAAGTCCGGTGATTGTTAATATGAGAACGATTTACCCAACATTGATATAACCTGGCTGGAATGTGCATGTGTGAACAATGATGACTTCACTGTACTAGTCAGTGGAGGTGGTAGACATCAGTGAGAAAGCATGTGTACTGTGTGGCCATTGCATTAAAAATAACTAAGCAGAGCAACAAAGGCTGCATCAAATTTTGCAGTAAGCGTGAATGTTCTGTGGAAACTATTTGGATAATTCAGAAGGCTGAAGCTATGGACAACTGGTGATTGTCAGCTTCATCACAATAATGCACCCAATCATGAACCACGTCTTCTGCTGAGATTTTTAATGAAACATCAAATCACACAGGTGACTTGACCCCCCTACAGCCCAGATTTGGTGCCCTATGACTTCTGCTTTTTTGCTAAACTAAAATCACCTTTGAAAGGAAAGAGATTTCAGACCATCAATGAGATTTGGGAAAAGATGATGGGGCAGCTGATGGCGACTGGGACAAATGCATTAGGTCCCAAGGTGCCTAATGGGGACTAAGGCATCATTTTCCTATGTACAATGTTTCTTGTATTTTGTATCTTCCTCAGTAAATGTCCCTTTTTCATATTCTATGGTTGGATACCTTCTGGAGAGACCTCATATGCTAAAGGTTCCCTTCTTAAAGCAGGTTTTTCTACCTGAATCTCTTTAGGAGGTGAGGGGGATGTAACAAATTCTTCAGTTTTTTGGAATTTAATCATTTTTAGCTTGAAATAATCTGCATGCTAGGGTGGGACACTGTCAGGAGACTCACTCCCCACTCTAATGCGGTCATGCTCTGCTACTTCATTTTTAGCTTCTGTCTCCAGGTGGTACACGGAGGAGAAAAATGAGAGGTGTGGACAGAAGAGAATGGGAAGGAAATAGAGGTGGGCCTGGATCAACATATCAGATGTACTTTCTTTCATTACATTTTGCATTGCTGAAGCTAACAAAAATATGAATAGTTTTCCTCCAACTTTCTAAATTCTTTTGGTGGGGCTAGTAATCAAATTAATAGAGATTCCTGGAAAAAAATCAGAGTTGAATTCATGCAATGGGGAATTCACACAGGCATGAAAATTCCAAAGACAGTGAGGCACCATTGGGTATATAAAACATTTTTGGACAAAGGACAATGTGGGTGGAATGGGTTCTTAGGTTTTTGACACGTGGCAGGAAAATCCTTGCTGGAAAACTCAGAAACAGTGGGATCCAATGGGCATCTAGGGAACAGGCACCTGCCTCAGGCCCTCTTGCTTACCAGACTTAATTCAAACCAGGCTAAGGTGGCATCCTAAGAGATCCTTCATGAAGCGGGTTTCTTCGTCTGAATCTCTTCACCAGGAAAGGGACGAGGTTCAAGGTTTCTTTCTGAGTCTTTTGCTTTTTCATAAACAGCATAAAATCGATATATTCCCAAAAGGCAGTTTCAGGATAGCAAAACTTTGGTCCCTTCAGCATTCCCCTTGCTCCCAAATGATAGAGTATTACTTGCCTTAATCTCAAAGACCCTAGTGGTCTACATTCTATTTAAACCAGTAATAATATTGGCAACATTGCTTTAAATCCATCCAAAGCACTCATGCTCTGTTGGGAAGAAGTTGCACAAGGTACATGATCTCTTCCTTTTCTTCTCGTTCTTCTTTCCTTCTTTTTTTTTTTAAGGTTTTATTTATTTATTATTTCCAGAGAGAAGGGCAGGGAGGAAGGAAGAAAGAAGAGACACACCAATGTATGGTTGCCTTTCACCTGCCTCCAGCTACAGACCTGGCTGGAGACCTGGCTTAGTAACCTGGTTATGTGCCCTGGCTGGGAATCGAACCAGCGGCCTTTGGGTTCACGGGCCAGCATCATTCCACTGTGCCACACCAGCCAGTGCTCTCTCTCTCTTTTTTTTTTAAACGTAGATTGGACCTCATCTAGACCAGAAATGCCAAACTATTTGGTCTGCAGATAGTCCGGAGGACTCTAAGAAATTGGCATATGTTATTCTAAAGGGTGAGACCCACTGCTCTGGAAACTTACATTCTGCCTATAATGAGCACTTTGCATAGATATGTGATTCACTGACCAGAACTCTTCTTTATCTAGTTGTATCAGTTGTTTTCTTGTAGGCAGTATAAAGAACTCAAACCCAGAATAACTTTAATAATTGGGGTTTATTGCAATCTCTGTGGTATTTATAGTCACTTGGCCTCATGGAGAATAGGAATGACAGCTTGACGCTGTTTGAAATATTGCTCAAAGTCAAAGAACACATCATCATCTCTGAGCAAATTAGTAATCATAATTCCCCAGAGAGAGGATATGATCAGGTTAGTTCTCATCATCCAAAGTCAAACACTCCACCTAATCAGAGATTCACTGCATAGCCTGGTGGCCTTGCTCATGTTCAGATCCGTCATTATTTTCACCAACTTTATCATTGTTGTCATCTCCAACACTTACATAGGTCCTGTTCTAAGCATTTTACACGCAGACTCAATTTAATTGTATCAACAATTCCATGAGGTAGATACTACTATCTTCTTCATTTTACAGATAAGGAAACAGAGGCACAAAAAGGTTAAGTTACTTGCCCAAGGTGACCCAGCTGGTAACTGGAAGAGCCAGATCTGGCTCCAGGCCCATGCAATTAAATGATAGCACATGCATACATTCACGCTGGCAGGGCTTATGCCTGATTCAATCAGCAGCGCTGATTAAGGTGGTCATGCTCCACTGAGTCCTGGAGGCCCCTGGCTGTGTCACTTAAATCCCTTTAATTGGTGGATCTGACGGAGCTTCTGGGACCCTTAAGGAAGAGCTGGGCCAATCACTTGAAGGCTGGGGCTATTTTTCAAATAGTGCAGAAGAAGTACTTTGATATTTTAATAATGGGCAGTTCCTATTGGCACCTCCAGTAAGTATGCATACTTATAGCTCTCAAATGCTGTTTACTTTTCTTCAATTGAAAGACCTTTTTCCCTTTACATAAAAATAAGGTACCAGTTATACCACCTCCTTTCCAAAACATGCACATATAACATACCATTTCAGTAATATACAATCTGTACCATTTACTTCAGAATCAAACAATATCTACATGGAGTATCTTTGGAGTCTCTATCTAAAATTGGTTCAGATTGCAATGCTCACATGTGTAACTCATTTTCAAAGGTCACTATTATAAAGAAGGAAGATGGTCTAAGGGCCAAGCAGCATCTTTTCTTACATTTAAAAATTACAAGCCTGTTAATAGTGCAATCGAATCTGGTTATATTCTAAGTAGAGCCAAAGTGAAACGATATAAAACAAATTATTTACAAAGAGACTTTATTTAATAAGACTGGCTACCTTTGAATGAATGAATAAGGCATGTACAAATATAAAGCTGAAATTGCTACCCAACATTTTAAATACTTATACTGACTTAATGCAAATAACCCACCCTAAAGGGCAAACTAACTGATTTGGAAGTAATAACCATTGAAAACAAATTCCGATCTCAAGTCCAGGGTGTAATCATCTTTTGCACACAACGTCCACAATATGCAAAAGAGAGAATTGACTTACTTCACCCGGATATAAGCCAGGAAGTGCCTTTTCCCTCTCTCCCAACTCTGATGCACTATTTTAACTTGGACAAGGTTAAACACCTGCTCTTGTTGTGCCTTGTGGTTTTATTAACCAGACAAAAGTTACAAAATAACAACCACCACAACCACTCAGCGGCAGTCAAAGCTGTATTTCCAGTTCTCTCCCTCTGTCTGTCGGAAAGGATGCATTAAAAATGATTCTACAGGCCCTGCAGCACCTAGGATTCCAAGGGTCTCACAAGCACTTCTCCTAGAGATATTTCTAATTCTGGGAAGACTACTTGAGAGAAGTAAGGAGGCAAATCTCATGGATGCACTACCATCTTGAGAAGCATTGGAGACAGTCATCCCCTCTCTCTCTCTCTTTGTTTTAAACTGTAATAAATAGGCTGAACGAAATTGCCTCCAAGAATTAAATTCCAGTGTGATGGAAAAGAACATTTATCATTAATATATCCAAGTCCCAGGCACCTAATCCTGAAAATCTGTTTTGTTTGTTTGTTTTCAGTTCTCCCTGACAAGCAGCAGTCAGAGCTGACAGGTGGAAATAGGATTGAACTAATTGGACATGGCCACTCTTCTCACATCCCAAACCTAGAGATTTTTCAAGTTGTGCCTGAATTATTTGCCCCGAAGGACTGAAGTCCTCTCCTCTGATAGACTTATACCTTGTGCCAGCTCTAATCTTAGAAGAAATAAGGAAAATTTACAATGTTGAAAATGGCCCCTTTGTGACAATAGTGTTGCTCAGGTCGATATCTACTCAGGTTGTGAGCATTCCCTTAACTTGAAACACGCCGCTTCTTCATAAACCATTTCTCCTCTAGGGAATGGGAATATGGTCCAACCCAATGTTACAATCCCAGTTATAAGGTGATGGGGTGGATTTACTGTAATTATAGGATCCCCAAGCTTCAGGTTAAGACTTACTTTCTTGGCTTAGAAGGACAAATGTCACTCTGGATTGACATATTTCATTTGGTTGGTGTGACATTTTCTTCTCTCTTTATTAGAATTGCAGTGTTTTAAGTGAGAACAACAATGATAATGGCCACTGATTATGGTGCAAGAAACACCTCATCGTAACTTCTGAACCATGCACTGCCATCCCAGGGCATTTGAAATAATTTCTATTGTAGTAGAGATGTGAGAACTCTTTGCCATAATTCAATCAATTTTAGGGCTTTTCTTCCCCTCGCTCCCTATAAATCATCCAGTAAAAGAATCTGAGAGCCCTGACAGGTGTGGCTCAGTGAATTGAGTGCTGCTGGCCTGTGAACTGAAAGGTCAGGGCACATGCCTGGGTTGCAGGCCAGGTCCCCACTTGGGGTCTTGTGCAAGGTAACTGATCAATGTTTCTCTCAAACATCAGTGTTTCTCTCCCTTTCTTTTTCCCTCCTTTCCCCTCTCTGTAAGAAATAAATAAAATCTTTAAAAAAAAGAAAAGAAAGAACCTGAGAAATGATTCTGGTGGAGTATTTGTACTGAATTATATTTAGCTTTGTCAAACCTCTGTCATTTATGGTGTTGATTCATGAATCTTTAAGAGGTTGTTGATCATAATCAGCTCATTCTACAGATGAAGAAATTGAGGCCACTGAGGGAGAAAGTGACTTAGTTAAGATTCCAGAGTGAGAAAGTGGAAAAGCTGGAATTTGATGTCAACATTCCCAATACTTACTTGAGTTCATTATCATCCATGTCCAGTCATACAATTTACAACTTAATAAAAATCAAGTTATAGTAGCAACTTTCAATCTACTGAATGGGAAAAAGATCTGGTAGGTGAATACTCATAACAGAAGTAGAATATAGGGGGAAAAAAGGTTCAGTTTAACTTTGTCCCTAAAGCTCACATACATACTTCTTTCAAATAATTTATTTCTATATGGCAGACACAATTTTACATTCAACATGAGACAGAAGTAGAGTGTGTTTCCAATTTAAGGTTAACCAAAGATAGGTCATGGTTAGAATTTTATTGGGAAGGGAATTGAAAACATGTGTTTGAAGTTACCCCTAAGATACTCATGGCTTCAAGTCTGTTCAAGATCCAAGACTCGCTAAGACATAGATATTGCTATCGCAGATCAAGAATAAAATTGCCTTTCCTACAGCAGTTTAGTAGAGTGTTATTCTATATTTTAAATGTATAAATCAGATATTATCAGAACCTCTTATGTAGTAAGGGGATTTAACGTCTTAGCTTTGAGTTAAGGTAAAATACCTGTGTAGGTATTTTTAGTGTTGTTTGGTTTGATGAATTGTTACACTCTGAATACATTCATGCAAGCATCACCTAGATCAAGAAGCAGCATGTTACTAGCATCCCATCAAACCCCCTTTCAGTCACTAATAAGCCCCCACCCCTCCGCAATGTCAAGTTAACCAGGCTCCTGCCTTCTAACCACATTCACTGTACATGCACTCCTATTTTATACTTATAAATGGAATGATGCTGTATGTACTTTTCAGGCTGTTACATCTTTTGCTCAGTGTTTGGCTTGTGAGAAGAAACCATACTGTTGCATGCATTTGTAATTGTTCATTTGTGGAGCAGCCAAACCACAATTTAGTTAACCATTCTACTCTCATTGAGTACCTGTGTAGTTATCCTAAGGATTTTTTTATTGTGTTGAATTCCTTACAGAAGATATCACCTGCAAGGTAATAAAGTCACCTTTTAGAAGTGTGGCATACTTCAGTGAAGGACTTCCTAATTCACACTATGAAATTATTTTCTGAGCACTTAGTTTATGTTTTTCTATGTGCATGTAAGCCTTTGAATTTACTGTCTTCCCAACCAACGGTGTCCACTAAGCCTTTCAGGGGCTAGATCCTCAGCTAGGCAGCAGGGAGCCTTAACATTGCATACTCCAATCAAAATAAGTGGCTGAATTATTGTGACATTAATAAACAGGTTGTTCATTTCCCGTGTCATTGCTTTTCACCTCGAGCTGGTTAGCCAAAGCTTCTCAAAACCCCCAACTCGTTTGACCTGCTACCAGTTCAGTCTATTTCAAGCTCTTCTGTATAAATGCAGTCTTTCAAAGGGAAGACACCTGCTCCCAGCAGGAGGGCTCCTCACCCACTGCCAAGTCCGTTGTTACATTGTCTAGAAACAAAATGATCTTTCCATCTGGAACGTGTCTGCGACCATGACTGCCCAGCCTCAGCCTGGGGTTGACTGCCAATCTCTGGTACCAGAAAGAGGCAGAGAAACCTGGGAGGAGGGCTCTGGGGAATGGATTTGACGAGTTCTTGACACAGTGATTTCAAAGCTAATTTTCTCTAAAGGCGGAGCATTTAATTCCTTGGTGATCTCAGCAAAATACACTTATTTCTAGGTCTCGTTTTTCCTGTTGTGACCCCAATTCTAGTTTATTTACTTTTTCTGGCTGATTTAAAAATTTCAAAAGCCCTTTTGTTAAGTCTCATTTTCCTCTAAAATAATTCTTCTTCATGAAAAATGCACTCCTGATTGGGATCTCAGGCTTTCTTCAAGGCCGGAGAAACCATGGGCAGCTGTTCCGTTTCACTCTCATCCCTGACTACATGGGATGCAGGACTTCTCCATCCCTCTGGAAGGCAGCTGTCACACACACACACACACACACACACACACACACGCATGCATGCACGCACGCACACACGCACGCACTTCGGTCAGTCCCTTTGCAGTCTGGGACCTTCACAGGAGACTCCTCTTTCTAGCTGTCATTTAACATGGTGAGTCAAATCCATCTGGTGGTTAATGGGATACATGTTTCATTCCAACCCTCTTCTTCCTGATTGAAAATTAGCAGTGTCTCTGCAATTTCCATCTGATTGCTCTTCATGAGGAAGCAGAGGGCTTCTGAAGAGGCTGGCTTTGTTTCTACCTCCGTTGGGTTGGGCCCAGAACATAGCCAGACATAGGTTTCAGCATGCAGATTTTTAAAAAAATTGTACAGTAGAAAATGGACACTAAGAGAGAGTATTTTAATTAAAATAGTTAAAAATGTTTAAGATTACTATTTTCTATTTAAACATTTAAAAGAACTTTAATATTACAACTAGGGATTATTATTTGGTGTAATTGTCATGGATGGGGTAAAGGCCATCCGGTTTGGTGCTTTAAAATAGAGAATCAAGAAAGGAAAACTGAACTATATCGAGGCATTCTGTAAACTGCAAGCCCAGCACAAATGTACTGTTATTTTAATTGACTCTGGAAAATTAAATGTTTAAATATTGTCCTAATAAATGTCCTTGGTCTTCAGATTGAGCATAATCATGAAAAACAGCAACCACCAAACTACAAAACAAAGATCTTTCTCCTGTTGTGGAAGCCCCAAGCTAATCTCTCCTTTAAACTTATTTCCTCTGAAGGTAAATAACTTCCCATGGGCTCCATCCTTGTATCCTATTTAATTAAAACAACACTAATCACCAACTAATCAAGTTCCCCCTTAACAACCTATTGTATTCTAACAAGTCTGGTTGGTTTGTTTGTTTTTCCTCCTCCAGGGAGAAAAAAAAGGATGAGGAAAGGTAGGTATTGGTTTGAAGGTCAGCAAAGGAGATTTATGGGTGAAACTTAAACTACCAAGGGAATCAACTCTATTTAGCCATAAACCATTTCCCCCCCTGTAAGCTCTGGAAGGATTTCCAATTATTTACAAACAGATAACATTGTATAGCTCTCTCAATATTACAGATAAGTCACCAGAAAACAACTAATTTGACAAAATTGCCTAGCAGCCCATTAACTGTATAGCTCCACTAAATAGCAACCGTGGGCCACCCTCTGTGGAGTTGGCTAAGGAAACAGAATGCAATGAGTTCCCCAGCAGCATTCCGGAAGTCCTGGAATGAGAACCATGGAATGGCTTATACACTGATGTGCCAATTATATTGACTGAAGAACTAGTTTTGTGTGTGTGTGTGTATGTGTGTGTGTGTGTGTAGGGGAGGGGAAGGAAGAGGGAGGGAGAGAGAGACAGAGAGACAGAGAGAGAGTCAATGGTAAATACCTAGTAACAGTAAGTCAATGGTAAGTCAATATTCCAGACCTTCTAATGGTGAATAAATGTTTTATTACAATGTGTCTAGGGACAGCTCAGCTTAGTGATCATTAAAGGAAGGTCTTTTCTTCTGGTTCACTTTTTAGAAGTGAAAACTTATTTTCCTCATCTTAATGTAGATAACTTCCTTTTGTACCGTGGTACAATTGGGAAGGAACTCAGCCATGCTAAATCAGAGATTCAGACAAAATAAATGACTCTAGTTTAGTGGGACATGTTTAAAATTCTACCAACTGACATTTTTGAAGTTTGTCTTTTATTTTCTGCTCTCTGGAGATAACTTCTCAACACTAAGTCTAGGCTATGTGGTGTATTTTGAAATAAAAATAACTGCCAAAATGAATATTACAAAAGGTGATACAGATTAAACATTTGCATTTAAGGAATTAGCACACACAACACAGAAAATACAATTTAATTAAACTGTGCTATTTCAAACATAATTAGAGGATTTTTTTGAAAATGTAAATTGTCACCTATAAGTACGACATTATAGCCTGATAACAAGACAAAAGTTTACCATTATTTGATGGCTGTCCCCTTTTCTAATCCTGTTGGTTCACCTCTGTAATTACATATATAAATAATTTTATCTGCAAATAATACCAGAAATTTAACTTTCAAGCATTCATTGAAAGGAAGGCCCTGGCCATGAGAACCTATGCTCCTTTCATTCTGATAGGCCATCAACACCTGACTTCATTCTCCCACTCATAATGCTGAGTAAGGTCGGGTAGTAGGAGCTGATGTGAGGAAATATGTGATTCATATCAGTGGTTCTCAAAGGCAAGTCCTTGATTGGGAGCCACTAGGGACATTTTTGAGCTGAGCTGTCTTAAAGTCCAATTTTTTAAAAACCAACCTGGTTTTACTCTCATGATGAAACCCAGAAGGAGTCATTCTGGACCCAAGAATTTTCCTTATTAGTGGGGGCTGGCACCATGAAGGGATAAGCTTTTCTTTTGCAGAAGCGGCTCCAGGGGACCATGGAAAATGCCCGTACTCCAGCATGCCTGGCTGGAATTAGCCTGGGGACTGTGCATAAGGATGTGAGTCCTTCGTGGCTCACTGTTCCCTGTACATAACCAGGGTGGGTGCCCTGACCACAAATAACTACAACAAGTTGGGCGCTGAGGCAGCCATCTTGACTGGGAAGTGTCTTGGCTAAATCACATTGCTGAATGAGAAAAGGGGAGTGAAAACTACAGCTAAATTATAAAGCAATACATGAGTTGACTATTACTCTTATCATTAGCAGCAACCAGCAAATTACTAGGTGGTGTCATTTGCTAATTAATCATCTCTTTTGATGGAAGGATTCTACCTGGGTTGGTGTTGTTACCATGTCAAAACAAAGCTCTGTGAACCTAAAAAATTACACATTGTACTGACGGTTATTTTGATTTTGAAGGTTACATTTCATGTTATAAAGGAAGATTTGGGGTATTGCTAAGAAATTATTTATCCCTTCGTTCTCTTCTTTCCCACTGAAATCCTTCAAAGCCAGTACAAATGTCACCTTCATAAATTCTTCTGACAGTTCTCTCCCTAGCCAAAATCAACAGTTCATTCTTCTGCGTTCTGAAAGCTTATAATTTATACCTTCTTTTACAATTTACACCCCTCTGCCTTATATGGTAGCTCGTCCATGTTGTCTACTCACTAGATAATGGCTCTGGAAGAGCAAGACCCAAGCCATCTCTGCTTCCCCATAGCTGGTGTCATGAGCTGCAGTTGTCAAGTGCTGGTGAAACATCCACTACATGAAAATGCATAGTCCTCCAACAGAAGTCACACACTGGCAGGCCATAGGCCAGAAACATATTTAAAATTTTGATATAGATGGCTAAGCTCATGTGAGGTGGTGGTGTTGGCGGCAGCTACAGCGGAAGGTTTGGCGTGATGTCTCACACCATTTTGCTGGTACAGCCCACCCAGAGGCCAGGAGGCAGAACTTACGCTGATGATGAATCAGTGAATGACTGCATGGAGGGCGTCTGTAAAATGTATGAAGAACACCTGAAGAGAACGAATCCCAGCAGCCCCTCTATCATGTATGATATCAGCCAGTTTTTCGATTTTATTGATGATCTGGTAGACCTCAGCTGTCTTGTTTACAGAGCTGATACCCAGATATACCAGCCTTAAAACAAAGACTGGATTAAAGAGATGATCTACATATTCCTCCGTCAGCAGGCCCAATAGGCCAGGGAATAGCTGTGCTGGAAGCTTAGGGGGTTGAGGGTTGGAACACAAGTGTGCACAGCCATCTGTAGTGGAAGTTTGTATTATAGTAATCCTGTTTCCATTTTGGTACTGTCTAGCCAGGATTGAATGTGCTAGGTGAAATATAGGTATCTTGTTCAATCTGAAACTTCCATCACTCCCCCCCATTTTCTTCCTTTTTTTTTTTTACTTAAACATTGTTATGATTTTGAAGAAAGTTTTCCTTTATCAGTTCATACCTACTTTATAATATTCATTGTATTAACCCTTCTTCAAGTTGGAGTGGGGGTGGTGACAATTTAGTTATGTCCTAAGATAAAGTTTTGGTGTAAAATAAATAAATGTTCTTTAGTTATAAAACTTTTTTTTTTTTTTTTTTTTTTTTTTGATACAATGGCCTATTGGCAGATTTTACATATGACCATGGATGTCTGGCATTTCCCCTAGCTCTCAACAGCTTCTCCTCTGTGTGTGTGTGTTGGGGGTGGGGGAGTAGGGGGGTGGTCACTGCTCCCTCTCTCTAGCTGTTCACAGAGGCCTGTTCTCTGTGGACACCCTTTTCATAGAGACCCCATTACTGGCTTTGAGTTTAGTTAGGACCAAATGCCTCCATGAATGAATGTCCAAAAAGATCTGTCCAAAAAGTATCGAGCCAATAGTTTTGGGACAGACCCGTATGACTGCACTTAGGGGCATGTGGCTCAGAACCAAAGACTATATGTTTGCCTGGAGAGATCATTTATAGGCCAACTGCCAAGTAATCAATTGGTTTGCTGTGCTCTATGATCTAATTTAGTTTTAAAGGCGACAAAATGTAATGTGATCATATTTTGGTTAATTGTTTAAGGCTTAATGGCTTTGTTTATTAAGCTGCAGCCTGAAGTCACTACAGATAAGATTAATAAAAACATTAACACCTAGTTCTCATTGGTCTGAGTTTCCACAAGGGAGAAATTTTTACAGCACCTCCCTCCTTAAAAATTCTAGGAATCTGCACAGGAGCTTACAATCTCACAAGGTTTTCTTTCTATGAGGTCTCTCTTTCCCTACTTTCCACTTTTCCCTTGACCCGCTCCAGCCTGGTCTCTCTTCCCACTGTGCTAGAGAAGGGGGTTCTGATAACGGTCAGGTCACCAAATGCAATGAATATGTTTTCAAGGCACTTTGTATTTGATCCCTTGGCAATTCTGGTCCTATTAATCATTCTGCCTTTGCTTAAAGCTCTTTTATCCTTTGGTCACTGTGATTATCTGGGTTCTCTTTGTCCAAAGTCTTCCCTTGAATATTTTCCTCCACCTAATGATTAATATTTGAGTCCTTCATAGCTGAGTTCTGCTCCTCTTTTCTTATTTTATATGTATATATTATTCCTAAGAAACATACACATGTCCTGTACTTTAATTACAATCTATATGTTAGTGACATAAAAATATATAGCCCATGTCTTTTCTTTGGGCTCTAGATCATGTAGGCCATTGTTTACATGATATCTTCACTTGGATGTTTCAAGAACATCCCACGTTTAATTTATCTAAAAACACACCTACACCTCCTCTCCAATTGGGCCTCTCCTAGGGTTTTCTACCTATGTAAATATCAGTTATTCTGTTAAACAACTGAGAAAACTGGAAATCATCTGCTTCACTTACCTCCCTCCCAAGTGATGACTGTTACCAAGCCTAGAGATTCTCTCATTCCAAATGCCTTGAATCTGTCCATTTGTTTCCATCTTTGTCATCCCATACTGGTCCAAGCTACCACTATCTATCACCTGAAAAGTTCATGGATTTGTTAATTGGCATTCACTAGTTCATTCCTACATGAACCAGAATAACACAAATGCTAATGTGACTAGGTTTAAAGGATCCTTTGAGTGGATTCCTATTGCTCTTAAAGACCAGAATGATTGAAAAGGCTGTGCACAATCTGGCCCCCACCTGCTTCTTTAGTGTCACTCATCAATATCCTCCCATTACTCTTCGTGAACCAATCACACTGAACTTCCACATTTCTAAATGCTGCATAGTCCTTCCCATGATAGCACCTCTCTAACTAGTCATTTGTGTTTCTTCTTTAGATGTCAACTCAAACATTAGTACCCCAGAAAGTCTTTCTTAAACCACTTTAGAATGTTTTCTCTGTAATTATATAGTTTATAATTATAGATTCATTTTTGTGACCCTGATTAATATATCTTTACCACACTGTTTTTGGTCATCATCACCCTAGGAGTCTCCCTGGCCTCTACATAATTCAGGGAATAAACATACATATTTCAAGGGGTAAAAGGTGTTAGATTATTGATGCAAAATATTTGAGCTCTAAGTCCAGTCTATCCAAACACTTTGTTATACTTCATCACATCTCTTCCCATTTCAAAGTAATACCTACATGAACGGTCTGTAGAACAAAGTTAATAAATAGAAATGCTTTAATTGAAAAATAAGAAAAGATTTCTAAGTATGTGGCTTCATGTTATGTCCACCCATACCCTGAATTTAAAATTGTAGTTTCAAGACAGAAGCAGTCAAAGATAGGTGGTTAATTGCAAAATATTTTAATTGCTTCAGTAAGCCATAAAATGGAAACTGGGGACAATATTTTGATTGATTTGGCATAACAAACCAATTGCACTGATATGCTTCTAAATTAGCACTATCATGATCTTTAGTAATGAATGATATAGTATAAATTATTCATCAATCAAGGAACTCAATATACCACATGAGCTCGACAAAAATAGGCTAGATATGATAATTAGATGAAAATGTGATTATTACATAAAATGAACATAAGACTTGTATCAGTTTTTTGGTTATATGTAGCCACCTCGGTCCTTATATGCTGTGCTAATAATTATTCCATTACTTTAAGCATTAACACATATCTGAACTCACATTATATTTCTACATCTGAGCCAAAGAAAATTATGAGTTGGGTCTAGTTTTTTTTTTTTTTTTTTAATCTATTGTTTTACTGGTTTCAATTTCCAACCAGTGCTTTTCTAATTAAAAGTATCCTGATATGATTGCCAGGGGATGGCAAAAAATGTATTGAATTTTCCTTAGGGTCTTGGTAGGCAGACTTCCATAAAAGACATACATACATAACTCAGCAGCAAGAGAGGTCATAGCAAATATTTTAAAGTCAGAGAGAGAGTTGTATTCTCTAGTCTCTAAAATATTTTCTTAAAACAAACATACTCATAATCACAGACAAGTGTCTTTCAGTCAGTGTAACTGAAAATTTCATCAGGTTTCTCTGTTTGGTCTCTGAAATAGTGGTTTTCAGCGACACCAGTTCATCTCTATATAAAGTAGAAAATGTTATCTTTCCTGTACATTTGGCATTCCTCACCTGGGTTGTTCCCAAACCAGAATAGACCTTCAGTGAACACAAAGTAAGAGGCAGTCTATGGTTAAAGCAGGATTTTTGGTTAGACTCCGGAGTTTGTTTTTGTTTGAAAGCTGATCAATCACTGACCTGCAAGGTGACGTCAGACGGAGTCAGTGCTGTGCTGCTCTCCTGACCACTGAGACTAATTCGGAAATCAAATTTTCTAACACAATCAATGGCTGTCATTTATCTTCCAAAAGCACATTTGACTAATCCGATTCCTCGTTTCCCTCTAGTCTTTCAACCATGCTTCCTATTAAGTAAGATAGAGGAGAAACACAGAGCTCTTCTTTCAACTGTTTTCCATACAGTTAACATCAAAGAAAAATAAGTGACTCATAGGCACAGATAAAAAAAAAATTAGCCAATCATACACTGAAACAGGGATAAACAATCACGTCAATAAAATCAACTGCCACAAGAAGCCAGATCCATTAAAACCTGGACATTTGGCAAAATGTAAGATTTCTAGACACTGCAGAATCTCACTCTCCTTCCAGTCCATCACCCACAACTGGGCAAATAGGCAATGAATAATGGAGACTTTTTAAAAAGGAGTCATGACTCTGGTGGGGGTCATTTAAAGCCAATTTATCCAGCAGGGTATGAGTTTGTGGAATGGACAAAAAGCACTTCCTTTTCTTTTTTTCCCTAAGCGTAACTTCACAGAGAGGCATTAACTTAGCACCCCTGGGACAGGTGAATGTTATTTTTCAGACATAATTCTTTTTTCCCCGACACATAATTTGGAGGGGAAAAGAGCCATCGGTTTAAAAATTTAAAAACTCAAATCTTTGAACACTGTTTGCCAGACACTAAGAATGAATGGCTTGATGCAAGGTCATGCCCCTATGCCATGAAATGGCCAGCTGGGAACATCACTGAACCAGCCACTGCACCATATTAACAGGGCATCATTCTGCACAGGCAGGGTACCGGAGGCACATCCATTTGGTTTGCAAAGGCAGACCACGTGATCCAAAGTGACGGGTTCTATTGTTCCATGGTGCTTTCATTCCAGTTGACTAGACACACCTTCAATTTTTACTAGTTTACAGATAGAGATGCGCAATACATTTCAATTTGCAGTGATATATTCAGGGGCTAGCAAGTGAGCTGTCCTTGGTTATCTGAAGCCTGTGTGGCATAGATAGTAAGCTACAAGCGCCGTCACAGCTGGTGTCTGAATCCCTCCCCAAGAGAAAGGCAGATGCTTAGAGAGGTCTATTAACTATTTAAGGCCACTTAGAATACCATTTAGTGCATTATTGCTACAGTAATGCTCTCTTACCCTTACAAAGGAGCAGAATGGCCATTTATGTGGGAGATGGAGAAATGCCACACTGGGTTGGCCTCTGACATTCTCCTAACCATCTCAACTCATGCCATCTCAGAGAGGTGTGGCCCATATCTAGTGTCAGTTGTGGGCTGGGACAGGGCTTGCTCTTATAAAGTAGACTCTTATAATTCCAGTATTTTTTAAAAAGCCCAAATGCTAAGAGTAAGTTTCTAATAACCGAGAAACAGTTTGGGCACAGAGTCTGAAAGCAACACTTGCTCTTTTTGCTTTTGCTTGTCATTGGGTTTCTTTCTTTCTCTTTCAGACCAGAACTGCATTGGTAAACAAATGCTCTTAACTGTGAGGACAAGAGATGTGGAAGCAGCACAGGTACCCCTTGTCTTGTGTCCTTTCAGATCAGACTGTTTCCTTGCACAGTGTCCAGAGGGCCAGCTGAGGAACACGGGGGATAGGATAGGTAACCTGCCAGGTCAGGCCAGTGCCCAGAGCTGCCAAGCAGACATGAGGAAATGAACTATCCTTCAGGATATCCATGTGAAGGTCTGATGACCAGGCAAAGTAGTGGGAGCTGGCATTGAATAAAATAGAAATGTCTTTGAAACTTTAATTTTCACATTATATAACAGATTCCTGACCCCATTCATCAAGCATCAAAGTTTAGACTCAGATTTCACTATTCTCAAAGACAACGGGCCTCTCTTACATGAGTTGAAAAAAAAAAGAAAATCTCAAGATCAGCTCATTTGACATCCTCAGCAATTTCCTTTGCAGTATTCTTTCTTTCTTTTTAAAAATATTTTCCCCTTTATACCACTAACGAAGCTCTTGTCCACTGGGACATGACAGAACCTTCACGCCTGTGAGTGATTTTGAGAACGACTACAGACAAGTGTGGGGAGATGAGTCACCTCTTTTAAATGTGTTTCCAAGGCTGACAGGCCACACCAGGGGGCTCCTAGACTCTTCTATCAGGACTTGGATTGTAATGCTAGGGGTGGTCATGGCCATTTCTCTCCAGCATGTTTGACAGCCATCAGTTACCATGGCAGGCACACTAAGTGCAAGCAGTGCCCACCTAAATAGCAAGAAGACTAATCCCAGAGAGGGGCCCTGCTGCAGGGTCCCCAGTATTAAAATAAGTTTATGTTTAAGCTTCTCAGCAGCCCTTTCTGTGAATACCGATGGAGGAAATATGTGCAGATGAAGGCAGGAAAGGTGTGGAGAGAATGCTTTTCACCCCACCTCTAAGTTTTTAAAATAAATTAATAGACTTTCTTTTCTTAAAGCAGTTTTAGGTATAGAGAAAAATAAATGAAAATAACAAAAAAGCCCTGGCTGGTGGCACAGTGGATAAGGCACCGGCCTGTGAACCCAAAGGTCGCAGGTTCGATTCCCCAGCCAGGGCACATAACCAGGTTGCAAACCAAGTCTCCAGCCAGGTCTGTGGCTGGAGGCAGGTGGAAGGCAAGCATACATTGATGTCTCTCTCCCTCTCTGCCTCTCTCCCTTCCCCTTTTTCTAAAAATAATGAAATAAAATCTTAAAAACAACAACAACAACAACAAAAAGTTCTCATATACGTCCTCACCTTCCAGCACCCTCGTTTTTTCCTATTGATAACATCTTGTGTTAGTGATATAGTCATTATAATCAATAGGCCAATGTAGATACATAACTATTAAAGTCCATAATTGACTTTAGGGTTCCCTTTTGGTGATGTATGTTTTTGACAAATGCATAATGACATGTGTCTAGCATTACGGAATCATACAGGATAGTTTCACTGCCCCCAACCCCCCAAATCCTCTATGTTTTGTCTATTTGTTGCTCCCTTCCCCCAATCCTGGGCGACCACTGAGGCTTTTGCTATCTCTCTAGTTGCCCCTTTTCCAGAATGTGGTATATTTGAAATCATACATGTGCCTTTTTCAGTTGGGCTTCTTTCATTTAATCATATGCATTTAGGTTTCCTTCATGTCCTTCCGTGGCTTGATAGCTCATTTCTTTATATTGCTGAAGAATATTTGAGTTTACCTATCCCTTCACCTAGGAAAAGACATCCCGGTTGCTTCCAAGTTTGGGCATTTATGAAAATGCCCACGTACAAGTTTTTGAATTGACAAAAATGTTCTCGCTTTCTATTTTTAGTGTGGAACTTTGAAAATTTGGGGTACATCCACCTGGGCAGATTCATACACCTTGGAGGTCAAGGGAGAAAGACACATGTAATAACCACACACCCCAGATAAAGCACACTGTTGGCCAATTATAGTTGTTGGATAAATATTGCTTAAATGAACACCTGAATGATTTAATAAACACACTCACTTTGTGTACTACAGACTGAATTCTATCATGCAAAATTTATATGAATTTCGTCTATGAAAATTCATATGTTGAAGACTTAATCCCCAATGTAATTTCATTTGGAGAAGGGGCCTTTAAATATGTAACTAAAGTTAAGTGAGGTCATAAAAGTGGGTCCCTGACCTGATAGGACTGGTACCCTCATAAGAAGAGGAAAAGACACCACACAAACAGAAAGGTGACATGAGGACACAGTGAGAAAGTTGCCCTCTGCAATCCAGGTGAAGGGATCTTACCAGAAACCAACCCCCTAAAAACTTGACCTTGGACTTTCAGCCTCTAGAATTAAAAAAACTAAATTGTTGTTTAAGCCACACAGTTTGACATTTTGTCATGGCAACCCAAGCAAGCTAATACATGGGGTGTCTCTTCTATGGGATTGTTGGGGAGGCTAAGGTAAGGAGATCGAGGGGAGCTTTGTCTGTCTGGATGCCCCTGCCGGTTTGCACAGGCTCAGGTACGACCCCACCCCCCTTTCACTCCCCGCTCCCCCAATTATAGGTGCCAAAAGGGGCTCTAATATTGCATATCAGATTATTTCCTTGGAATTAATTTCAAGATGCAAAATTCTAAAAGGTGGAATCATGGGTTAAAAGGTTTATTCAGTTTTAAACATTGTTACATGTTGTCCAATTACCAACTATACCCATTCCCATTTTTCGAGTTTTAAAGTATTTCTTTTCTACCAATGCTGGTTATTGTTACTATTTTTAAAATATAGTAAAAGGGGATGGATGTAATACAACAATACATTTTTTTAAAAAAGTAAAAAAAAATAATTTCTTAGCAACAAACATTAATTCCAAACAAAGCAGACTAATAGTTCTTAAAATCTGTATTTCTTTGAAATTATTGATGTGAAGTATTTTTATATTTTTGTGGTCATTCTTTCTTCCTTTGTAACTAGCAATTCATATATTTTACTCCTTTTTTAGACTATGTACTTATATTTTCTTAAGTTAAAAGACACCTTTATTATATATTGAGACTAATTGTATTTATGATATGAATTACACATTTCCCACTTTTTTGTACAGTTAATGGTGTTTAGGTAGTTTTGGTATGCAAATATTTTAGTTTTTATATCACTACAATATATTTGATATATTCATTTTTTGGCTTCTGCTTTAGCATTATGTTCAAACATTCTCATCCAGAGCAAAGTTAAATATATATGTTTTTCTATATTATTATCTAGTAGTTTGCTATTTTGATTTTTGCAATTTAATCTTTAACAATATGTATGCATAAAGTGAGCACTAGGATACTTGGAATCTTTTTGAAAAAATGTGAGCTGACTTCCTTTTCTCTGAACTTTTCCTCTATTTTTCACTGACTTCTTGAGAAAATTTAAATTGAATTTGAAATCTATTGATCCAGATCAAGAAAAGAGAGCAAAGAAGAGAAGAAAAAGAAAAGAAAAAAGAAGATCAAGGGAAACTTTTTGGTTTAAAAAGTCAAGTAGAAAGGTAACTTCAGTTTTTCTGCTAAACGACCAGGTTGGACAGGATACTCAGAGAGGCTCTCTTCCAGCTCAGGGTCACAGAATTTGAGGATTCTGAGGACCAACCACATCTCTCATTCCTCTTTCTGAAATGTGACGAGTGCACATGAAGCTGAAGTGACTTTTTAACTCTGGAAACACTGGGACCAGAAAGGATCTTCAAGAACGTTTAAACTCAATTGGATCATTTTGCTGAGAAGGACACTTAGTCCTGGGGATGCTAATGGATCTACCCAAGGTCCAAAACTGGTCAGCTGTGAGGTGGACCTATGGCTCAGCGGGCCTGCTTTTCTTCCTCCCCTCCCCCGTCTCTTCATTTTCTCTTGCCTCCTTTCCTTGTCCCTTCTTTCAGTGTGAAATTCATTTCACTCTAATCATAATTGCGCCCATCCAGTGACTGGGACACTGTTTGACAGCGAAAGCTGCGAAAGAAGGTGGCTTACATAGGGAAAAATATAATGGATAGAGTCTCTCTCTTAGAAATTGGTCACTTAAGGCCACTGTGTGCCTTAGTCCCCCTCAGGCACTTTACAATATTTTTCTCTGGGAGCAGAGAGATCTTTCCATCTCTTTTCTGAGAATTTGCTTGCAGCCAAAGCAACAGACTCTTCCATTTTGCCTAAAAGCAATGAAATGATTACCTATGTCCTTAATTTAAATTCTCACTGACAGCTCAGATGCTGCTGCAGCTGGAGGAGGAGAGCTGACCTTCACATCTATTGTCAGTGTAGAGGCAGAAGGGAATTTTATTGACCGGGGAGAATAATATGCATTAGGGAAACCAAGCAAGGATGCTCTGACCTATTGGAATATAGTGCAGGGTCAAAGGGCACAGGATTAGAGCTGTGGCATCATTAGTGTAAATGCCAATTGTGTCCTTTTGTATGCTCTTCCTCGGTGCACGCCTGTCTGTACCCTGGGGACTGGAAAGAGTCTCTTTTAGCTATTCCTTGCTTATCTGTGGTATTGAGAAAAATTTGCTGGCAGCCCCTTGGGGCTGCCTCTTGAAAAAAAGGAAAACAACCAATTGCAACATCACGAATCCCAGAAATTCCATCTGCATATTTTCAGAGCCTCTGGTACATTGGGTCATTCCTTAGGGGAACCGTTTACTGTATTTGCCTTTAGAAATGAACCCTCAGAAATCACTCAAGGGAATACCCAATAAACAATTCTGCTTTCTTTTTTCTCCCTCCTTTCTCCTGCTAAGTGTCTCTGAAAAGCTCCTCTCTCGGGACACTTGTTCTTGGTAATATCGGGCCCTAGTCATGCATTAGACTTATGGATATTTTTGTTGTTTATTCCTTTTCTCATTTGCTATGTATAAGAAAATGTAAGTTCATCAGAGGTCCTGGGAACCAATTGTCTTCGAAGTTACAGCACCCTTCTAGTGCTCGAAGTGGCAATCGCTGGCCTATGTGATTGACAACCATTTTCTCACTTGATAGGTATTAATAGTGTCCCCATTTGACAAATGAAGAAACTGAGGCACAAAAAAGGCAAGTAACTTTCCAAGGCAATATAGCAAATTGGAATGTGAACCCAGACATTTTGACTCTCAAGTTCATGCCCTTAGTTATTGCCCTCACTAGAAATCTCTCCTCCCTCCCTCTCTTCCACCCTCCTTTCTTTTTTCCTCTTTCTTTCTTTCTTTCTTTCTTTCCTTCCTTCCTTCCTTCCTTCCTTCTTTCCTTCCTTCCTTCCTCTTTTTTTTTTTTTCCAACTCAGTAAAAAGATAAGAATCACTGTCAGCTCCAAGGTTACACAAAAGTTTGTGGACTCCTGTTCTAATCTAGAGCATTGATTCTAATTACATCACTAAGACTATTTTAATCGCAACTAATAGAAAACCTTGACAAAAATGGTTTAAGTTGGGGGAGGGGGGGAGGTGGAGGTGGAGGTGGCAGAGAGTATGGGAGGGGATAAATGATAATGGAAAAATACAATTAAAAATAAAATAAAACCCTGGCTGATGGCTCAGTGGATAGGTGTCAGCCTGCAAACCCAAAGGTTGCTGGTTCAATTCCCCAGTCAGGGCACATAACCAGGTTGCCAGCCAGGTCCCCAGCTAGAGTCAGGTGAAAGACAACCATATACTGATTTTTCTCTCCCTTCCTTCCTCCCTGCCCTTCTCTCTAAAAATAATGAAAAACATCTTTAAAAAAATAATAATACATACAAAATAAAAATAAAATAAAATGGCTAAAGGGAAAATAGATTTTACTGGATCATGTCACTGAGAAATCAAGAGAATCTCTGGTGGTAGGTAGGACTTAACCTGAGGTTTACGACTTCATCCCCAGAGCTCCATACTGCTGCTTCTCTCAGCTCTGCCTTCACCAGTGGGCAAGTTTCATAGCCATGCGGTTTCTCTCATTGCACAGAAATGCACAACCCTAACCACTACCTCTTTGCACACATCATAGAAGTCTCTTCCAGGAACTCTTTTGGAGACTGAAAAACCTTCTATCTCAATAGCTCCTGGCAAACATCTCACATCTGATAGGCTCATATTGAGTGACAAGTTCATCTATGAACCAATAACTATAGCCCAAGAATGGACTTTTCTTACTACCATAAGTTAATGTCATCCTAAATATTATAGAGCATGGGAGAGGGTGGTTTGCCCACTTGCTATGCGAAGAGTGGTTGATAGAAGGGCAGCAGCAGCCACAGGGAGAAATGCAGCTTTGGGTCCCACCTCAGACCTACTCAATTGGAGTCTGTGTTTTCATAAGACCCCCAAATAACTAACTCATCTGTGCATCCAAGTCTGAAATGCAGTAATTACTCTGAGAATGGGAACAGAGGCTGAGCAGTAGCACCAGGTGATTGCTACACAAATGTGTGTGTGTGTGTGTGTGTGTGATTGCATTCAATTGATTCTGACTGTATTTTCCATTCAGGAAATTACAAAATGAGTTGAGCAGTTATCCTTAATCAGTTTGAACTCCTTCAATGACAAAATGACAAATAAGAAATATCCAATTCAATGTGCTTAAAGAATAGGGGAGATAATTATCTAGCATAACAAAATGTTACAAAGTAGGGTAGTATTGGACTTGTTCATTCTTTGTAAAACCTCTCCTTAAAGATTCAGTGGTTCTCTCCTCACATTTCATTGGCATTGTCTGGCATCCATGCCTACCTCTATCTTTTTAAAAAGAGTTTATTTATTTATTTATTCTTAGAGAGAGGAGAAGGGCCGAAGAAAGAGAGGGAGAGAAACATCGATGTGTGAGAGATACGTTGATTGGTTGCTTCTTGCACACCCCGAGTTGGGGACCTGGTCCACAATCCAGGCATGTGCCCTGACTGGGATTCAAACCAGCGACCTTTCGGTTCACAGGTTAGCGCTCGATCCACTGAGCCATACCAGCTAGGGCCATGCCTACCTCTAAATACATCTCTTAATTGCTGGCTTGGCAATTCAGGGTGTATCTTGGGTTCATGTGAAGGAGTAAATGCAGGTTCCCATCAGTCAGCAAGGAGGAAAGGCCATTGATATCCAGGGACCAGCTCGAGCATCTTTGGTGTATTTGTGGAACTTCTTAAGGTTGCTCCTATTTATGCCAGTACTTATTTTGGTTGGTATGCTTCATTTCTTCTTAATCAGTTATTTTAAAGTTCTACCTTAAAGTAATTAAATTTCTGTGTTTATGTATTTTGTGTTTTAAAATGAAGAGAGGACAATTTTTAATAAGAAAATGGCTTCAAAACTGCAGAAAAATATTTCGTAATGAGACTTCGGATTGCACGTGACAAAGGCAAAATAAATTAAAAAGACACTTGACATAATCCCTGGCGAAAAAGGCCTTATTTGTTTTGTGTTGGGGCCACACAACTTCCTTTTCTAAGGCCTGCAGCTGGGGGTCAGACTGTCTGTATCCGCCAGGATCACTAGAGGTTTGGGCATAGTCCAATTTAAGCCCCGGGGTACACATTTACATTGTCATGTTTGGCCTGCTCCACAATGACTTTCTTCTGCAAGGAAGGGAGAATAGAGTATGTGGTTGGTGTGAAAGAGTAAAACCAGATGCACTTGCCAGTCGCAGAAGGGAGAGTCGGGGGTGTTTTCACACTTCGTCTTGTTTTCCTTTACTAAGGCAAAACAGCAAAATCATTCTCAGGTTCCTAAGCACAAGGACCAGCAGTGAGAAGGCAGCTAATTGTGCCTAATGCTGTGCTAATCTTCTAGGGATGATGTGAGTGTTTGTTAGAAAAGGGAGGGACAATCCAGGACCCCAGGGGGCTGCATCCAGTGAATGGCTCCCCTCCCTACAGGGGTCTATTTAATAAGGGGCTCCCAGCCACCCCCAGCCCCTGCCTGTGGCCCTCTAGTATGTTGCAGTGGGTGGCTTTGCACTGGCTTTATTTGGTGGCTGAATAGATGGTTTCCTCAGAATTTCTTTTGTTCCCATTTTATTAGCAATCGCCCTGTGCAGAAAGGAGTTTGGGACAAGTGTAGATGCTGGAAGGAGTTTATATAATGGATTTCACAGGCTTCAGAATGGTCATGTTGGCATTTGACCAGTCACCAGTAGCTTTTACTCTTAAAGCCTGGTTGTTTTTTAACATTGTTCTTGGATTTTACAACAGAAAAAGCATTTACTGTAACAGAAAGTCCTCTAGCTTCTGAGCCTTATATCAGGCCCTTTAAAAGTTATAGCTCATTTATAGTGCTTTCAATCACCCTTTGCGATGTAATGCTATTATTTTCATTTAAAATATGAGTAACCGAGGCTCAGAGAGAGGGGAGAGAGAGAGAGAGAGAGAGAGAGACAGAGAGACAGAGAGAGAGACAGAGAGAGAGACAGAGAGACAGAGAGACAGAGAGAGAGAGAGAGGGAGAGAGGGAGAGAGGGAGAGAGGGGGAGAGAGATGTTGTGGCCTGCTCACAGTGGTATATCCTGAATTAAAACACAGCTTTAATTTACGCTGGAGCTCTGATACCAGGGGCTGTGCTCTTTACTGCCCACATCTCCACCCTGTTCTCTGGGACCCCCGGAGCCTCTGTGGAAGGAAGGCGTTGGAGAGAGGGCAGAGCCCATGAGCAGAGGTGCACAGACTGCCCTTCAGGTGGTTGTCTCTGCAGCAAATTAGGAACAGCCCTCACTTCTGTGTCCCAAACCCTCTCACGTCATTATTTGGGGCTCCCCTGGGAAGAAGACAGTTATCCATTATTGCATGCCCAGGAGCTGGTCGTGTCTAACACATGCCCAAAAAGTTCCCATTGCACTTGAATGGATGGAGAAGGGTGGTGAGGAACACAGCAAAGAAGCAGGTCCCACTGTTTCTCTTCCGTTTTTTTTTTTTAAGAGCCACAGCCTATTATTTTCAGCTTGAATCTCAAGTTTTAAATTGTTGCTGTGTGACATTGAGCAAGGTACTAAACTCCTCTGCGTTTTAAAAGCTAGTATTGGTTACGCAGTTTTGTTTGGAGGATTACATAAAATGAGACAAAGGGTATAAATTGTTTAGCTCATTCTCTGGATGGGGCAGGCGTTTGATCAATGGTGGCTGTCATTATCATAATGGTATTCTGCCAAAGTTGGAAATAGTATTTCAGGTGTGTTTCTTCATATATACAAAATTTTATATAGAAAGTCACAGAGGTGGAAGAAGTGAGCCATACAAGAAATGGGGTCAGAAAATGAGTTACAGAGGCAAAAGAAGGGGAGAGAAAGGTATAGGTAATTCTCCTAAGGGGAAGGAGAGGGGGAGGGGGAATGCCCAGGCGTGCTCCTTAGAGGGAGAGCTCTGGATCCTCCTGTCCTTTTTCAGGTGTGCTTTTAATAGAGTGACACGCAGGACTGCCTGGCTGCAGGAAACTTGGTCTGTTTTCTTAAGGCAAAAAACAGTTGTCGTGTTTCATAACTCCCAAGAAAGGAATTTCCTGTCACTTGGTCACATAGCTTGGTGAATAGTGGGCCTAGGATCTTGGCCATGGTGGGCAGGGCGTCCCTGGATTTCTGTTTTACACCAGTTGTCTCTCCCACAACTCTGTTACCTGGGTATTGGCTGCTCTCCCCTTCCTGACCTACCGGAGCCCCATTATTTCAAGAAACAAACATCAGAACATTTGCCTCCCAGGTCATAAACATACTAACTAATATTTCCCCCCAATGAGTATTTTAAAACTAGAGATTTGTATGGCTCATTCAGAGCCGTTTTACCAGGAGAGGCAGCTGCAGGGGAAATGACTTTAAAGGACATATGAAAGATGAACTCAGCCTGTCTTTGTGGTAACAGAAATATCGCTATTATTAATATCATACGCTTAGAGAGTGCTGCTTTCCCAAGGAGCTCAAAGCATTGCACATATGTTATCTTACTTCTCCTTGCCACATGCAAGGGAGGTAAAAGACAGCAATGGGCAATCTTCAGAAAAAAGCACTGTTTACTGAAGTGCATTTGGGTTGAACTGGAACCGGACCAAATCATCCCCGTCTGGTTGGAAAAGAGCCAATGAGTCATATTCCCAGGGGCATCTGACATCCTGTCATACGTCACTGGATGCCTGGGAGGTGAGGGCTCCCTCTGACAGAAACACCTGCACCCATTCATGGGAGAAGATGGCTCAGAGTCCCTGGGCCACTAGGTAACCTTCAGGACTGATGGCTGACCTGGGGGCCCCACATCCCCTTAGACCTGTGCAGCCTCCTGGTGAAGTGGCTAAGTCCAATGTCTGTGGTTGACATTTTGTTGGTCTTTGCTTCTGATCTTCTCCAAGAAAGGGACTTCATGGAATTCTGTAGGTAATAGAGTCAGAAGTTATTTCCCATTACATGGGACTTCTCCTGCTGAAGGAGATTGGATACATTTAGGACTAGGCTGTGGAAGATGCTCTGAACTGGGTTTTCCTATTGTCCTGGCAGTGAAAGAATCTTGCAGTATCATATACCTAAGGAGCTTGTCTGCAAGTTCAGACATTTATTTCATGCTCTATGTTCTCAGCCTTAGCTCTGACCCAGAGCTGTTCCCACTGAAGTTCATCCTCAGTAAAATTTGACTCAATAAAGAGCTAGCCATAAAGGGCTGCAGACCCACCTAGATGAATGTTATGATGCATCTGAACTGGAGCCTAGTAGAGGCATCATTCCCATCATTGTAGGTGATGGGAACTTGGAATGAAGTTAGAGGCCTCTGGGGACAAGTTGAACCACTCAGAAAACTACATCAATACTGAGTGAAGGAGAAATCCTCAGAAGTCAGTTCCTGGCAGACTGGAATCTCAAATCCCAGATCCACATGTCCTTATCCTTATGTTCTTACAGAATAATCTTTCTGAGGTTCAGTTGCCCCATCTGTAAAACGAGAATCATGACATATATTGAGAAGGGTGTGTATAAAGGCACAAAACAGGCTCTTCTTCCTGAAGAGGGCTCAAGATAAGACTATGGGATCCTTTACCTTCCTGGTTGGCTTTCAGGCCCATGTGACAGGTGGCTACTGGTGCTTTCAGGAGATAATAAAATTGGATACATCCCTCCAGGAAAATGCTGGCATATCATAACTATTTATTGTAAGAACTTTTGTAAGTTCATTTGTTTGTTCAATCAGCAAGAGAACAAATACTTAGGAAGCTTTGGCCACTGGGCTACAAACTACGGACACTGTGATGGTAAAAGATGGAACCCCTGTCCCCAAGGTGGCTTCTGTGTTTGGTTGGTTTTCCCTTAGTTGGGGGTAGAAACACTCCAGGTAGCCTGAGTACAGCTTCCGTCCTAGAGCAGTGAAAGGAAACAGCACATGCTCCTCTGAGTTGATGTGGCCCTGGGATTCAGCAGCTCCAACCACACCAATTACAGGGTTTTCTGTCAGGGCTGACCTTTGAGAAGATTGTTTCAATTATAAAAGGTCAACATCTCCTGGTTCTGGCACAAACAAGCCCTGAGAAAGTGGTGAAATAGACCCAAATGACTCCATGGAGGTCTTCGACCTTTGCCATTCAACAATGACCCAAGGCTATCCGACACCTTTGAAACATAGCGGTTAGGTGGCCCTGGTAGGCAAAGGAGTGTGCTAGAAAACTAGTACTTACCTCTTCATATAAGTACTTGGTATGGGCTCTTTTATTAGCAATTCAAAATGTGTTTTCATAGCTAGTTAGTGGTTCCTCCTAAATGAATTAATTCCAAAGGTGATGCATTTCTCCCTAAAAAAGTTATGGTTTATTAGGTAAGGCAATATTAGGTAGCATTCAGAGAATTCAGTCCTCCAGGCAGAAGAAACAAATGGACCAGGGCATTCCATTTTCAGTTTCTATCTTGCTTCCTTGGCATGAACTCCAAGAAGAGAAATTATATCCTCTGACGTTACCTGTGAGGGTCATAGTGACCCTTGACCAAGATGCAATATCCAATCATGAAGTTCCATTTTTGCAAACTGCAATACCCCATCTCTCAGCACCCAAAGAGTAGAAAAGAGGCCAGGTTGAATGTTTTCTTCAGAGGGACAAGACAAGGGACCAGCGTTCAGAGACAATAGGGAGCTGAGTTAGACCTACCATGATTCTGTGAAATTACCTTTCCACCTGCATAACCAAATCAGCCCTGTGTCCACACCAGTTCCAGAGAGATATCCTTTGTGTCACCAGGTAGGAAAACTGGTTTATTATCAGCCTAGAGGCATAAAGTCAGGCTGGGAGTTCATTTTGAAGCACATTTTCATATAGCTTAGATTTTCCTGTTAGGGAGGAGGAGCGGGGGATAATTTCTTTAAAAAACAAAAGATTTTATTTGTTTATTTTTTCAGAAAGAAGGAAAGGGAGGGAGACAGGGAATGAGAGAAACATTAACTAGTTGCCTCTTGCACAACCCCAGTCAACCTGGCCTACAACCAAGCCAGGTTTGTGCCCTGACCAGGATGCAAAATGGTGGTCTTTCGCTCTCAGGGCAGGGGCTGTAATTTCTCTCTTGTGCCCTAGACCTTTATTTTGTTTTGTTTTTTTTAATTCCACATATCATCTGAAGGTTTCTTTCATTTTTGTTTTTGATTTAATTTTTATTGTATTTATTTTCCATCTACTTAGTCTCCTTATACTCCTCTCCCTCCAGCAATCCCCACACTGCGAAGACTTTTTGATATGGTAACCTTATATTTCTTTGCTAACTTTTCTCAGGGTAATGCTGGTAACAAGAATCTGACAGTTATACATTTGTGTTGCCCACTGGGTAGCCTTCCAATTTATAAAACATGGACTTTATTGGACTTCAGATAGAGCATTTAAAGTCTGGGTCACAAGGTCTATGGATGAGTTGAAATGCCTATTATTATGTGCAGGCAATTTTGAATATGTATGTTTTTTTCCTGCAAGAAAGAGCTGATGCATTATCAGGTTTTCAAAGCAGTTAGTGACCTATTAGAACGTACTAGGTCTACTAAAGACACCAACCAGGACAGTTTCTTTAACTCTGGTGGCTGACAGCTGACTGACAGAAATTGTAGCTAGAGAGAGAAGCAGCAGGGGAAGATCTGGCAGCAGTAAAAGAAGGTGATTCTCAGTCCCCTCCAAAGTATGAGCATTTTAACTATGGGCCTGGGGTGTGGCTCAGATAAAATATATATTGGCTTTTGTGCCTGTGTTCTAGCTACACCATAAGACTTCATCCCACCATTCTGTGTAAGATTTGTCCAGAAAAGTACCTCACTTCAATCACACATAAATTGTGATTTCACAGACTTTGCATTGCCAACAAATAGGAAAGCTTCGTGAACTGGAATTGTCTGGCATGCTGGCAAGACACAGTTTTGCTATATCAAAGGAACACTATTTCTGTTACCCAATCTTCTGTGTAACCAGTAATGGACAGCTAAAATGCACAAAGCAAATGAGAACTAACAGAACCCAAATAATCCCACAGAAGGATATGGAGGAAGGAAATTATTCATAAAATGAAAGAGAATTGCTTAAAATCTTCCTGTTATAAACTCACATATTAGAATATATATTTATAAAATAAGACTTGAATGCTATGAAAAAGAAATGCTCAGAGAACAAGAAGAAAAGAAGTCTCCTGCTAATTAAACAATTGCCATAGTAGGGAAAAAATCAATGAGAGAATTAAATCTAGCCCAGGCTGGTGGCACAGTGGATAAGGCACCTGCCTGCGAGCCCAAAGGTTGCTGGTTTGATTCCCCAGCCAGGACACATAATCAGGTTACAAGCCAGGTTTCCAGCCAGGTCTGTAGCTAGAAGCAGGTGAAAGGCAAACATACATTGATGTCTCTCTTCCTTTCTGCCTCTCTCTCTTCCCCTCTCTCTAAAAAGAATACAATAAAATCGTTTTAAAAATGTTAGAATAAAATCCATATTAAAATTTTTTTAAAGGATTAAATCTAGGATATTTCTTAGAAAAGAGAGGAAAACAGGAAGAATGGGGGTGGTGGTTCATGAAAAGATAAAAGACATAAGGAAAGGAAACATCCAGGGGGCTCATATTAAATTAATAAACTTCCTCAAAGGAAAGACTTGAGAAAACAAAAGTAAGTAAATAATCACTAGGAAAAGAAACTTTCCCAGACCCAAAAAGCTGGCATCTTTCCATTGAAAAGGAGCACTAAGTGCTGACTCCCACAATGGAAACTCTTACCTAGACATAGCCTCATGAATTCAGGTCACCAAGGATAATGAGAAGACCCACACCCCTGTCAGAAATTATTATTTTTAAAACCTACAGAGAAAAAAGAATACAGCTGACATCAATCTTCTCAACAGAAAACAATGAGCAAGCAGCTTCAAGGTTTTGAGGAAAATGATGTTCAACCTAAAGTTTTATGCCTGCTCAAATGGGACATTAGAATAGAAATCTTCTTAGATATCAAGGACTCAGAAAATCAGACTGAGTAGAGTAGAAAAGTGGCTAACCGGCAACCATAAGGTTGTCCAAACAAGGTCATAACTTGGTCTGGTGGGACAGCACCCCCAGGCAGAATAGTGGAGCAGCTCATCTCACTGTTGCTACTGGCCCTGGATAGCGGGCCCTCACAGTGCAGCTGAGGGGTCCACAGAAACTCAACATGCTGGCCACTGATGCCACCACACTCTGTGGTCTCCATTTGTCTGAGTCACTAGTTCTCAAGTTGAAGTCCTGAGTGAGGAAATGTGATGGGTAAGTCTTAGGTACTGCCCTGGCTGATGTGGCACAGTGGATTGAGTGCCAACCTGTGAACCGGGTCATTGGCTGGATTCCATGTCAGAGCACATGTCTGGATTTTGGGCCAGGTAGTGCAAGAGGCAACCAATTGATGTTTTTCTCCCTCTCTTTCTCCCTCCACCCCCTCTCCCTAAAAATAAATAAATAAAATCTTAAAAAGAATGTTTTAGCTACTTTTTCATGGTCTACATGTGGAGGAGGTTAGGAAAGTGTGTTGTAGGCATTTGGAGTTGCCAGTATAGAACCTTGAGCTTTGACCTCCAAAGATTCATTCAGTAGCAGATCTCCTTACACAGTATAAAACCAAAAATTCTTCATCCATAAAAAGAAAATTTAGATTCTGAGTAGAAAAACTGTCAAAGTCTTCATAAGATAGACATACGTGATCATATCTTAAAACTGAGATGCAATAAAAAAATTTTTTTTTTTTTTAAATTTCCAGAGAGGGAGGAAGGGAGACAGGCAGAGAGGGAGAGAAGCATCAATGTGTGATTGCCTTTCATCTGCCTCCAGCTATATACCTGGCTGGAGACCTGACTTGCAACCTGGTTATGTGCCCTGGCTGGGAATTCAATCAGCAACATTTGGGTTCACAGGCCAGTACCTTATCCACTGTGCTACCAGCCAGGCAAACAAATATATATATATTTTAAATTAGAAACTCCAAAAACATAAGGGAAAGGAAAAAAGCACAGTGGTTTCACTATGAGGCAAAGCAGAATGTTGTTTGACTGTTTGCAATTGATGGAGTATAATGGAATAAATTCCTTTTAACTTGGCTGCTAGGAATTTTTCTGCCAATGACTCTAGAATCATGAAGTGAGACTTGCAAAGAAAGAACTGTAACCCAGGCATGTGGTGTCACACAGCAATGAACAAAATTTACATGATCATAATAATGTAAACAGGGTTTTCCTTGGCAATGCAAATAATAGGTGGCTAAAGCAGGGAAGTAGAGAAAAAGTGGGAAAAAAGGCAGGGGAAAGGTAAAGACACAATTATCTTCATCTTACAAATGTGGTATCAAAAATATATAGAAGTCAATGGGACAAGACAGAATAGCATTTCAAGCTACAAAGAGACACACTAAAAAAATTTTTTTTTTAAATTTTATTGTTGTTGTATTACATCCATCCCCTTTTTGTTCCTCTCTGCCCCCTCCCCACCCACCCATTCCCCCCAAAGTCAATCCCACCTGTTGCCCATGTCCATGGTTCCTTTATACTAGGTTCTTGTCTAAGCTGCTCCCCTTCTTTGCCTCTGCCTCCCCCCTCCCCCTAACCCCATTCCCCCTAACCACTGAAGGCCTATTCCTTGTATTCATATACTTGGTTCTGTTTTGCTTGTTAGTTTTGCTCATTTTTGTCCCGTAATGGGTGAGATCATATGATATT